>CM060835.1:44980000-45580000 GCA_030762175.1 Metallyticus violacea | reverse complement strand
AGCATGGTAGCTAAGGAGTTAAACGGAGCAGTAGGTATTTACATTTTTCATATAACGATAACGCATAAACTAATTGCACTAAAATCCCTTTAAAAAACCCACTGATATTCTAATTTCCTTTAATTTTTTTTCTTGGTGTCAATAGGTATTGTTCCATTTGAAAATTTTTAAATTTTTTGTACAAGAAATACACATTTTAATAATTATTAATATCTAAGGTTGCGCTGCAATTATGAGCCTTTGTCTAAAAATCAATTCTGTGAAAGCACATCAATATCGCCTTCCGTTTCAGAAATATTTGCAGAGCAATTTTTAGGCGATTCGCCATATAATGCATTTCCCATCTTTTTCTGCAAATTATCGATCCAGATAGTTGTTTGAATGGTTAGCGGAAGATGCAGCAGGAGCCTTTGAAGCATGAAACTGGGAGTATTCAGACTTGCTTAAATTACGTTTTCCCACAAAGCAATATAAACTTTGTACCAAACAGGAGATTTTTATTGCAAAATTAAAACTTTTCTGTTTTGCTTAAGATTAGAGTGCTATTTTAGGCGAATCAAATGCAAGCGGGGTTTCTTTAAAACTATTTTAATTAAATTAAATAAAATTAGGATTACATCTCATTTTCTACATAGCGTCCCGATTTACAAACACACTTTTCCCAGCGGATAGAAAGTTTCTTTATCCCATTATTAAAAAAAAAAAAATGGGATTGAGTTTCCAGTCAGTTGCACACTAATGCTTCTATGCCTTCATCGCTGTCAAATCGCCGATCTTCTTTTAACGGTCTAAACATATAATTGCAAGGCGAGGTATTCCAATCATGTCCAGTAAATTTCCTCGAGTTTTTCTCTTATCAAAGCAGCTGTATCCTAGGAAAGAACTTCTCGAACCGACTGTTTATGTCTTTTTCGCAGATAAGCACGTTTTTCCTCAAACAGATGCGTGAAATTCGATGAACAAAATGTCTTGGGAGTCCCAAAAACTGCCAAAGGAATCTTCTTATCTTAAAGGCATTTTTGCTTTGACAGGAGTGGATTCCCCGGTTTTCCTCCACAGCGTGTTCGACTCAGAAGTTTAGAGATGTACCCATGTTTCATCGCAGGTTACGGTTCGATGAAGAATCATTTCTCTTTGTTCCCTGTAATGAGCCAAAATGCGCTTGACATCTACAATATGTGCAGCATTCTGATCCAGAGTGAGAGTTCGAGTTTGCCGAGACGTTTTGGTAATCCAAGATGTCTGAAATGATGGATTGAACACTTCTGAAGAAATTTTAGGAATCGTCAAATGTGGTCATTCCCTTTAATATCCCCCGAATGTATGTTTTCGTTACGCTCGTTCCATGATTAAAGTTTCTTGTGTCTTAGTCAGCATCGTCTCCAAACTCAAGCCTTAATCTTTGCAGAATTTTGTTTTACGCTCTCCCACGCCAAAAACAATAACAACAATAATGCAATTGCGTTGCGCAATCGATACGTGCACTTCTTGCTAGGAAATGAAGCTACTGTCAAACGGAACGACCGTGTGAGACGAGCCGGATTTTCTCCCGACTCCTGCAATCCCCACGCATAATGCCTCGTCACAAGCAGCAAAATAATTCCCGTTTATATTTGATTCCCCTCTTATATCTTACAAGTGATAAGTGATAAACTTAGTTTACTGTTTTGCTAAAATATATAAATATAACACAAACATTTTCGGGATATTTATTTATGGCATAAATTAATTCATTTAATAGTTTTAAAAATAATGTCTGCCATAGTGTGAGTTATAAAATTCCGTTACGCAGGAGTTGTGTAAACTAAGCGAATTCCTCACCAAGTAAAGTTTTAAAAAGATGGCTTTGGAGGTTAATTAAAATATTATTGTAATAAAAACGTGTAACGAATACTTTTGTGAAGGTTATTACAGAGCGATCTTATGTACAAACCTAATTCTCACACACATTTCCTATCTTCACGACGATGCTTCCTTTCCATATTATGACTTTATTAATGAATGAAATGAAATAACCTGTAGCATTACGGATTCTAATAAAATTAGAATTCTTGCAAGGAATAAGTATCACAAAGAGAAACCCCAAATGTAGAATTATTATTATTATTTCCTTTAAGATTAAACCTCAAAAAATGATGGTATACTAGTAATATGACCACTAATAAACAAAGGTAACTAAAATAGAGAAAATACAAAGTTTAATTTTTTTTTTAAAAGTATTTAACGCCCCTTTTTACTACTGAGGCACCACAGGCGGTGGGCACTGGTGATACATGAGATGAAATGATATATTGGGAAAGGATTTATTTTTAAGAAAGGAAACGTTCCAGGTCTAAGTTTAGGGTAATTCCCCGGCTTTGTCATTTATGACTGAGGAAAACTGAAAAAAAAAAAAAAAACTCGGCCAGGAAGAACGGTCCTGGCGGGAATCGAACCCCAGACCTTCCGCTTACGAGTCCACGCTTTAACGACCTCGGCCACCCGTGACGGTAAACTTTACAGTTACAATCTACTAAGCAAAATTAGACAACAAACAATCGAAAGTTTCATCTATTTTATTTGGTTTATATATATTTTATTTTGTTTTATTCAAAATATGAACACTTTCTTCTTAAATACACAATGTGCTGCTAGAGCAATTTTTAAATTCTGGGTTTCACTCACCTGCATCGATGTGTAACCTATTAGTTCCTAATTGTATAAAATGCAATAAGCGCATTTCCTATACTGTAGTGGCGATATCATCCAGGTTCTCATAGGCCTACCCGGAAACTTATATCTTCATGGGCCAGTAAAGATTTACGAGGATTTATATTGCTCTTCCTCCAAGATGGGTTAGCCTTTCTCCTGCTTATTTCGCTTTCTTTTGGGTCAGCTCCAGGGTATCCTCTCTTTTCTTAGGAACCAAATGTTGAGGAGTTGCGAACACCACACATAACTGTCTAATGGTTGTTTTCGCACTTTGTTTGAAATTTGAGTTGCTTCTTTACTGTTTATTAATGCAAAGTCGACTGTCACAGTTTTAACTGTTAAGTTACAAGAAAGTGTGCATCTGTTTTATTACAATGAATAAAGTGGATGATTTATGGAAGACCCCATTTTCGCGCCTAAGTTTAAGTGTTTAGTTGGAAGTGAAAACTCATCCTCCGGAACCTATAGGGGCTTACTCAGCAAGACGACTCACAATTAAGCTTTTGTATGGTCTGGAAGCGTGTGAAGTGAAAAACGTATCTTGCCTATAGCAATGAGATTAGAAAAGAAATAGAAAGGGTTTTATTTCTGTAGGCTGACGAAAAGGCAAATATTTCTGCATGTTGTGAAATACGATACATCAGTGGGCGTAAACCGGTTGAAAGATTCATAAAATTCATTGCTGTTTCTGAAATGACTCAAGACTCAAGGCGTATTTAACAGCTGAGTTCGAAGATTTCCATATAAACTAGAAGTTTATAGCATAAACGCGCGATTACGCTGCAGTCTTGAGAGAATGTCGGAGAGGGGTATAAGTCTTGGAAAAAGAGATCTCCCTTACGCTGTTTGGCTATCATGTAGTTATGACCCTAGCCCACCCTTCGACAAGGGCCACGAGTGCCACTGGATGAAAGCATTTCGGCAAGGAAGGACTGTGAACATTGACAAGCACAGGTAGAAGCATCGATCGTTGTAAGCAATGATTATTGTGTGTTAGGCAGGTATAATTTTGGTCATACTGTACCTTATCGTATAAGCGTAAACGCAGCTTCCCTACTCTTATTACTTGGAAGACATTTTCAATCAAGAATTGACATCCATAGAATTTTAGATGGACCAGTGAGAGAGATATCCAGAAATTAGATGAATGATTTGGAAGCGTATTGTTGACATGGCAAGGAACTATATTTGAAGTTTAGTGTGTCTCGTTGCGAAAGCTTTTCTAAATCCCTAGTATGATATAAATTATCCGATTAGAAAAGCTTTGCAAAAAGAACCTCTAAGATGTTGAAAAATAATGAATTCAGTCTGAACAGGTATTGTGTCCAAGGTATGACGGAGCGCTAACATGAGTGGAAAATACCACGGCCTACAAGCGGTATCAAATACAGCGTATCAGCAGCTAATTATGTACTCGTACACAACGCGGCATATAATTTTAAGGTTAAAGATTAACAATTCCTTTGGTAAATTTTCGCAATTCAGAGACTTTAATATAACCGTAGTGTTCTAACAGCTATTCGCTTTTGATAGGTTATTCGCCTTGAAAATTGCGTTTTATGATAAATCTAGAGATTGGAATCTGTGCACAGAAAGACTCTGTGATTATAAACTGTTATAATTTCATAAGCATGGAAATCACGAAATTTATATCGGTGCCATTAAAAAGAAAGGCCCAAAGAATTCCTGTTTTGAACATCGCGGATAATGCAATTGCCTACAAAAACAATACGTGGTACCGCAAGCTTTAATAATAATAATAATAATAATAATAATAATAATAATAATAAATACATAAACAAATAAAATAAAACAAAATACAATAATTTTTTTAAAAAAAAGTCCGTCATGAAGGAGCTGCGTGTATATATAACAGTAAGAAGACAAGCGACTTCTTGCCATAGGACTCCACGAGTTCGAAATATAGCGATCTCAAGTGTGACTTTTTCTTAGTGTTTTATTCTTTTCTACTATTATAATTACTGTTAATTTTTTACATTGTTAATAGTGTTACATTATTTTTATTTTTCTTTATATATATATATATATATATATATATACATACATACATACATACATACATACATACATACATACATACATACATACATACATACATACATACATACATACAAACTGAATTATCGCCTTATTAATTAATGAAATGAAATAAATTATGGCATTACTAAACGGTATTAGGGGAACAAAATTAAAATTCTCTCAATCTGTGTCACAAAAGATTAACCACATTTTAGAAGTATTATTATTACTATTGAGAATAAACAAAAGACATTAATGGTATACTATTAATTAAATGATGTGTGGGTATTTATAAACGTTTTAAAATAAAATCATGTTTATAAACTGAATCCTTATCATATGTACATCCACTAAAATAGAGAAAAATAACAAATTTGGAGTAACATTGTGTGTTTAAGATGTTCATATGTTTCAATAAAACAAAAAACCTGTTACTTTTTTTTAAAAAAAATATATGTACTAAGGAAATATACACCATCAACAATAAAAAATCGAAACTTTCATTGGTTTCCATGGATTCGCTTTGGAATTTAATTTAAATATTAAAACATATAACGCAAACGTTTTCTGAAGGGTATTACAGAGTGCTCTTACATACATATATAATTCTCACACATATATTAGATTAATATTTCCATTTACTATCTTCACAACGATACTTTTGCTAAATGTAAAACATATGCATCTTTATAAATACAGCTTATATGCTGAATTAATTTGTCCTTTTATTTTATAACAATATAGAGAATTAAACGGAAGAGCGCTTTTTAAATTTCGGTATTTAAGTATACCTTTGTTCCTATTGGTCTAATTTCCATAATTTTCAGAAACTAATTTTTCTTTTATTTTATTTAAATAGTACACCCAGAGTTTTGTTGAGAAAAAATCAAATATTGGTGCCGCTAGAGTAATTTTTAAATTTTGGGTTACAGGTAAACCCCCACTCCTAATGATCTGCTTTCACTGATTTTCAGCCACTATTTTTCCTTTTTCATTTCAATGGGATATGCCGTGTCGTGAAAAGAAAACAAACAAACAAACAAAACCAAATATTTGCGCTGGAGCGATTTTTAAATTTTGGGCTTTTGGTCATTTTTCTACACAATGATCCTCGTAGTACATTTCGTATACCTTTGAACAGTTTTTATTATACTAAACATTTTTTTTTCATTGTCCCTACAGCCAACAAGTTGCCTTATTAATTGAGCAGTATCCAGAGGGTGCCAAAATAGTACACATTCTTCAAGCAAAGAAAAAATCTGTGTTTACATCAAAACTGAAATCACACAAACAGAAAATGATGAGCACTAATCATCTTAGACTTTTACAGTTACAACAGTTGGTCAAAATGCCCATCATCGGAGTTGATACTCTTCTGAGTACGTTGAACTACTAATTGAGCAACGTTTGCGAAAGTGTCCTCAGCAATTGCAGCACATTCCGTTTCAATTTCTTCCCGAAGTGCTGCTAGTGCAGCTGGTTTTCTGCGGTATACAACATCCTTAAGAGTTCCCCATAGGTAGAAGTCCAACGGAGTTAAGGTCCGGAGAACGCGGTGGAAACTCAATCGGATCTCTTCGTCCTATCTAGCCTTGGATAGTGCCTGGTTCCAGTGCGCAGGGCTTGTTGCTGTGCGAGGTCTTCCAGATTTGCTCTTGTGAACATCGCATATGGTGCCATCAGTCTCAAATTTGTCTCAAATGAATGCAATTGTTACTCGTGTTGGCGTTTCTGTTCTGTAAACACGTCTCTATTGCCTTTGAACTTCAACAACATTCTCGGTTTTCCAATACCACTTCAAAATTGCTTTCCGCTGTTCACACGATAATCTTGGCCCCATTTCGTTGTAGGGGCACTAGCATAACGTAATGTGAGTCACATCTGTTTACAAAACGTCATACGATAATCTTGGCTTCATTTGTTCATTGTTGATTTACCTGTCACTTAGCAAAGCTATCATAATGTGAGTCATATTTGTTTACGGAATATCATACTACACATTACCGTTGTTTTCCGGTCCAGTTTTGAAATATATAAATAGATATCTAGTGTGAAAGTGTGTATACATTTTTGCCACCCTCTGTATACACGTTATAGGTTTCCAATTGAACAAGAAACCCATTACTGGTCAACAAACAACGTCTGCACTGCAGCTCTCACAACACTACCCCCTCCTTCCACATCTAATATTACCTCTGCCTCTCCAGACACTTCAGTCCACTGATGATGCCGACCGCAGCGTCAGCGAAAGCTCTCTCAATTACTACAAAATGGCCAAATAACGATTAATTTCAATAACAACAATGAAGAGAACTTTTACTATAGCGTATAAATAAATTTTACATTGACTAATAGCATTATTTATTTTCTAACCAAACCGTAAGGTATTCTATTTATTATTCATATGCCAGTACTGTAGTCTAACAGAAAAGCTAAAGTTTCTGGACACTTAAGGTATTTCTTGTTACGGAACTGTATTGAAATTTCATGACTTTTCATAATCAAGTAAGTTAGATGTTAATGGTGTATTAACTTATTCATTAGAATAAAATAAGTAGAATTAATATAGAATTTCACCTTCACTATCAATAATTTTGTTCTAAATTAATGTAAACAAAAAGTTAAATGGCTCAGAAAACAACACCTGTACGCTTGCTGTACGCTTCCAACTGACATGGCACGAACAGCATACTGCACAAATTTAAACTATTAAGTTTTTGCTATAATCAGCAGAAGTTAGTAGTTCATTGAGGAGGTAACCGAGTGTCTCTTGTATGGATACTTTATCTTTATTTAAAATTGATGTAAACAAAGAAAACGCACATTTTTATTTTAAGGAGAAAGTTGATTACATCTAAGGTTTGACCTCCTCACCCCAGCCACCCTCACTTTGAAATTTCAAATGGCATCCGTATGTTATGATTGTTAAATTTCAAAGAGAATTAAATTATTATCTCGCCCTTTGTTTTCTATCGTCTGGAAATCTGGATAGTTGTAACTGTTGTTTGAATTTGGATCCTCGACTGACCTATTTACGTCTTGTTCTATCTTGAAGGCTATATGCAATTCTGAAACAGTTTATTACCAAATCAACAATTACATTATATGGTTAATAATATTTGTAGGTTTATTCTGTCCAAATTGAAACTGTATCAATCCACTGTCATGCAACGATGAAACATAAAAGAAATTAAATTTAAGTCATTATTCACACTGGCAAAGTTTAAATGCAATCCCAATATATTGCCGATAATAGGAACTTCGGTAACATAGTGCTCTACAGAATGTTTTAGACAGATACTTTTATCTTACGGGGAATAAAAAAGTATATAAGAAAATGCATTACGCTAAGTTAGACCTTTTTCACACGACGATACAGGTATGCGGAATAAAAAGTTAAAAATACGCACGTGAGGCAATATCTTATACTGATCTCAGTAAATTTTTCTTAGCAATAGCAACATCTTATTTATTTATTTGTTACGTTTGTAGAAATGAAGTAATGCCGATGCAAATGAGCTCAAAATCCTTGGTGCCTTACAGCTATCTGACTATTCGAACCCATGGCCTCCGGATTAGTAATCAATATCTTGTTACTGAACACATGCTATAGAACAAGATTTTTTTTTTAATTGATGGTCTTGAAGTGTTAGTTATTTAGCTTTTATAATTATAAAAGAAATGATAAAATGAATAAGAGAAAGAAATGTTGTGCTCATCCCGTTAATTATTTACGAGAAGGAAAAGCAACATTCCACATATTTATTATTTGAAGTATTCAAGGCGATCTCAGTAGATTCTTAAATTATTTCCGGATATCTGGCATTTCATTTGAAAATGAAACCTTCCACACTTTTTGAAAGAATTTCATTTTACCCATATGTGGTAATCTTCATCTTTCTCCAGCTATTTTCGTTTCTCCCTTTAATAATCAGAATTACCCTTTTTCACAATACAGGCAAATTCTAAACTGTAATGATACATTTATCACTATGGAAAACACTGCCCATGCTTATAAATGTACTGTGTCACGCAATGCAGTTATGCTAATGTGAATGGTACAATTCATTACAATGCTTCATAATCGGTCCTGGTGATCTAATGGTAACCATACTTGCCTTGTAAACCCAAAATCGGGGAGTTCACTCCCGGCCACAGTAGATTTTTTTTTTTTTCGGGGGTAAACATCCTAAGCATGGCTTCCTTCGGAAGGGAAGTAAAGCCGTGAGTCCCGTGTCGTACATTTACGCATGTAAAAGAACCTTAAACCTGAAAGAAGAGGCCTCTGAGCAAAATTTACCAGCCGTTTCACGCCCTGAATTTATTGGGACGCTGATGACTTGAAACGTTAAAGAGCGTTCGTAAACAAAACAAATCAAAGCAATGTTTCGTCAGCAGCCACCGACGGCCGAAGTTCTGTATCCAGCGAGTATTGCCGTCTAAACGACTCCATTTGCGTATATGCAAATCTGATATCGTTGTGTGAAAGAAACCCAAATACATGCTGCTAATATAATAACCATTCGTTTGTACGATGAAATGAGTTTTGCTAAGTGATGGATTGTCATTTGATACGTCACCTATAATTTGCCTACTTCACTAAAACTGTTTATTTTATATTCGAGCTTATATAATTTATTTGGTGTTCGAACTATCAGAATATCCATAAAACATTTAGATGTCCTATTGTTATTGTCTTTTAACACACGTTGCATATGATTTAAAAAAAATTAAAAGACTGAATTGTTTGTATAATTACATAGCTTAATATGTGGTTAGAAGTGAACAGAATTTCCATTATCTTAAACTATTAATATTTGAGTATGGAGGTAGGTAAAAACGTTTATTTGCTTATCATGGATATACCTACATCAGCAGAAAAACAGTGAATGGAAGAGAGAGAAAGTTTGCAATGATAAAAATAGGCAAGGTTAATGTAGTTCTCAGAGTCGGAAAAATGACAGTAAACAAAATAACAGGGAGGATGTTGAGAGCTGAAAGCTGAGAGGACATGGAAACGGAGAAAGTTTCAAGAGAAACATGTTGTATGGCTAATGAGAAGGGTTCAAGCCACATTTGGCGAGGTAATTTTGAAAGTACTCCATCTGTATTACAGTGCATTTGTCTAAAGTCATCATCATATCCCAGATAGTGAAAACTGTCTCGTATTTTCCATTACATTCACGGCTTTAATACCTTTTTTTTTTTTTTTTTCCTTTAAAAATCAGAATCCCCATAATCTATTCTGCTTTGCGGACTTCACTAGGAATTGAATAAGTCCTCCTTGTCCTTTTTACCCTAAGAAGAGAAGGAAAATTTTCGCACGAACAGGAAGGACTAGCATTATGGAAATGAAACTACAGTTCCAGTTTCTTTATGTAAGTGTGAGATGGTAGTGCTAGATAAAACCTTGGAGATCTAGAAGATAATAGCCACAACTTTGCCCAAGTTTCTGGTGATATTCTTGTTATAGGAACAGTGCTTATACGAACTTCAGTTAGGAGCTCTGTTTTTATAGCGAATCCAGACCGACAGTGGTCCACGAATTTAATCTGCCGATATAAATGAAAATAAAATAAAACGATTATACAGTTATGTAGAAGATAATACACAAAAGTTCCATATACTAATATGTGAATACAAACTTTGGAACTAATCTATCAGGTCGTTATAAATATGCTTTTAATAATATGTCTATTTTAGTCTATTATTTGAGCCCTTAGTCTAATCAAGGGCACCCGGAAGTAGTAGAGGGGAAGGAAAAATTTTTTAGTTCTAATTAATAATTTTATTTAGTTCTAATTACTAATTTTATTTTGAAACTTTTTCAATTTCGGATTTTTAGTTTGAAATTGAATTTTATAATTAATAAGAACTTTATCCGACTATGTATAATAAGGTGTAACACATTTCATGTAAAATGTTCATCATTATATAGGAAATAGTTTTTGAGAAATAGATATATGCTGGTATGCAATTTTTATATTTATATTTGAATACTGTATTAACCATAAAAGAGCGCCACCAGAAATCCACTAAATACGTGTACTTGTTAAGAAGTCTCCGTTATGTAATTTTTCATTAGTTTACAATAGATAGAAGCGAAATAAATTATTTTGAAAACTGTATATTTTTAACCGGAAAATGAAATATGTGTTTCGGGTCTCCTTAAGCTTATTTCATCAATTTACCGTATTTTATAATGTACCCTTGTTTTGTTTATTTTTTTTTAAATTTTGTTGAAAAATAATATGAAGGAAATCATGTCTGTGTGTTTTATAGAGAGATTATAAAGTTGAAGCAATAAAGTTTAGGTGGGGGGTAGGTGCTGTGTTTGGTGTGTACGACGGATGTTCTTGGAGCTCTCGATGTTTATGAAGTTCTTGAAGGCTTGGCTTTGGGAGGAGGATTGTGTTATTATTGTGGATAATAAATTTTAAGATTCGTATTCACGGGATGTTTTGTGACTCGTGGGTTTCGAACACTAAACACATAGAAGACATTTTCTGTATCTCACTATTTATTCGTTATGTAATATTTTCTCATTATAGATCGGGCTGTCCACGGGGACCAGAGTTTTAGCTATTATGTTTTCTTTCTCCTGACTAATAGACAACTCTTGAGACCTCTTACTGCCTCCTACTCATTATCACTGCCTGACTTCGAATTCTTACTTCTCCACTAACCTTTTACTCCCTTCACTAATGCTTCCTGAACACCATAATATTTGATTTTTATTCCTAAGCCCCTCCTTACGCGAATTTTAATTCTATACTATGCTGAAATCAGAGTGAATTCCGGACTTCCTTATTGGATATCCCCCAATATCTATTACGCGGAGACTAGCTCTGATTTGTACGATTTAGAACGGTGTTCATCGGTTATTCTTATTTCTTTCCCTATACTCCTGCTATTTTTTGGTCCGTTCTTTTCAGAGAAAAAAACCTGTGTAATAAATTTCGGCATATAACTTTTAAATTGAACCTAATGACTCTTTCATCCTTTAGTCACTTTGAGATCGTCAAATGTTCTCATAGATAACGCACTTTTATACACATCTGTTTGCTATCTCTATTTTCTGGGAAATTGTTACTTTTGCGGTGAGGCCCTTTAATGTGTCCTATACTGTTTCGTATCTCATCTTCGATACATTCTTAGAAATCTGTACGTCCTACGTGTGGCGCACCTCCCTTTGTCTGCCTTGTTCCGTTAGACAAATAATGTAGCTAGCTGTTACCCTGAAAATGAAAATGACCCTTTTACAAAATGTCGGCAATGTTCGCTGTAAAGTATTATTCATACAGATGAAAAATAACAATTATTAGCCTATCCCTGTCTCTCGCCACCGCCTGCTTTCCCCAGGTCACCGCCGACAAACCTTTACTTAAAACATATAATACAAAAGCTCTTGCAAAAAGGCTTTCATACAGGTGTCATCACAATAGTAGAACCTGAAAAATGAATACAACACTTCCACCTTGACTGAGTACAATCTGGAAAGTGAATATAACACTTCCACCTTGACTGATATGCATAAAATATTCCTGTGTGCTCAGATATTTACACATTAATCTTAACAATAATTACAATATGAACTTAATATTAAGGAGCTATAATTTTCGGCTATAAAGTGCTCAATTACTTAATAACACATACTTTTTTTATTCACTTTAATTTCGGAGAGGAGTAATGAAGGCGTGCATGTAAAAATAATAAAATTTATTTAATAATTTAATACCGTAAATAACTAATATTAAAATAAATTTACAAACGTGGGGTAAGTCCATAAGTTTCCTTCCTCGCCGATAAGGATTATCGCCTTCAAAAACCCTTATCTGGTGTCATTCTTTATCTGTTAAGTAAATAATTGCAGCTGTATCTTACCCTCAGCTCTTTTCAGTTGTTCAGATATAGTTGCATAAAGAATGCTATGGGTGGGACATTGTGACATGTTCAAAATGGAATTTCGACATGTTATTAAGTTCTTCACAAAAGAAGGACTTGCTTCAAATGAAATTAAACTGCGATTGAACGGTTTATATGGGGAAGCATCTCCCTCACATTCTACCGTAAAAGAATGGGCCAAACTTTTTCGAATGGGTGGAATAAATATTGAAGACGAAGGGCGTGCAGGTCGGCCCTTGAAGGTGCTCACTCCTGAAAACATCGCTCTTGTGGAAGGAGAAATTACGGGAGATCGGCGGCTCAAAGTTACAGAAATAGCAGCAAGGTTAGGCCTTTCTAAAACAACAACAGTCCTTCCAATTATTCCGGAACATTTAAATATGAATAAGGTTAATGCAAGATGGGTGGCTAAATTTCTTTCCTCAATCCAAAATCAGCAACGAGCCATCGGTTGTCAGGTATTTTTGGAGCTGGATTGGCAACAAGAGAGAAGTTCTAGAAACCATTTTTACAGGAAATGAAACTATGGTCCTCTACTACGATCCCTTGCCTCGTGTGTTTACAATGGCACTGCATGCACATTCATGTTTTAATTCAGTGAGCTCGTGAAGTTTTAAGCAAGATTCCCAGGTGTAGTGCTCCAGATCGTAAATCTGTATAATGCATTTCATGAAAGTGCAAGTATCCAGCCTATAAAACTAAAAAAGCAGCGCTGGGTTCTCACCGAAGAATGATATTTTTAATAGTGCTTAATCCCGTTTTAACTACTGAGGCATCACAGGCAGTCTGAAGAAAGATTACATGGCATTGGTAATTGTTTAAAACATGCTCTACAAAAATCTCTTCGTCGTCTTGCTCAGGTGGGTCTGTGCAAAAGACTAGTAAGTTATTGCACTTCAAGCCGTATAAGATAATAGTGGCACATGCTATTCAGGCAGGCAACACCGTACATAAGCGTCAGGAAATTGTCCGAATTTCTCACAAGTGGCGAATAATTTTCTAAGGATATCCAAAAATGTGTGGAGAATGAAGGCAGGCATTTTTACATCTCATTTGATAATTTAAAAAGTAATAAGCCTCTTAAATTGGTTTGTGTATTGTTATATGGTTGATTTGTTTTATTATTTTACCCTCCCGCTTATCACTGACGTGAGATCCTACTGGCTGGCTAACCGGCAAACGAGCGGCGCGCTTGCACAGAGGTAAAACGCTTCGGGGAAAACTATAGTGATTGCTGGTTTGCTCAATGTTTTCAGTGGACATAGGACGCTAAAATGCTTACCAAAGCATTAATTTAAGTACAGTGATACTTAATATATTAGCAATAACACTTTACGGATGCTGTTCAGATATATTTGTTCTATTGGAATATGCTCCTATTTCGAATTTTTATATTCATTCCTTTTCCCATCCTTCTATCTGTTTAAAGGAAGGTTACTATATCAAAGAAGATTTTGTTTGTGCCGAAGATAGAGTGAACTGGTGGTGAGCCCATTGTCATCTAGTACAAACCTGGAATATTAGAGTAGCAAAGAAACGTGAATATTTTGTCCAGAGACCTCATTTTCCAGATAAGGCGAAGTTTTACACATCGACCTCAGTCGGGATGGAACCGACGAATTTTGATTCATGAGACTTACGTTTATTTTATTTAACATCTCTGGTCATTAGGTCCCATTCAATTCAGAGCTTGAAAAGTTGACAAATAAACCTCAATTTTGAGGTTATTTTACGTGCCGTAAACTGTGACACGGACACAACGGCAGTACTTCCTTTCATAACGAAGCCACACTTTGGAATTTTACGCCCGAAAAATTGACCTACCCTAGCCTTGTTTGAACCCGTTATCTTGGGTCTTAAGATGCTAGTAGACCATCACTAGGCCACCAGGACCGACGATTCTCGAGATGAGGTTACCCGATATCCAGGATACAGCTTCGTATTAGCTAGTAGATGTAATTCGTCCTTAACAAAGAGGCGTGCATATAAGAACTTCATTACCGCGTAACCGATACGGGTAGCCGAGGTCGTTCGTGCGGTTCGAATCCCGCCTTGACTAAGCTTTTTCCTCGTTTCTTCAAACCGAAACTTAGACCTGGAACGCTTCCAACCCCCAAAATTGCTTTCCCAATTTATAACTTCATTGTATCATCAACATTCTTCGTAATATAAGCTGATCATCGATTTGGACCTTATGGCTATAACGACTTCCGATGCGAATATGTGGAGGAAATTGTGGAAAAGTTGGCTCAAACCAATTAAGTTGAGTAAAAGTAAAATATGAGAGTAGCGTAAATACTGCATGACCTCGAGACCTTGACATTTAATCAATGACAAACGCTTTTTGTAGGTTTGCTGCTTTAATGCTTTCAAAAAAGTTCATCTTAGCTGGAAGTAAAATCTGAATGTCCAAATTATAATATTGTATAGAAGTATCATGTTTTTGGTAGATGCTAACTTTTAGGAGGAGGCTTACATTATTATAGAATTATTGCAGATTTGTTTAGTGGAAACATAGAATAAATATAGTTGAAGTAACAAGAGCTAGAGAAATAGAGTGTTCTTCTTGAAAGGCCAATTTGGTTCAATACAAGAAAGATCTCGTGAGCTTGTGGGTATTCCCTCTGTCATGGCGATATTGTAACAGATTTCTGACGTGGAGATGTCCATAGGGCACAGCTTAGGATCTTGAGAATGAAAATAGCCAGTTCATAAAAAATGGGACGAAAATTAAACGTACGTAAAGCAGCAACTTATTTTCATAACGTATGCATTTTATAATCAAAGGTTGATCGGGATAGAAACAACAGAAAGGACATTAATACTAGTACTTGATGAACAATTAGGTAATGGAAATGTAAGAGCAACATTTAGCCATTTCCATCTCTACGTCTGAGTGATTGCATCTAATCTGAAACAGCGCTTTTGTATTCACCAGCAGAAAGATCTGGCCGGGGTTAGATAGCGTAAGCTTTGACAATGCCTCATGTTAACGTTATGAGCGTGGCGTTAATGCACTTATGGCTATTCGAAAGTAGATTAGTACTCTATAGGCTAGATTTGTGCACCGTTATCTAGCGAAAACAGCTCGTTAGGATCAGTAATAATATAGGTGCCATTAGAAGTGACAGTTTTAGGTGCTTCATCCATTTTATGTACTATATATCTGTAGGTACATACCGTATATATTAGAATGAAAAACATAGTAATTCATAAGGAAAAATTATGCTACAAAAATCATTGAAACAGTCGTACAATTACCGCAATATTTCGAACAGTTTTTTTCTTCAAAGGCAGTAGACACGGCCTAATATTTGCCAGAGAGAGAATAAAAGATGACACACTTTAACCTAAGAATACATATTTTTACATCAGAGTACACGTAAAAGCACATGCCCTTCTGAGGTAGAAAACATCAGAATGCATTGGCAAAGGCCTACGATTAATTCGCAATTTTGTCGATTTTGAGGGCGCTAAATTTTGCTGTTTAGTTATTAACTGCTATTTTCCCCTAATCCCATAATAGGTTGTGATATAATTCTAATACAGGCTATTGCGTCGGTTGCTCATCTCATATTCCTTGTCTATGACCAGTAAAATTCGTGCTAGGTTATTATTTACCATCCAATATATAACTTATGTGTTTTTGTAGTGTATAATATATTTAAAATGCATATGTTTAACGTTAATGACGAAGTGCATGTTTCTGTTAATATTGTTTTACTGAATAGGAAAGCGGCATTTTAGTATGTTAAAACAAGAAGGGGAAGAGGGAAAAATATAAAAGAAAAGAGTACGAAGGGGTGTTTCAAGTTCTCAAGTACATCTTAAGCAGTGTGGTTAAGCTGAATGTACGCAAAACAACGTTGAAGGACCATGCTTTTGTGGTACTTCAACATAAAGCTACTCCCTGGGGGCCAACAGTTGTTAAATTTGTGCACATCATACAGTTTTAAAACTTTTTAATTCCTCAAAAATCCATTTAGCTGTTGCTCTGGATTAAATTTTGTGTGAGTCTAGACCTAATGTTCTTTTATTAAAGAAATATTCCTACACAATTGCTCACTATACGGTTTTCTCAGGCGGCGCGATGGTGCGCTCAATATTGCAGAATTTAGTACCGCTAAACCTCGATAGGATACGTTTTAAAATGTGTGCATTATATATATATATATATATATATATATATATATATATATATAATGCTTCTTGCCATTGAAGAACTCGCAGTAGTTCGAAATATAGCAATTTCAAGTGTGACTCTTTCTCTGTGTTTTATCTTTATCTACTTTTATTATTAGTGTTAATTTATATATATATATATATATATATATATATATATATACACATGCTTAGGTAGGTCCATAAGTTTCCGGCCTCGCCGATGAGGATTATCGCCTCCACAAAACTCTTATCTGGTGTCATACCCTATCTGTTAAGTAACTAATTGCAGCTGTAACTTCCTACTCCGCTGTGTTCCCCTTGTTCAAATATAGTTACATAAATAAATCTATGTGGTGAAGATTGTGACATGTTCTATCAAGCTGTCACTAAGTTCTTCACAAAAGAAGGACTTCAAATAAAATTAACAACAATTGGACGGTGTATATGAGGAAGCATCCCCCTCATATTCTACCGTAAAAGAATGGGCCAAACTTTTTCGACTGGGTCGAAAAAGCATTGAAGACGAAGAGTGTGCAGGTCGGCCCGTGAAGATGCTCACTGCTGAAAACGTCGCTCTTGTGGAAGGAGAAAGTATTTAAGACCGGCGGCTCAAAGTTACATAAATAGCAGTAAGGTTGGGTCTTTCTAAAACAACAGCCCTTCGAATTATTCGTGAACATTTCAGGTTAGTGCAAGATGGGTGTCTAGATTTCTTTCATCAATCCAAAACAGCAACGAATCATCTGTTGTCAGACATTTTTGGAGCTCTGCCGTGGCAACAAGAGAGAAGTTCTGCAAACCATTGTTACAGGAGATGAAAGTATGGTGCTCTGTTATGATCCCTTGTCCAAAAGAGAATCACTGAAGTGGCGTTAACCTGGCGAAGCACCGCCTCTAAAGGCCAAGGTCACTCAGTCAACCAAGAAGATCATGGCCACAATCTTTTGAGACTGTGAAGGAATACTCTTCGTTGACTTCAAGGAGAGTACACCACAGTAAATGGGGAGTACTATGCTGGCCTGCTGCACAGACTACGTGCTTCCTTCAAAGAGAAAAGGCGAGGAAAGCTGAGTGGTGGTGTGCGCCTTCTTCATGACATCGCCTCTGTGCACACAGTTCTTGTTGCAAAGGAAGCTGTGAAGAAATGTGACTTCAAGGAGATCGACCGTCCACCCTATACCCCAGATCTAGCTCCCAGTGACCATTTACTCTTCTCAAAACTCAAGAAAGAGGAGGAAGAAAATTTAAATGTGACGAACAAGTGATGGATGCTGTTTATGGTCATTTCGCAGACAAGACTTGACTATTGAATGTTAATTCAAAGATGTGAGAATTGTATTGCAATAAAGGTAACTATATTGAAAAGTGAAATATAGAAAACTGTTAGGCCGGAAACTTACGAATTACAATTGCTGCTGTACTTTTTAGTACTTTTAGTCTGATTATTTTCTTAGTTTTATTTTATTTATTTTCTTATTTTTACCCCCGTTTTACATTTACATTTTAACCTTCCAAGCTTATTATATTGGGATATTCAATTACATGATCACCTACGCGGTAGCGGGAACAACATCAGTCAATACGCCATTGCCCACAACCAGCTAACGTTAGAATCGAGGCGGGCAGGTGGAACAACACGAGACCGTGGTAGAAACACTAGATTGACAGCCTAATGCTTTTTAACGAACTTAGAAATTTATATATTTAACTATATTACGCAAAGAGTTACTGAAACTGCCTCTCTGCGTTTTCCACACATTTTTGGCATCCGCTTGTGAAATTACTCATTGTCCTTCTTAATTCTATTTTAGAAATAATTTGATTTCTTGGCGGATGTTACCTTTTAGTTCGTGTAAAGTGTGCGTATACTATTAATTTATAGATCCATTACGGCTCTAATCTCCTGAAAATTTTTTGCCAAATAATCTGTGGACAGCACAAGTATTCTCGGTACAGACCTACAAAATTAATCTTCTTTGTAGAATAGATTAATTAGACGTAATATTTGCTATTTAGTACTGTTAAGCATACGTCGTCTCGAAAATGCATGTGTTGTTTATTTCAGTGTTCAAAAAACAGACTAGCGTGAGACTCAAGGCCAACGTAGCAGTTCGATAAATCCTGTTCGTTCGCCCGTCCACATCATTGTCGTATTCTTGAATCCTTTTGCTAATTTCCCTGAAATAGAACATTTACCAGAAACTGATTTACAACTTCATTTGTCTACCTACTGCCGCAGAACATATTTAATTTGCGATCTTATAACTGATTTTGCTACACTGGACACTTCATAAAGCTCATGTTAAAAATCTCAGCCAAATTGTTCTCGAGTTTCTGTGTGTATATATATATATATTCTTTCATAGGCATTTGTGTATGTTCCCTGCAAGCTTCTATGCATTTACGTTGGGCCAATTGGCATTTTTGTGGCATCTAACTTAGAAAGTGCTTCCTATGAGACTTTCGAGCAAGCTGCTAGGTGAATAATTCTTAAACATTGAATTGGGAGGGGAAAAAAATAGCAACTAATGAAGTTATAATTCGACAAATATTAAATATTATACTGTACATTCTATAACTTTTTTACTTTTTTCCCTTTGCTTTTTCTTTCTTTCTTTCTTTCTTTCTTTCTTTCTTTCTTTCTTTCTTTCTTTCTTTCTTTCTTTCTTTCTTTCTTTCTTTCTTTCCGCAGTTGATAAAACAAAACTTTCTATCGCAGATTGAGTATGGAAAATATTTAACAGAAAGACCCCTGGATACACACTTGCGGATTTTCCCCCGCCAATACTAAAGCTTCCAATGTTAAAGTTCTGCTAGGCGGCGATAGACGACCACTGTGTGTTGCATATTTTATCTCAGTCCAGAAAACTAACAAGGGTTCTCAACGAACACTCATTTATAATTATAATATTTCGAAAAGTGCACTATTAAGATATGCAGGTAAATGATGAGAAATGTTTGATTTGCTTGCTCTAGTAATGATACATGGTTGTCTGAAGCTCTCTTGAATTACGCGTAAACATAAACAAACAAATTAGTGTTCAAGTAATTACTAATTCCTAAGCTGCAGTAAATACTGTTAAGAGCCGCATGCGTCTTAGTAAGGAATATGTTGATTTTAAAACAAAAGTGTACCTACCTGCTACCGTCTTTAATTCTTTAGTATTAATATTGTTTTCTCTGTTGCAGGTAAGTGAAACCATTTACACTGTGGCTGTATTTAGTAAGGAACATCGCTAAGGTTAGTTATTTTTTTCTCCCTTTATTTTTCATTTTGATACCAAGCACAATATTACAGATATATAAGTGTGTAATTTCAAATTTGTTTTGGCGTATTGTGGTGACAAAACATCATCACCTTCTCTTACACTACATCTCTGCTTGCGATGAAGGTATCAAACTTAAATGACAGTATATCTGTTTAAATACCAGCTCTAGTCCTCGACGGAATCTTCTGACGAGTCTTATTTAAATTGGCAGAAGCTGCAGGTCTTGAGTACTCTATACGTGCTTGATATGCATTTTCCAGTTTTTCCATTTTATATTTACGTGCATTATTAACTAATTCAGTTTTCGTACTGGTAGCCGCTTTGACCGCGTTAGCATTCTTACACTGTAGGTGTAAGTCTGTAGTCATGAATGAAATGAATGAATGATGACGTAAACGAGTTCGGAGTACTTGGCGCTTCAAAGATAAGTGTCATTCACATTCTCAGGACAAGAAAAAACCTCGAGAGAGGGAGACACTTGCACAGACAGCTTGATCTCACCGGGATTCGAACCCAGGATCTCCCGATTAGTAGTCCCAAACGCTACCACTACCACGGAAACGGGTTTCAAGTTTTATGAAGCAACTTTCTCTTCACGTGCGACCAAACAATTTTCTGTCCCATCGCACAGTAGCAAACGTAAAATTGTATGTCAATATGAAGCTACCGTTTCATATAATTACATATTTCTTATTGAATTAATATTTGTTTCATTAATAACATTGACCTATTTTCACACTTTAATTTGATGTGAACTCATTAACATTTAAATTTTCTACTTTATAACCCCCAATTTATGGATTTGCATTTCTTCCGGACCCCATTATAATTAACACCAGGTGAGTATGTATTGGGGATATACAGCGTGAGGCATTTATAGTGTCGCGGCCATTTTACTCCGAAACGAAGGGGAAAATCGAAAAATGCTACCGACAAAATTTGAAGTGTTCATAAGGGGACATAAGATAGCGACCTTAACTCGTCCTTGAAATGCGTTTCCCAATGTCATTTCATGGTCAATTTATTTGTTTTTTTTTTCAAATAGACCATTTTCTTTTTTTTTCTTCCGAGAATGGGAAGAGTAGTGATTTATTTATTTATGGACGCTCTTTAACATCTCAGGTCATCAGTGTCCCATTGTATTCAGGGCGTGAAACGGCCGACAAACTTTGCTCAGAGGCCTCTCTTTCAGGCTTGAGGTTCTTTTTCGTGCCGTAAATGTACGACACGGGACCCACGGCTTTACTTTCCTTCCGAAGGAAGCTATACTTAGGATTTTTACGCCAGAAAAAATCCATCACTCCTGGCCGGGTTCGAACCCGCGATCTTGGGTTTAGAAGGCAAGTATGGTACCCACTACACCACCAGGACCGACAAAGAATGGGAAGAACGTTCAATTTTCAGTGTGAAAGTTCTAGTACATCTATCAGATAGGGGTGATAGGTGATGTGATATTGAACAAATTAAAAGGAAATGCTTTTCACTTTCACTTACTGGCATCTATTTACGTACGGTACGGTACGTACATAATCATAATTCAAACAAGGTCATGTTCACATTACAAACAATTTCAATTCAGTAAATCCTTGAAAGTATGACCAGTAACTTCGAGCATTTCCGAAAAAGTGCATCAAAAGATGGATGAACACGTCTCAACATTTCTTCGCTGATTCCTGCACAGACATTCTTAATTTGTTGACGTAGTTTACCAGGTATAGTTGATAGTTACTCATAAACTTTATCTTTAATGTATCCCCATAAGAAAAAGTCTGGAGAAGGAGATCCGAGAAGCCGGCAGACCAATGGACAGGTCCTCTGCTTCCTATCCATTGCCTAGGATACTCTCTGTTTAATGTTTCTGGACAGCCGAGTAATGAGACCATATGTAACCTTTATATTGCAGCTCGGTTCACAAGGGGCTCGTCTTCAAGCAACATTGAAAGTACTTGGTACAAATAAATGGTGTATTTCTGCCCATTAAGTTTACCTTCAATGGAGTATGGTCCAATTATACGGAATCCCAAATAGGTACACCAAAAATTCACGCTCCATTCTGCTGATGCTCTGTTTCCCGTAACCAGCTTGGGTTTTCCACTGCCCCGATAATGCATGTTATATCGGTTCACTTGAGCGTGATTGGTGAATGTCGGCTCATCAGAAAGTAATATGGTGGAAAAGTTACCTTTTGAATTTGTAGCAGAGCCCATTGACAAAATTCAACACGCTTCCGAAGGGCTTGAAGTTTGCTAATGTGATATGGGTGGTATTTGTTACGCTTTAATATTCGAAGACCACTCCTTTGAGAGATTCCCAAATCATATCTCCCAGTTGACGGGAACTTGCTTGAGGATTAACGGCAGCTGCAGCTAATACAGCGACTTCCGAATTTGCATTCGAAAGGTGTTTTCTTGGTGCAACACCTCCCATTTCGGAAAATAAGATTCGTGTTAAGTAGGGTTCAAATCCCTTTGGGTCTACTTTCATAGCTTTAGGTTTTACTTTGGGTTTCCTGGTCGCTTAGGAAAATACTGGGGTTGGTGTTTCCTTTCCACTAATTTTCCGCACCCCCCAGTTCATATTATTTCATTCTGTTATGCGGTGGAAAGTGCCGTTGCTAGGTGAGCCGGTGCGATGTGACGGTGGCTTGCGCTTCGGAAATGTTTCATCACCGACATGCGATTAGGACTCGAACTCTTTGTAAGGAGGGGACCTCCGCCGGTGTGTTCTACCGGATACATGTTAGGAGTCTCGTAGAGTGTAGTATCAAACGGCCAGCCATCGAGCAAGGTTGAAGTATCGAAATATCCTTCAATATCATTCATAACATTGCAATTCAAACTGATGCTTTTTTGTTTACTCTTTAATTTTTTGTAGATTAAATACCTTCATTTCGCGTAAAGGCATAGAAGAAAAACTTCTGTACGTTTTTACAACCATTACACTGTTTTCGTAACTTTGCACTCCTACCAATCATTGTCATGCTTTTCTCATTCAGCGTCCTCTTTAATGAAGGAAGTTCGTACGCAACTACTCTAAATAGAGACGGCTGAGCCTGTGCATCGGTTGTGGATTCATCACTAATCTAAAGATGGGGGGGGGGGGATTCCAGACATTTGAAACTGCACTTTCACACCTTGAAGTGCACGCAGTATGCTAACTGCACTTTATCGCTTGGCGCAGAGATAGGTAGGATCATGTATCCAGGTAAAAAGGCCGTCATTGATATCTCGCCAGTAACATGACAAAACTGTCCTTATAATTGCAATACACGAGGGCTGTTCAGTTTTTTTTTTTTTTTTTTTTTTTTTTTTTTTTTTTTTTTTTTTTACCCCAGACAATCTCTCGCACTAAAATTTAACTGTGCAATATTTTGTTAGCTTAATGCGTAATGTAACGTGGTACTAGTTATATAATTGAGATTTTTGTTCCGACATGTGAGAGGTGTGCAAGTTGAGACATATTCAGCTTCACCTACAGCAAAATGGAAGTGAACTCAACGAACAATATGCTGCTCTGAAATTCTGCTATCGTCTCATGGAATCTTCAACTGAGACCTATGCAATATTACAGGAAGTCTGCACACCGCCTGTGGTGCCCCAGTATTAAAAACGAGGGTTAAATACCATTTAAAAAGAAGGAAGAGAGTTTGTTCTTCCCTATAGCATAG
The DNA here is from genome assembly GCA_030762175.1 of Metallyticus violacea. NCBI lineage: Eukaryota > Metazoa > Arthropoda > Insecta > Mantodea > Metallyticidae > Metallyticus > Metallyticus violacea. Next base: position 45,556,264 of record CM060835.1, on the reverse strand, counting down.
CTCGAGAGCGAGTTAAAATGTTTAAAAGGAGAGACAATCATTTTCAAAGGAAGATGGACTCGGTACTCCAGTTTGTGCTCTATAGGAATTCTCTCAGAAAATCTGAAAAATTTACTGGGTGCCACCCATACATTAGCAACTGAATAGTTGCCCTTCTGCACGGTTGTTTTCGAAAGGACGTTCGCGTGTAGGTTGCATGTAGTTGAAGATGTTAACAGGAAGATGTGAAGTTTCTTTCTGCTGATCAACCTTGCTATATTATTTCGATCATAAGAAAAAAACATCAAAGATATGTGTGAAAATCACCATCATTACCAACACACACACACACAAAAAAATGTGGCTTCTGCTGGTAGAGTTATGATCATCTCATTTTTCGATATTCAGGGAATAGTTTACCAGCATGTCCTACCGACAGACACTCAGTAACAGGGTGATATTGGAGATGTCCTGAAAACTCTGTAAGGCCATATTTCCGTGCATCAAGCTGGACTCTGCATCACGATAATACACTTTTAAGACATTTTCTTTTCCCCAACATGAAGAAATTCCTCCCTGGGAGGCATTTTCCTTACCAGAAGCACGGTGAAGGCTGCGGAGACAATTCTGAAAGATCTGTCAAACAATGGTTTGCAGCTTGTCTTTAAAGACTGGAAGGGACCCTGGGCCAGGTGCATTACATCCAACGAGAAGTACACTGAGAACGATCATCAAACTTTTGAGTATATGTTGTCAAAAAAATTATAATGAACAACCCTCATAGTAACCGGGAAGTGTGTAAATGTAGCAAATAATGCAGCAGTGTACATTTTACACTTATATCAGAAAGTTTTAAAGCTATCAATATGAACTCTTTGAGAGATGTTAAGAAAACTTAACTAAAGCTGCTCTGTAAATTGTAATTCTCTAATGCACATACATTTTTTTTTTTAAACCAAAATAAGTCTTGTTAAAATTCTGAAAACACTTTGACAATCAGGCATTTTTCTTAAAAACTATTGATAGAATTGGGTTTATACACACACACACACACACACTCTCTCTCTCTCTCTCTCTCTCTCTCTCACTCTCTCTCTCTCTCTCTCAAACTGCAGACAACTTGCTATCCTGGGAACTAGAATAATATCTTGTAAAGAAATTAACTATCAAAATTTGAATATATATATACAGCCCTCCTTAGGAAAATGCACACTTATGTTGACATTTATGTCGGGAAATAAGATTTACTTTTGTTTAAAAATGTCTAAGAAAACTTTTTATGTGCATTAGAGAATTAAAATTTACAGAACATATTTAGTTAAGTATTCTTATTATCTTATAAAATTTCATATTGATGGTTTTATAAATTTCTGAAATACAGTGCAAAATGTATACTGTTATATTATTTGATACATTTGCACTTCCTGTTACCTTAAGGCAAAAAAGTATATAGGACATTTGCCGATATTTATTTTATTTATTTATTTATTTTATTGAAGTCGAACATTTCCAATCAAAAGTACATGCTGCGCTTGCCGAAAGCAATTAGTCATTTTGGGATAAACGTTTTACTGGAATCTAAGGATGTAGCCACTGGACTTAACGGAGAAATAAGGGAAGCACTATGCGGATATCCATATCGGGCGTGTTAGATTTCAAGCCTTTATTATACTAGCGCTGATTCGACCCAGGATGACGTTTTATTGCTTTGTTATGTCTCGTATTCAAATGGCAGTAATCTACAATGACAGCCTGTACTATCCGCAAGTAGACTAAAGTGCTTAAGGAGTTCATTCTTTAACAATTGACACACATGAAACATAATGCACGACTATAATAACCGTTCGTCTTAGAGAAGTCTCTGCGTTACAGGTCTCAAAAATACATCCTAAGGTCTCTCACAGGAAATCTTGCTGCACGTCCATGATGCGCAGCTTGTTTGGATATCGATGTTAACAGAAGCGCATTGGCTCAGTAAACAATGTAGATTTAAAAATCACAAAAAAAAACGTTATATTTAAGCAAATTGTGCTTCTTAATTAATATATATATATATATATATATATATATATATATATATATATCTGTCTTTGAATTATTTTATGGCATTTTAATAATTTACTTACTTTAGTCACAGTAATAAAAGCATTTTGTCAGTATAGCTATGGTTTTAGAGCACATATAATACTGGGAGTAAACTAACAGTTAACGTTTGTATTGTACATCACATGGTATTATGTTGTTAATATTGTCAACACAATCAAACAAACATTAAAGCTGTTTCATACTTTATATTAGACTACGTTTACATCACAATCTGCTTATCAAGCTACATATTGCACTCTTGTATTTTAAAATAAGTTAATATCGCTCTAATCTAGACTTGTAAACTTTTCAGAAATTCATTAAGGGTCAAATGTTTCTCTCAAATGCAAGTAAAGATCGTTTTCTGACCATAAAAATGACATCCGTAAAGTTATTGCAATATATTTATTTTCTACTACATAGTCACGGTCAATACGTAGATACATTAACATGTTTATGGTGACCTATCATACTGCAATTCTTCTTTGCACAAACTAGCAATGCTTTGTCACTGCTAATTATAGCAACTTAAAAACCGTGACAGCTAGTATTTAAGTTTATTTTAATTTCATCCCTAATTAAGTTTAAATAACTCTTGCACGTTCTTTGCCCCCATTTCTCATTTAATATTGAAAACACCCTCTCTACAAACGCATTAGAGCTTAGAATGCCAAAAAGTAAGGACTTAATTTGCTTTTGTATGGAACGTCTATAGAAAGACGAGGACTTACAAAATGTAACTATTTTTCTTCTAGTGTTTCAAACATTTGCCCATTCAATGATTTCACTCAAATTCCTCACAAACAGAAAACAGTATCAAACAGGCAAATAACACCGTTACACGAAATAACCGCTGACCATAGCACGTACACTTACCAGTTCATCAACTACACGACATTCCCATCAAACTTCACGCACCCATCTATAGGGCAATTGGCTTATTGCGACTTAGGAAAGTGTTAGAAATTTAGAGGAGCACTTCACGAGTTCTGCGTGATTTCCATCCAAATGCATACATCAATCAAAGATGCGAAATACTGTATTTTTGAGGTTGCTTGTGACTTTCAAAAGGGACACAAGTTTTCCTGAAATATGGTTTATCGCATATTACTAAACGGAAAGTGTACTCTAATCATATGCTATACTGGCGTTCATTAATTTAACTATCCTGAGGTATCTAAGAGGGACGCAAACAAACGAGTAATATATTTATTAGATAAAAAGTACAGTGATGCAGGCAAAATATATGCCTTACGAGGGACAACATTAGAGTTTCTTTTTTCAAATTATTCAACGTTTGTTTTATAAGTTCTTGGAGATAACGAGGGACGTTCTAAAATATATCGGCCTGACCAAGAAAACACAAGATTTGAGAGATTTTTTTTTTTTTAATTTTTCAACACAATTACCTTGTAAATCATTATATTTCCAACTTTTTAATACCTTTAGTAAAACAATATTTGTCTGATTGTAAAAAATAAGCGTCTGTCTCAGCTTCAGCCTAATCCTTTGATGTGAATCTTCATCCACCCAACCATTCCTTCAGGTTTCGAAACAAAACTGATAGCTGGGAGCCAAATCCAGCGAATATGACGAATGTAGAAGAAAGTAATAGCAAACGCAGCAACAATCCCAGACGTATCCGTATGTGAAGACACATTATCGTGATGAAAGGTGTGGACGTTTAGCCTGAACAGCATTTTTCAGTTTATCTAGTAGTGATAGTTCTGCCCTTCTACGAGCACCACACATTGATAACCCCAGAAAACCGTAGCCATTACTTTTTCTGCATATGGGGACGTTTTTGCTTTCTTTGGTGCATTTCCACCTATTTGGGACTGCTCTTTCGTCTCTGGCGTATGGTGAATCCGTGTGCCATCTGTGTTATGAAACGTGGAAGAAACTCAAACATGTCTAAACTCGCTTGCGAAATGTTCGAATGCATTTTTGGTTATTTGTTAATAAACGCCGCACCCATCGATCGGAAAGCTTTCTCACACCCAAAATTTGGTGTAAAATGTAGTAGACACGTTCTATCAAGATCTTTGCAATGTCAGCCAACTCGCATACCTTCAATCAGCGATCATCGAGTACGGCATTGTCACAATCTCGTCGGTCGTAGCAGTTTTGAGAGGCCCTGAGCGCTCATCATCTTAAATGGCGCTTAAATTCCCATCACAAACGAAGGGGAGACATTATTTAACGTGGAATCTAAAGGCTTTTGTATTTTTGTTGGGGTTAAACCCTTCAACATGGAGTACTTTATCACAGCTCGTATTTCAGTTTCATCCATTTTGTGGAAAATGTCAACACTGGTTTGTTTTTACGATCGTCATAAACAAGCAAACGGCGTCATCTAAAACAGCTGTCAAAGTAATTTGGCCATCTTCACGCCGATAACTTTTAGAACTTCCTACCGTACTTATTACTTGCCAGATGTTCGTTTCCTTTTTTTTAATTAAAACCGCCACGGTTGGCAGAGGTCGTTAAGGCGCGGACTGGTGAGCGGGAGGTCTAGGGTTCGAATCCCGTTAGGACCGTCCTCCCTGACTGAAGTTTTTTCCAGTTTTTCCTCAGTCCTCATAAATGGCAAATGCCGGGGAGGTACCCAAAATGTAGGCATGAAACGTTTTCTTCCTTAAAAAAATTCTTTCCCAATATATCATTTCATTTCATGTATCATCAGTGTCACCGCCTATAGTACAAACCGGCGTTAAACACCAATTAAAAAACTCTTTTTCAATGCATTTTTGGATATCTATCCACAATTCTTTGGAGTGGCAGTCCGAACTATGGAGCAGTCATGGCATATCTTTCAGCACCATGTTTTTTTTTTTAGATGCAAGGTACGCAGATTAATGGTTAGAATTACTTTTCCCTACTTGGCATAATCCAGTGCCTATGTTGTTTCTACGTTTTCCCCCAAACCATAATAGAGCCCATCAAGTTCAACACTTTGCAAAACACAATAGTGGGAACCCATATTTGAATTCATATGTGAACACTATTTTGAATTAATCAGCATGTGCCCAGTGTCTGCGTTAAAAGGTTTTTAGCAACGCTTTCCTAGCTGCCACATGCCCCTTATTTTTACTGTCGCAGCAGATTGTCTGTTAGTTCTGCACATATTTGTTCAAGTTTGAAATCTATTCTTTTCACCGATAGCTGTACTTTGCAAGCCTATCTTGGTCGTGGTAAAACTGAATTACTACCAGTATTGCACTTCCTGTTATAGTCCCTTAACAACAATGTGAACAGCATACAACATGTGTATATCTCGATGCACACTGTGTGGTTGATATAGTACAGGGAATAGCACCGTTGATCAAGATATAAAGGCCAATATGTATATTTGACCCAGACAGTTCCAGGTAACTGTAGTTTATGTTTCTGTAATGCAATAGTATCACTCTTGTATAAAAACAGCAAAGTGTAAAATAAACTTTTAAATAATGTGCTATGTACTTAGTACTTAAATATAATTATCTGAATCTCAACGTATTTAAATGTAAATGAACAAGTATATTGAACTGAAGCGTATGCTAATATACTTGTTAAGTGCATCATTAACATTGGAGTACTATGGTTAAAGAGAACGGATTTACACGTACTGCGTCATTCATCGGTTTTAGGCAATAATTTTTACATTTATCCCAGGATAGGTAACTATTATCTCTTTAACATCTTTGGCCATTAGCGTCATATTCAACACAGGACTGAAACGGCCAATAAATTTTACTCAGAGGCCTCATTTTCGACTTGAGGTTCTATACTTGCAGTAAAACTACGACACGGGACCAATGGCCTTATTTCTCTTGCGAAGTAAGTAAATACTGACAGGTTTTACATTCTAGAAATCCATTGACCATGGTTGGGATTGAACCCGCGACCTTTGGTCTACGAGACATGTATGGTTATCACTAGACCACCAGGAGCGATTTTATCTCAGGAGAGTACAGAAAGCTGCTCTGTACGTCATGGTAACGCACGGAAGATTTTAACACCCGTCAAGAAGAAAGAAGCAATTGCGAGAGGAAAAACACTAAAGTGGGGGTCTAGTGTAAGGGAAGGGCGTGCGAAGGTGATCATTATCTTGTTCACTCATCTTCAAGCTGCTCACAGGGTCGAAAGCAAGTTTCATAAACTCTTGACGTTGTTACACATGTCTTGAGTATATATTTCAATAAACTGAGGCAATTGATATGTTCGTAGGAAAGAGAACGAACGCTTCACAATTCGCATATGTGGTCAGTGAAACTATGAGCATTAGATAGCTTTAAATGGACTAATTATACATTTGAACACCATGACTATATCTAGGGAGAAAATATATTATTAAACAATAACCATTGAGCAAGGAATAATGCGCCAAAACACTGAATTTAGTTTTACAGTTCTGGAACACAATTCTGCAAACGCACAAGATGTTTACTGAAGGAAGTCTTGAGGTCGCCAGCATATGAATTCACTCTCTGTGAACACTTTATCAATGAAAAAAAGCAGTTCATTGTCAGAAAGTATTGAGGCATCGCAACGGTGATTATATAAACATATTCTTCATTTCTAAACTTTCTGCCGATTTTCAGTTTTTAAAATATAATTAAACTTGATAAGTTAACAGTAAAACGGGAAACGCCCTCTTTCGTGCTCACTCCAAGTAGAAAGCAGAATAGCAGATACTTCAGAAATTACAGAGAAAGACACCTCGGTGGCAAATAAGAGAATATTGCAATCAACTACGAAAGTTTGTTTATTAATAAGACTTATATTTCATTACAGAGTTTAATATTTTATATCCATACCGGTTTAATATTATAGCTATTTTTGAATCGATCAGTTTAGCTGTGCCTAACACAATTCATCAAATGAAAATGAATGGCGGTTTGTGTATTATCAATTTTAAATTGTTAAATATAAATGTACTGAGTCAATCTTCTGATCCTGCGGATTGGGAAATTATACACTCGTGATGTTTTGCAGACTATACCGTATCCATTTCTGCTGAATTGACTGCTATATATATCTCGGCGTGTTCTGACTTCGGTTGTGCTGTGCGCGCGCAAGACTTCAGCGGTGAAGGTGTGGGATTCGCCGGAAGAGAGAGATAATGGGTGTTCTGGGATATTTATTTATGTAAAAACCATAATTATGTACATTTCAATTAAATCACAAATTACTACAAGAATATGCTTTATTGAAGTAAATGCGAATAAATTTACATCAATGTGAAATGACAAATATAAGGCATTGAATGATGTTTTACCTTTTTTTTTTTTTTTTTTGGTAGATTTTCTTAAATGCAAAGAAAGACAAACATAGGGTAGTTCTGGAGCAATGTGTACATAGAAGATAAAAGTAAATTCCCTTAAAGCACGGTCTGGTGAATGCGGCGGGTCACTTTAGAGTACCTGCAGTTCCCATAGAATGTAAAGTGCAGCGTTGCTAGTTACCAATGCGCAGAATGAGAAGACTCGCCTGGTACGCACGCACTATTTTAACTTGTTATTTTATCTTAAAGCTTATACTTGGCATACTTTTAACCATTGGTTATGTTTTGTTTTAATAAGGGCATTGTAATTATGTTATAAAACAGGGAGTTGCTATACTTTGCTAGCAGGGGTTTCAACTTGGGCACACTGCCTATCAAACCGCTCGAAATGATGTTGAAGTTCTGGGGAAATGTAAGCCTTTATTTAATGTGGTCACTACTTGTATGCTTTCATTACGATTGCCAGTTTGCCGACAGCCAAGAACTATCGTTGTTTAGAACCAAGTACTGCCGACAGCGCACGGGCTGAGCGTAACTGAGCGGGTTGGCATCAAGCTAGCGCCAAGTGAGGAGAAGGGAGGGTTCTCTCTGCTTAACCTTAACTGGTGATACCTTTATTTTGTTTATGCCCGTTAAGATGCAGCCTGTGAAAAGTATTTCTGTTTTTGTACCTTCTGCCAGCATCACTACATGGCTGGCCAGCGTTATGTTCTGGTAAGAGTTATCAGTAGGAGCGAATGTAAACAGTTTCGCGGCGCTCCCAAGAAATTCGGCAAAGGTAAAGTAAATGGTTATATTTCCGTACTCTTATGCCACTAAGCGTCAAGGTGACTTTTCCGTCCATACTTAGTCTCTTGATTTCCCTCTTCGTTTTTCCCCCGTTTCATTACAATCTTTTCTGTTCTACCTTCCCAAGTATTTCTCGGCCTGCCTCTTCCTGCCTACAACTCTCATTTCCATCACTTGCTTTGCCTTCCTATTTTCACTCATTCTATCCACACGTCCATAACACTTCAGCTATTCGTTCTTCGATGACCTCATTCATTGCTTTCTTCTATTCTACCCCCTCTCTTATAGTTTCTCACCATGTATCCGACCCTTTTAACCAACTATTCTTCTGGAATATTTAATCTCCACAGCCTAAAGCCAACTAATATGTTTATCTTGTTGGAACCAGAATTGAACTGAGTATTTTCATTTTAGTTTTTACACAATTTTTTCTTTTACCTACTAAAGCGTTACACGCGTAATAGTATACGGAAGTCGCCTTTTTCGTGCGGTTTATTATCTCCTGCTCTATTTTTCCATCACTAAATACACGAAGGTCGTTTGATAAGTAACTGCGATAAACAAGCTCATTCTTTCGACATAATCCCCCCCCCCCCCCGAAGTGCGACATATTTACTGCATAGTTTCTCTATGGTAATGATTCCGTCATGGAAATGGGCTTCTTCGAGGCCCTAAAAATGCTCTAGGATCTCCAGCATGACCTCTTCATCTGGCTTAAATTTGTATCCAGCCAGGAGTTTATAAGTTTCAGGAACAGATCGTAATCCGAGGGAATGAGATCAGGTGAACAGGGTGGAGTGCAATAGCTAGGATAGAACTATGCAATGCAGCTGAGTAATATGACAACCGGAGCATAAGCAGGCAAAAAGGCACTTAATATACTGAAAATAGGCAGTAATATAATTAAAATAGGCATTTATTAAAAGTGATATCAAGAATATCACTCATTATTAATAAAAATAGGCGTTTAAGATATTTGGCATTTACCATTTATGAGAACTGAGGAAAACCTGGAAAAAACGTCAGTCAAGGAGGACGCCTGGCGGGAATCGAATCCCAGACCTTCCGCTCACGAGTCCGCGCCTTAACTACCTCGGTTACCCATGACGTTTTTTCCAAGATATCAACTGTCTTAGTCAGCCGTTTATCACAGAGTACATTTTTATCATGGAAAAAACAACTTACTACTTCCACCGAAGTGAGTGGAGCATATTTAAAACGAGCTATTTCGGAAGGATCATACCAATTATAGCAGAACAGGACATCGTGGAAATGTTGATCAAGGCAAAGTATATTAGTTTTGAATAATCCTGGCAAATGAGTAAAAAAATGCGAAGTGGTTTATAGTCGAGTTCTTTTAACTTACGTCCGTACTGAACACATTGTAGAGATGGTTTATTGCACCGCTGTATCGCTCTCATCTTTCTCGCTTGCAATTGTTAGTTACATTTATGCAGCTTAAAAGTTATTCCAATTGCAAATTTCCTAGAATTGTCTCGCGCAGTTGGATAACAAGATCATTATTCAAAACTACAGTACTTCCCTCATCCTCTCTATTTCCTGATATTGGTATGCATTAGATAACCGTGCTTTCCTTTCACTAATAAAAGTTCTGCTATTTAAGGAACTTAAGTGAATTGAGTTGAGGGAATAGTTTTGTCTGCTTGAAAAGAAATAAACTTATAACAAGACTCTCAATAAATATTTTTGTGAAGTGAACATGTCATTTAATTTTTATAACTTTTTTTCACTTCCATATATTACAATTCCTTATGTGCTTTTTATAATGTAAATATTCGCAGAAAAGTCCATAACAATCCAAAATAAATAAATAAACCTTAAAATAGGCCACAGAAGCCAAAATAGCGGGAAAAGTGGGGAGAAGGCAAAATAACATGTTCATTTCTATTTGACTCTTATACATCCACCCAGAGAGTAAAGACATTTTGCCTAACTTCCGGGCTGTGGTGATAACGGTAACTTTTAATGCTCAAAATGGGTTGCGATGTTTTGTATATTACCTCTCCATTTTATCATATCATTCACACAAAATGCGTAGAACATATTTGTTTTGAAAAAAAAATTCAATGAAGATACATTTTCGAAAATGGAAATCTCAAACATAGTACTTAATAGATGAATGTCTTACAAAAGTATTAAGATTTTTATTTCATGGTGTTAAACCATGTTCCATTATTTTTATCGGGCAGATAAAATAATTATTCGTTATAATATATTCGTTCCTGAGCTAGAATTACCTTTCAATAACTATGGTTGATAGAGAATGTCCGTCCTGGTGGTGTAGTGGTAACCATACGCCTCGTAAACCCAAGATCGCGGGTTCAATCCCGGAAAGGGTCGACGGATTTTTTCAGGCGTAAAAATCCTAGTATGGCTTCCTTCGGAAGGGAAGTAAAGCCGTGGGTCCCGTATCATACATTTACGGCACGAAAAAACCTCAAGTCTGAAAGAAGAGGCCTCTGAGCAAAATTTATGGGCGTTTAACGCCCTGATTTTGAATGGGACGCTGATGACCTGAGATGTTAAAGAACGTCCGTAAATAAAACAAATTGATAAATAAGTTCAAAATTGTCTTACAGATGCTACTTGTGTTTTTATCATGCAGATACTATAGCTGTCGCCTTCAGCGTTTTATATACAATTGAATTTTATTTTCTTATTCCTGTGAAACAATAGAATATCAAGGACATAAGGGCCTATTACACAAAAGTAAGGTGTAATACATTATAAGTGTATTTTAAAGTCCTTTTATGGTATGGAGTTGTAACGCACTGTTCCACGAAAGAATGTAATGATATTAATAACAATTTGCAAGTGATATCATGTAGCAAGATGGAGAAATTCCTGTTTGCCATCGTGAATTCTGGTAATGTCCGCTTATTAACAGTAAATTATTATGTTTTATGTGCAGCACGGATTTTATTCTTGCTATGTATTTATGATATTTTTTTCATAAATAATGACCATTTAAATGCTTCATTGTGTATTTGTCAGTATACAAGCGTAATGTTCCACTTTGAGATGACGTAGGTTTATTTCCATGCTAAATCACAGCGTCAATTTCAGTCAAAAATCGTGAATCCAGCTTCCATATTGTGCTCGAGCATTTTTTGATAATTTTTATTAACAATCATTTATTTACGTTCTCATTAAAGCAAAATATTGTGAAAGTGGCGTCAAAAGAATTTATTTTAAAAGAAAATGAGCCAAGGAAGGAAAGAAATTTTTATTAACAATCATTTATTTACGTTCTCATTAAAGCAAAATATTGTGAAAGTGGCGTCAAAAGAACTTACTTTAAAAGAAAATGAGCCAAGGAAGGAAAGAAATAATTTACTGAACTTTAATTTAAAAAAAAATACTGAAATATGCATTTGAAACAAAAGGCCAGTGTCAATCATGTGTAACTAAAAATACTGTGCTTTTGAAACAAAAGGCAATTGTCAGTAATGTGCTATACTTTAATTGCAGTAATTATCTCGATGGCAAAATAGACGTCAAACGCAAGAAGAAATATCCAAAGAAAAATATATAATTGAACATAAAAGACCTGTTGGTGGTAACATACCAAGCTGAAGATTCAAAACTGTAAATTGAACTATTTTCCGGTTTTCCCGCCGACATAAAATGTGCGGAACTGCAATGTGAATAGCAGTGCTCTCCAAGTAATTATTGCCCAGCCTTCTTCGTTACAAATTTGCGAGCTGCACTCTACACATGTAAAATACAGTTCGCTACACAAAGAGATATCTGACGATTTTTCTTCAGATAAGTTACCAAATGCATATCTGTTTGATATACTCTTATCTAACGTTTCAGAAATACTTATAGAAAATTAAAGTTGTGGAATAGATATCTTAAGTTTCGGAAACGTTGATTTATCCCATTATCTATCGAACTGATATGTGACATTTCAGAAACCGGGCTTAAGTTTATTATTACAGTTGAGCATCGCTTTCGAGCGGATCCACCGACAGATATTCGTGCATGGCATGCGCAATTTAAAGATTAGAGTCTTCTTTACAAGAGGAAATCAACGGCGCTCCCGCCTACGGTTCACATGGGGTGTGCGACATGCTACCAACATAGCCCTAAAAATCCACATTGAATATTGCTGAAATAAATAAAAGAAATTGTCCCATTTGTCGTGTCTAGTGTTGATTATTCTGCCATGGTAAGCTCATTAATGTGTATGCATTTACATTAAAAAAAATCCAAACAGTTTCGGCTAACTATACATCTAAAGTAAGCAACTGGTATAATGGCAGTTCGTGGCCCCTGTAGAAGGGTGGGTAGGAAGTTAACCAAGTCACCCAAATGGCGTGGGGAAGGTCTCTTTTATTAACACTTATACTTATCCCCAACAAACTGCAGGTGCTATAAACTTTGGTTTACATGGTACTCTTCTAATTTAGCAGTTAAATACGCCTCAAGTCTTCTGCAGTCAATTCAGAAACAGCAATGAATTTTATGAATCTTTCAACCGATTTCGCCCACTGATGTATCGTAATATCTCAACGAATTGTGACATGCACGTAATGTCTGGTTTCGTCGGCCTGTACAGAAGGAAATTTACCTTTTCTATTTCTTTTCTAATATCATTCCTATAGATAAGATACGTTATTCAGTTCATCGCTGTCAGCGAAGTGTTTAAAAAAAAAAAAAAAAAAAATGCGTCGTCCTACAGCTCGGTTGATGAGGTCCAAATCGTTTTACTTCCAACTTCACATTTAATCTTAGACGCCAAAATGAAGTGTTCAATAAAATGTCCACTTTGTTCATTGCCACAAAGGTGATTTGTTACACTGTGAAAGTCGACTTTCCCCTGACGAACAATAACCCAGTTTCAAATCAAGTGAGAAATAACCATCTTGGAGGAAGACAAATAATAACTCCTTGTAAATCTTTGCTGAACCAAGAGCTGCCCTCGCTAACGGAGGACCCGCATGCTACTACAGTAGAGAGGAAACGCGCTTATTGCATAAGATACAATTAAGAACTAATGGATTGTACATCGCTGTTTTCATGCATTTTTCTTTTAAACATTGAAAAGTAAAAGAGAAAATAAGTAAATAATAATGACATTTTCTTGGGGGGACGAGCCGTCCGATTGTGAATAATGCTGTTAATTATTAAAACATTAAAAAGAAAACAGGCCAGCTGAAAGCAAAATATTGATATTTATTAAAGTAATATGCTTTAACATTTCATTCAAACTAATTAAGAAAATAGATGATTTTCTTTTTCGATAACAGATTATAATTAGAATCATAATGTTCCAACGGCGAAAATATGAATGTACATGTTCATAAATTGTGTTCTAATTGTGAGTGATCTTGGCTTATTGTCCGTTGATACTCATGATACACATTAAAAAGCACTCCACACTATAAAGGTTATCGATTTATTACTTTCTGATGGCATTGTCATGTTGATGTCTGAATATAATACAATAAACTATTTCTTTCAGGCTTTGACAGACTTTTTTATTTTGTTTATATATGACTACTTGCATGCTCTTACAATTGACTAAAGTTGCCATGAACACTCCCGTGCATTGTTGCGTTTTTACTGGTCCATCTTGTGCTGCGTTTTCTCATTGCCAGACAGTTCTTGAATGTCTACGAATTTGTTTATTACGCTCTTAACTTTCGCCATATTGTATTTCTTTTTTTTTTATGCATTGGCTGCTATTATAATTTTATATATACATGTTACCACAAGGATAAATAACTTATAAAAAGGACAGAATGAACATATACCATTTTGAAATATTAAAGATATAATATTCGAACATTCTGCATTATCATCTGAAATCTTTTTTTTTTAAAATAGAAACTTTTATACCTTTGTGCAAATTAATGCAAACAAAGATTAGCATTCTATGTATATTTTTAAATTATTTTCAATATTCCATATTTCTTTTTACCAAACAGTATTTTTAGTATTTAAACTGCCCATCCATAGTCTTAATTATCATTTGCACTCATTTGGGCATGTAGTCATGATATTTCACATGTTTCCGGTTCATGAACCCACACTTTAATCACAGCACAAATAATCTTTTCTGTGGTGGCCCAGTCTCATTTTTTTCATCCGATTCTTGACAATCGCTCAAGGGTTGAGATCAGGTGAATTTCCAGGCCAATCCAAATATTGAAAACCATTTTTTGTCATGAAGTCTTTAACTTCGATGTGTGACATGGGACAAGGTCTTGCTGGAAAAATAACCTTTTCATTGTTCAGCTCCGGGGCACCTCTTTTCGCTAAAATGGGAATGTACTTGTCGCTGTTCGCATTTCCGTAAATGTGAATCTAAATGCCTGTTAATGCAAAACAGCCACTAAACATCTTTTGTGGAAACTTTACCGTCTGTTTGATGTGCTTCGACAATATTTCCTTATCATCATTTCTCCTTACATACGAGACGTTTAACCCCTGCACTTCAAAATTACTTACATTCAGAAAATAGAATCCTTCTCCATTCATCTTGTTTCCAGTTCTGATATTTTATAGCCCATGCCAATTCTTTCTTCATACTATACGTCAATGATATGTTCTGACCGGCTTGGAACTTTCCTTCCAGCTTCTAGAAGCCTCCTAACCACTGTTGAAACATCGATTTTCACCGCTGCAGCTTTCACTTTTTTGTTAATCAAAACTGTTCTTTGTAGCATTAATTTTGCTGATTCTGATTAGATCGGCATCTTTTTCCTGGACGTTTTTCATTTTCGTTCACATCGTCCTTTCCTTTAAAGTGAAATTGACCCAATCTCATTATTTATTGTAATTATATTAACAGTACCCAAGTATCTGCCTCAGCGATATTACCAAATTCATCTCTTATTAGGTGTGATTAATTAATTAATTATGAATTAATTAATTATGAAAAAACATATGCTTACTAAATTTAAAACTGCTAAAAACACAAGAAAATTGCTTAACTTGTAACACAACCAATAAAAGCAACAACTACATTTAACTATCTCGACAATGTGTATCAATAATGCGGTGTAGAACTGGAGGGAAACGGTTATTAGAACTGAATAAGTTATAAAAAATTAATTTTCCTGCTTGTTCACATTAATCCGCACAATACTGAATGTGTATGAAGTTGATGCTCAGTTAAATACATTAGCCACAGTAACGTCAGACACATACAACATCTACCATGTTGTGAATTGCTGCATTTTTCCTGGAAAAGTCTGGTTGAAAACGGTTGTCTATGCAGGCCTTCAATATCATACTCAAATTTTGAATAACTGCAATAAAATCTTTATTTACATGACGTAATTGTTGCAAGGCCCATCCAAATTACACTTAATAGCTAGCAGTATCCATTTAAAAGTACTGTGTTGAGATCGAGCTGGCATTATAAAGAGAACTTTTAACAGTTTTTCCCATTCGGGATCAAAGAATTGCATATTGAATGAAAACTTTGAGATGTATTTGACGTCATCTCATACATTTTATGTTTTCAAATATATTGATCAATAAACAACAAAACACAATATTTTTAATAATTATTTCTGAACCACACCAGCTCACTCGCACTCGATTCATTGAAAACACCCGCCCTTGATTTTCCTTCTTCCGATATACATGCTTTACAGCCACATTTACATTCTACCGGGTGTCCAAAAATTGGCCAACAAACTTTGGGATAGGATAGATTATCGTTTTTAAAGCATTTTTGGTTAAGGAACCCAATGGATATGTCTCGTTTCAGTGTACTAAGGTTAGTATTATTTGAATGCTTTTTACAGTAAGACCGTGGTCCAATGGGATTCTCCTCCATTTTCCCAGACGTTTCGTCCACGACTGCGGTGGATATCTTCAGTGGTGTGCTCGACGTATAGTAAGTGTGACTCAGTCACTCGTCTCCAAGAAGATCAAAGACGCCAGGAACGTCTTTGATTTCATAACAACATCTTCAACGGATTCAACAGGAGTTTTGTAAACAAGGGACTTGATGTGTCTCCAAAAGTAGAAATCAAAAGGATTAAAGTCAGGCGAGCGCGCCGGACAAGCAACGGGCCCACCCCCACCTATCCAGTGATTGCCATATGTAGCTCTCAGATACGACGAACTTCAATACCAAAATGAGCTGGTGCCCCGTCTAAGAAGTATACAAACTACGTAGAGGCTTTAATGATAGAGCACCTTGTTGCACACAAACGAAATATCGCAACCCATTGGTTCCTTAATAAAATGTGCTTTATATAACGTTATCTTACTTATCTCGGTCTAATTTTGGGACACACTGTATACTGTACTGAATACCATCGTAGCATTAGTTGTTCTGTAGTCACCTTTGAAATTTCGAACAATTGAAGATTCGGAATTTCGAGGACATGCTCTGTTGAGATGAGATCACCAAAGCGCTGTAAGTGTTGACAGATTAGATTGCATTGGGTATGACGGAGAAAAATTTCAAACACAGAAGGGCAGATTGGGCCATTTGTATCCCAATAAACTTCCAAGAGGAAGGGGTGAAGTGAAGGGGGGCAGGTATTAATGCAGAAGGGATCCCTAGCGTTCCATATTCCTTTTCTTTTGGTTACTTGTTACGAAGCCGACGGAGGGAGTTAGTGGTACTAGGAAGGGCTGCCGTCATTTCAGAGGCCAGGGAAGTTTTTTCCAATAAGCAAATTCTAGCACTGCACAACGCTCACCAACAACCCTCGTCGCCTGGCCTTGCAACCCTGAATGGATGCAAAGGGAAATGGAATGAGAAGGAATTAGGGACATGGAAATGCGTAGATATTAAATATGTATTCGTTTAAATGATATGGGGAAACCGCAAAAAAGCGTTCCTGATGGTATAGTAGTAACCATATTTTCCACGTACACCCAAGGTCGCGTGTGCAAACCCGGACAGGTTCAGAGGATTTTTAGGGCGTAAAAATGCTAAATGCTTTCTATGGAAGTAAAGTAAAGCCATTGATCCCGTGTCGTAGATTTAAGAACGTACAAGAACCTCAAGCTTGAAAGAAGGGCTGTAAATAAAATTTATCGGACATTTCATTCCCTGGATTGAATGGGACGTTATGACCAGAGAGCATCCTTAAATAAACCAAGTAAATAATTAAGAAACCACAAAAATACCAAGGTCAAGGTGGTCTGCCCCAAAGAGATTTGAACACGGAACCTCCCGAATGCTAGTTCCAAGTATTACCGTGTTGACTGTTAGGAGAGAGTTTCATGTTCTGAGGAAGCGTGTGATGACATCTAGTAGATGAGTACCAAACTAGTTTCTATCATCTGAGAACATACTGTTATTTTATTTGTTTTCAGTTTATGATGCCAGACATATAACAGTTAATTATTGTTAAGTTATGATTCGTGTTCATTGCTCAATTGCATCTTCTGTTATACTTACAACATGCGGTAAGAAGGCATTATTTTAAAAAAAATGTTCGGTAATATATGGTCGATTGCCATCTCCAATACTTCTGAAGGGCAAATCCTGAGCAAATCCTTAGAACATTTATTTTAAATCTGAAGCCCTGGATAGGATGAAAGATTAAATTATTATTTAATTAGTTGATGTGGTTTTAGATGCTTTTTATCGTTTGAAAATCCCACTTGGAATGTATCAATACACTTACAACTTGTATTTCGGAATTATTACCAAGGCTGATATGCTATTTAGTAAATGTATATGTTTATATATATTTCAGTTTCATGTAATTTATTGTTACTTTCCATTTATATTTAATTTTAAAATAATCCTCATATGCTGCGAGTCATTTGAATTAGAGTTTAGTTACTGAAGAAGCTGTCTCACAGTTGGCATCTAAAGATCCACATCGACACATCTTGCTTTATTTGCTGTGTCATCTGCAGATATTGTTAAAGTGCCTCAAGTAAATCAGAAACAACGAACTAAGCGCCGTATAAGGCACGAAAAAAACGCAACCTGTTATAAAAATGAGTTACAGTTTGCAGACTAGGGCAAAACATGTGAGTCTGGGATCAAAGGGTAAACAGAAATCCAGAGGAAAAAATATCAAAGAAAACTGATGAGGCATCAGGAGTTGGAAAAAGAGAAAAAACAAATTCTGATGAATCAAGCATAGAGGAAGAAAGTGATCTACTGATGACTCTTCATGTTTGTATTTCAATGAACGCTTCTCTAAATGTGCTGGTGAAGAAAGCTGAGTACAGTGTTTGGAAAGCAGAAGCTAGGTGCATAGTTCATGTAATGAAGAATGTCACGAAGGCGAGCATACAAGTATGATGTTCAGTGTGGATTGTATCCTGTATTTGCTTCTCTGTTTTATCATATCACTTGGATAAAATGGAGCAGAGAACATATTTGTTTTAAACAATTATTTGCAGTAAAGGTACGTGTTTGAAAACGGAAATTTCAAACATAGCTCATAGCAGAGAAATGTCTTACAAAGGTATTAAGATTAGTTCTTTTTTCAAGATGTTAAGCTTTTTAATGATAATAAAATGCAATTACAAGAGTGGTTTGATAAGTATTTTGGTTTCATATTAAAGAGAACAGGTTCAAACTTCCAACTTTATTTTTCAGAATAGTCCCCTCTGAAAATGGGTTTCTTCGAGCCTTCTAAATATTCGTTTACTTCCTGTATCACCGCTTCATTTGAATTAAATCAATGTCCAGCCAGGTAAGTTTTGATTTTTGGAAGAACAGGTGAACAGGATGGATGCGGAAGCATTTCAGTTATTTGTCCTGAACGATGCGGCTTGAATACACTGGCACATTGTCATGGTGAAACAATTCCTAGACTTTTCCAGCTATGATTGTCTTCACTCTCTTCAAAAGTGATGCTTAGCAGTTGCCAGTAATGGCTTTCCTCTTCTCCAAGTAGTCCTATAGAAGTCTTGTTGTATCACCCTTCCAGCGAATGGAATGCATTTCGCCTTTTTGGAGGCGTTTCGCTTCTTGCGGCCCGCTGTTTAGACTGCTGTTTCATTTCTGGTATATAGTAATGAATGCACGTTTCGTCCATAGTCACAAAATGCCGTAAAATATTCGTTGGGTTTCCATACCTTCCCAAACATTTCGACGGTGTTTGCATGCAATTTCGCTTGTGCTTCGAAGAAAGCGGACGCTGCACCCATCTTTGCCAAGTTTTCTCATATGTAGTTAATAGTGCAAAATAAAATGAACCCGCTCAGTTAAAATGCCCACGACCTCTGGTAACTCACTCATCAGAAAACCAAAAGAATATCATGAACTTTTTCGACATTTTCTGATTTCACAGCTGATTTTGGAGCTCCAGGACATGGTGCGTCTTCGATGGAAGCTTATTCTCCTGCGCTTGATCTCATTTACTCAAAGTCGAACCATTTCACAGGAAGTGTATGCGCCACCCAATATAGGCAATATTCACTTATGAATTTCCTTTGTTGTTTCCCCTTCCATAAAAGAGAATTGAATCATACCACGAATTCCATTCTTATCCAATTTTCCTGTCACTCGAAACGCTTGTTTTTAAACGACTGCTAAACAATGAATTAACATCGGAATGGCTTGTGATCATAGAAAGCGAACTTTATGACTACATATACAGATGTTGCTGTTGCCCTCTATTAGTATGCGAACCAAGTTACTTATCAAGCCCCCTCGTACCTTCCCCATTTTGTCAACTCTCCCCTACTACAGTTATTTGAGTAGGGGAAACCGGGGCTTTTCCCTCATATAATACCTATATTCCCCTCCTCTGTTCGCAAGGCTAAAGAAGACGAAATTAAGGAAACGTGCATGAGTCATCTACGCACCGTAGCATGAAAGCATTATCCCCATCAACCTAGTTAGCCTGGATGTAATGTGAGTAAGGCAGAGAAAAGCAATAATTTCCAATACATGAAACGACTTTGGACGACAAACCGAAAGTTTTGTTTTACAAGGAGACATTGCCAGACCGATATCACAATTCCAACAGAGAATTTTTGTTATGGATTGAAAGTGAAATTATCCTTGTGTAATTCTCTTTTCCATAGACACTGGATAGCCTAGAAATTATTATTTATTAATTTTGGGCAGTTTGTTCATAATAGCAAATTATTTTCATTTTTATCTATTCAAAATATTTCAATTTGAAAGAGTGTGTAAAACAATGTGATTTTTCATGTTTCCGAGGGCACTGATTGGCACACACTACACGTTGTGTCGCATTGTTCTCATGAATGTATTGTTCTGTTCTTTAATGTTGTAAGCTATGCTGGTTTTATTCTTAGTGTTATATAGGAAATAGTAAAATGAATGATGTTTCACGGCTTTTCGTGCGCGTTGAGCAGTGTGCGGCCATTAACCGCGCAGGAAACGGGTTCCCGACTAGATGTCTGATTGGCCTACCCAAGGACCAGTTACAAAATCCAAAACCAAATCACTGATGACGGGGCAAATGACATCTGATTGGTTGACCCACCTGCTCTGACCGAACCAGTAATGTAACAGGATAATTAACATGTTTAATATGTACCCTGAGGAAGGCCACGGAGTCGAGATGGCCGAAAGCTTGGTGGACCATCCAGAAAATTCTCAGCTACAGTTGCAGTGGTGAAAATTCACGAACCGAGGTTCGAATTTTTGCAGCAGCTAGGCTGCCCCCCGACTTAGCAATAATTTTTTTTTCATGCGAACAAAGGAAGCACGAAAAATCTAAGATATACAATTGAAAGTCTAATGAATCACCTTCAAATATATAAGCAGAACTACGTGTCTCAGCACGCACCGCCAGTGGTGAGCGACAGTGGTCACGAAGTGTAAACAACGTGCATATGTGAAAATACTCGTAGCATTTCTCCGTGACATTGTGGCAAAAAATGTAATACTGGGCGTTTGCAATGTTCCCCTCATGCACCGGATAACGCAAGCACACTTTGACTCTCAGGCGCCAAAAAAGACAATGAATAACTTGTTGGTGAAACTTGTGTTCGCGTGGGACACTCTTGCCCACGTTTCATCAGTTGCAATGATGCGATTCGACATGGCATCCCCTTCTTCTAGATTGATGCCACATGTCTAGTTTAGTTCCGAGTCCACTTCTGTACCTCACTTAATGGATGTGGCCCCCACATTGCATGTTCAGGTCCTCCCGTAAAATGCAGCGCACTGTTATTGTCGCAATTATTTGCTCATCTAATTCCGAGCATCGCCTAAGGGATATACCACCACCATCACACGCGCATCCTTTTCTCCGGACATAGGACGCCCACTGCGCGGCAGATCGGTAGTAGACATTTTGCGCTGTTTCAAGGCCTCTGTCCACCTTGCCATTATTCGTTTGAGCAGGACACGCACATCGAGTGCTTCCCGTTGCTCTGTGTGGCATTCTCGTGCACTCATGCCGCGGAGAAATGCTAAGACAGAAGCTTGCTCATGTACACCATCTGGGGGCTTCATTCGAAAGTACATTTCATGCACTTTCAATCGTATATGTTAGATTTGTCGTACTGTCCCTTGTTCGCGAGGAAAAAAAAATTATATATAGTTGCCATTACTTATCACATCCCTCATATGGATTTAGAATATCATTGGATAAAGTATATCGAACTGAATGGAGGTTACGTAGAAAAAGTATATATATTCAATTTCCCTTTTATTTACATTAGTTATCGAACAGCGCTCATATAATGCTTAAGCAAAATGTATACAAGCAATGGAGGTTGTAAATATCGTCCTAATTAGACTTCATTAACTTTGTTTAGCTTAATAAATTGCTTCCTGCAATTTCTTTACCTCACATGAAACATCACCATTGTCTTTCCATGCAGCGCAGAGTTTATAGCAATTAACAAACCTGTCTTTATCTTACATTTGTATTCTTTTAGCTTTCCTTTCCTAATTAACACAGAGTTGTATCATTTTAAAGTACTGCTTTTAATTGAAATTATGTTGTAGGAACATATTCCGCACATAGTTTTATTGGTGCAGTTGAGCACGAATTTCCTTTTGAACTGTGAAATGTAGGAAACTGTAAGCGAGTAGGAAATACTAACATATTCAAGCCCTTTCCCTAAGGGAGTAGGAACAATATACTTTTCTGTGGGTAATATAATAGCAAGTGAAGCATACCTTTATTATTAAGGGGACTGAAAAATAATTTATGATTTAACTATTTACTAAAGATACCTTGTGCTCCGAACCAGAGTCACCAGATAATAGAAAGCATCCGACAGCAATTTCTGAAATTACATACAAAGGCTATTTTACCACAAATTCTCGTATGTTAAGGGGATTATGAAAAGTCTCTCCATGTAATGTTAAATTTACCAACTAAGTTCCCATTTTCTCAAGAATTATTAAAGCTAATGAAATTAAACTTTCACAGCATACAGATGCACATAATTGAAACGTGATTTATTTTCACTACTACACCATGACTCTGAAGCAAATTATAAATTATTTTCAATTGTTTGCTTTTTTCCCCAACATTTTATTTTCTTACGTTGTCACATTTTGTCCTAGCTCTACCATAATAGCTCCACATCATCACAATAATATACTGAATAAGTGGTAAAAGTTTCAAAGTGACCGCTTATACAGATTCTAAAAAATGGGCAACTTATGCAAAAAAAAAAAAAATAGTTTTTTAATAATTGCAGCCGGAAAATGTGTTAACAGAAAAACTAACTTTTTGAGGGAAACACCAGCTAAAACCCTCCAACATTTTAAAACAATAAAAGTTGATGGCTGCCAATTTATGAAATGCAATATTTTTTAATCATTCAAGACAATCTACAGCAAATAGTTTTGAGGTTTACAATTTTAACTGAACTAGTACTTGAAAAAAAGTGACAATTAAATGTTTTATTAAAAACACTGATAACCAAAGAATATTAATGAAAAGTATATCAAATAAACAGAAGATTCCAAGTATTAAAATAGTACGAAAAACAAAAATATGATATTAATCCCCTTCCCCCTTTTCCTTTTAATATTTTAAGTACGTAAGAACTTTCTTTATTAATTTATGGAAATTGTAGTAGTATTCATCTGTCTTGGAACGAAATAAAACTTTTTAATGCATATTGGCACAGTGTTTTTCTAAACATGATGAAAGGCGTTAGAAAATCCCATTTCACCACATAGGCTCACGTTTCTGCAATCATTTTGTTTTTAAAATGTCATTTTCCCGTACTTGGAACTTGAAGCACTTAATACAGACTATCTGAATAACACGGCCATTATTAGTGATAGAAGACAAATTTTCATGTGTTCAGTCTGTGGTGCGAAACTACATCATCTTTCTCGGTTTTCGTATAACTGTTTGGAGAGCATTGCTATTTATGTTATAATTCCGAGCGCTTTATATCTGAAGGAAAACCGGAAAAGAATTTAATTTCCAATTTTGAGTCTTAAATTATACATATTAGCGCCATCAGCTTTATTATGTTCAATTATATAAATTGTTTGGTCACTAACTTATTGGATTCTATTCAAGTTCATCAAAGTTCTTAATACGTTTAGCGTGCATTTTTGCCGTCGAGTTAATAAGTGAAATTAAAATATAGTACATGACTGACATTGGCCTTTTGTTTCAAATGCGTTTCAGTTCGACATTTTATTTATTTATTTATTTCTCTCTTTTAAGTTCTCGGTAAATTCAACGAAAATTATTTATTTCCTAGGCTCGTTCTCTTTTTACATAAATTTTTGCTTGTAATGAAAATGTGATTTTCAAAGAAAACAAATAAAGATTATAAATGAAAATGATCAGATAAATGATCGTGCAATCTGAACTTGCTTACTCATTGATAAGTCCATATGAAATTCAACGTGCAGTAGTGTCCTCATATAATTGCTTTACATTTATATCAACCTCGAAAAACCCAAATAAATGCATTGTATGCATATGCAAGCTTAGTATTAAAAACTAAATAATGAAGCAATTTAAAAAAAAAATGATGTTCATATATCTGCGGCACACCCACTTATGAAAAAACTAGCAATACCACATTATGTCCCTTTTCAAGCCAAATAAATTTTGTTCTCACTTTGTATACATACAGGTTATAACAAAATGGTATATCAAAACGTTGGGGAAACATTCCTCACATACATAAGATTTAAAAATATAATATGAAAATAATCCGGAATTGCTTTATTTCTTTGTTAGAGCTTTTTTCTACACCTGTACCACATAGCAGAATATTCAAAAACATAACTGTAGGAAACAGAAAATCATATGAAATGTTAAAAATATCCTCCGTTAGTACGGATACATTCATCAACCCGCCGTCGCATGGACTCCCTGATGTGTTGATGTACCCCTGGAGTATTTCTTATTGTCTGGCAGCCTTGCAGAATACGAGCACAAATACTCACTACACTCTTGGCTAATCCATAGACCATATGAGCATCTGCCAACTCCGCATTTGTGTACCTCATTTTAATGTACCTGGAACCAGGTCCGTAAACACACAGTACTGGCACTACGTGCTCGGCTACGTCAATCAATGAAGTGAATAGCAAAACAAGCGGACCACGTGGTACAAAACGACCGCAACAACAGAGAACCTACAGGCTAAGAGTATTTACTACACTCCCATCCCATTTAACCAGAGGTGAAAACGAACGCTTATCTATTTTACGTGCTAAGCAGCTGTTCTGTTGCGGGGTTATTGCCACAGAACAGCTATGCTGGCATTTTAGCTTGCATATCACACAGTGTAAGCTTAGTTGTAGACAAAGGGCGCTAACAAGGAAATAAAGCATTTCCGGACTCTCATTTATATAATATATTTGCACTCTCTATATACAAGCAATGTTTCCCCAAAGTTTTGATAAATCTTTCTGTTACACCTGTACATATAAAAAGATAAATGCCACTAAAGCTTAGGTAGAAAATTCCTATGATCTCCACAATCCTCTTGTGGTGACTGTATTAGATAATCCACTTCATGAGCTTATGATTCATTTGTTCTTAATTTAATGTCACCCACGTTTTCGTTCAATATTTGCTAATTTGATGTTAGCAGAGTAAGTAACGGACATGTTAATACTGTTGGAATGCGGGCCTTTTTCAGTTAATATGTGACGGAATTAGCAAATTTCATAGTATAGAAACATAGCACTGGTCCATACCGAAGATCAAAAAAGTTCGTCACGCAGGAGCTGCGTAAACTAAGGGAATTCCTCACCCATAGTAAAGTAACTTTAAAAAAAAAAACATAAAATCCAAATTATGACCTTATTAATTAATGAAATGAAATAAGTTATGGCATTAATGTGTGATCTTAGAGGAACAAAATTAAAATGCTTGCAAAATATATGAATCACAAAAGAGAAATCAATTTCAAATAATAATAATAATAATAATAATAATAATTATTATTATTATTATTATTATTATTATTGTTGTTGTTGTTGTTGTTGTTGCTATTAAACCACAAACATTAATGGTATACTTTTAATTAAATGAAATATATGACCACTGATGGACAAAACTATAATATGTGGGTATTTTTAAATCTATTTAAATATAACCATGTTAATGAACTGAACCCTTGATATCATCTTTACACTCACTAAAAGAGAGAAAAATAACAAAGTTTCGAGTTACTTGTGTAGTTAAGATGCTCATATGTTTCATTGAAACAAAACATGTTACTACTTAGAAACAATTACAATGTTCAGTGTATATTTGTTTAGTACAATGTACTAAACAAATATACAAAATCAACAATAAACAATCGAAAGTTTCATCGATTTTCATTGACATTGAAATTTAATTTAAATGTTATTGTAGTAAAAACATGTAATGCAAATATTTTTTAAAGTTTAACACAGAGCGCTCTTACACACATATTGGATTAATATTTCACATTTGCTATCTTCACGACGATGCTTTTGTTAAATATAAAACATATGCATCGCCAAAAGTACAGTTTTTGGTGACTTAATTTGTCCTTTTATTTTAAAACAATGTAGAGAAAATTAAACTCAAGAGTACTTTTACATTTTGCTTTTCAAGTAGATATTACCCTAATCCTAATGGGCCAATTTCCCTAATTTTCAGAAACTATTTTTCTTATTTTATTTAAATTGTAGTTACCGAATTTTGTTGTGCAGAAACAAATATTAGTGACGCTAGAATGATTTTTAAATTTTGGGTTTCAGGTAAACCCAATGGCACGATTTCCCTGATTTTCAAAAACCATTTTTGTTATTTTTTAAATGGTGTATACAGAGTTTGGTTGCGAAAAAGCAAATATTGGTGCCTCTACATTGATTTATAAAAATTTGGTTTAAGGTAAATCCCCCACTCCTAATAATGATTTCGTTGATTTTCCGAAACAAATTTCTTATTTGATTTAAATGGTAAATGCCCAAGTTTTGTTGTGAAAAAACAAATATTAGAGCACTTTTTAAAGTTTGGATTTCAGGTAATCTCCTCTTAATAGTCTGGATTTCCCTGAATTTCAGAAACTATTTTTCTTATTTATATTTTACTTTAATTCCTACTCTTTTTTTTTTTTTTTTTTTAGTTATACCCCCACTCCTAATGGCCCGATTGCCTCTATTTTCAAAAACTACTGTTATTATTTTATTTTAAAGGAATGTACAGGGCTTCGTTTTGGGAAAGAAAAAACGGCTGCTAGAGCGATTAAAAAAAAAATTAAAATTCTTTTAGATTAACCCCTCATCCCCAGTGGTCCAGTTTTGCTTTTAACGAACTGGACGAATTGTTTGTTAATTGATTGTTATATGCCGAGTTTCGTTGAGAAAAAACGAAAATTGCGACCGCTAGAGCGTTAACAAACGCGCGCGCGCGCACACACACACACACACACACACACACACACACACACACTACATTGTCATTTTCGATGCATAGTAGGTAGGAACAATTTATTTTTTAAATAATTTTTCAAAAATCGTATCATGGATACAATTGCATTAGCTGTAGATTCCTTCAGAATTCGCAAACAGTTGCTACAAGGAAGGAAATGGTACTTGCAGCGTTGCAAGTCCCCGTTGAAGTTCCTAGCGATTATTCATTGATTGCAAGTTGAAGTAAATCTCTGTGAAAAATAAAAATTCTGTTCACGAGTGTTAGTTTTGTAGGGTATATTTAAATAATGGACGCTCTTTAATATCGTTTTATCATTGGCGTCACATCCAATCCCGGCCATGAGGGGGAAAAAAAAAAAAAAACGACAAATTTGCTCAGATGCCTGAGGCTTGAGGTTATTTTACGTGCTATTTATCTACAAACGTGACCGACAGTTTCAATTCCCTTCCAAAAGGAGCTATATACCCTTAAAAATCTATTGGACCTGGCCGTGTTTGAACGGGCCTACGAGACAATTACTGTTACCAGTAGATTACCAGCACCGACTAGTGGTTGTAGTTTGTTTAAATGTTCACATAGTGTAATGAGGAAAACAAAAACACATGTAAACAGTGTTGAAAGGTTGGTCGGCCACACTTTATTTGCTGGCATGTATAAAAAATTGAAGTTGGCTACACTGTCATGTAGGGTCAAACGGCTCCAGCCGCTGCCCGGTCGACGTACGCCTGTTAGTTAATTTATCAGGCGCCATGACGTCGCGATGCCTTCGAGGGTTCCATTCACACCCTGCAGCCCATCTAGTGATGAGTGAAAATGCGGTCTTTTTCTCCGCCGCAACTTGCTCTGCCAACCAATTTTATTCTCCCCTTTGGTTCATATATTCCGTGACACTTAGTATGTGCCATTTCGTTTTGTCCATACAAGTATTTCTCGTATTTTTATTCTTTTACATAAAAGAACACATCCTAGATTAGCTTTTCCCAGAAAAGAACTTGAGTCTGCGAATCAATTCCGATCTTTCTAAGGTAATCTATAAATATAAGACATACATTTCATTTCAAATTCTCCAATTAAGCATTTAATGTAAATATTTATTCGGTTTTAGCGCTAAATGAACTTATTTATATGTATGAAGCACTCCATTCCCAATTTTAATGATTTTTACCAAATATTTTGGATTTCTGGTTTTTCAATTATTGCACTGTTTTTAGTAATAGATTCCTATTCTTTCCTCTTAATGAATTTTCCTTTTTTTGGAAATTGGGGTTTAGGATGTTTTGTCTTGAAGTATTGTACAAACGCGCTCAACACAGAATTCATTCCAGAAGTATTCCCTCCCATATGAAACGTCCTTTTATCATTTTAGATGTGTTTTCTAGCATTTTGCGTCATATAAATTATCGTCCTCTACTATGTTTAAGCATTTGCTCTTTTCTAATGTGTGCTTCTCGCATGGTAATTGTGAACCCAAAATCTCTAAAACTTATAAAGCTCAAGGATTACTCCAAAGTGCTATGCATGTAAATGTCCTCAGGGAGGACTAATTTTAAGTTGTCACTATCCATAATCATGAGTTTGTACGAGGGCTAACCAAAAAAGACTGAGAACATGTATGTAGTTTTACGCATGGAATACTCCAGAATATTCTCTGTTGAGTTGAATGCAGTTTGCCCAGCTTGTCAACATCTTCAAAATCGCCTCAGCCTTTTTCACGACGGCCTCGGGAGTACCAACCCTCCCCCTTTTAACTCCTTTTTCAGACAGGGAAAGAGATAAATGTCACGGGGGTCGAAGTCTCAATAATCTTGGAGCCCTACCTCGCACAATCGCGTCTCATGTCTAAGTGATCATGCAGAATCGAAAATGTTTTGCCATGGGAAATTTGTAATATGCCTACAAGCCAGCCAGTTGTTATTTGCCGGTCTTCAAGAACAATGACGTCAAGATGTGTTAATCATGGTTTCGTTTACTGCTGTTGCTGGAGCACGTGGACCGCCTTGCATTGTTGTTGAAACACCGCCTTCCTTAAATTCCTTGAACCCTCGAAGTGATGTGCATCATCACCATATGCCTGCTACAACAATCTGTAAGTTTCCATTCCGGATTTATACGAAAGCAAAATTTCAACGCAGCATATTGCTCTTTACGAATCAACTTGTATGTAGGTGACTAGCGAGCTGATGTAGTTTGCGCATTCCCTGTGTACAGACGCATGCGCGAGCGAACTTCTGTTTTTGTCCATCAAACAGGGCGTGTCCGTTTTCATCATGCAACATTGTTTCAACAATTTTGCTTTGCTGATTTTTTTGCTACCAGCCCTCGTATTAGAAAGTCTGTTTATTTTGTGAAAGAGATAAAACATCTGCGCTCAACCTTCTGCAGCAGCTGTCATTTCTAAGAGAACCTAGTTCTGTACTTTGGTAAAAAACACAAATGTAACAAGTGAAAGCGAAAGTATTTATATGGTATCTTTAATTTATGTAATGAACCATTTTTAATGCAATTTCAATTCAGGTATTTACGTTTCTACGGCAGTGATCCGAGAGGCCAGTGTCGTCATAGCAGTTTGTAGAGAGGCCGCCTTCGTACGGTGTCATTGGCAGAGTGCAGAGTTATAGTGCGTCAGCTCTAAACAAACTGTCCCCTTCCTCGTTGCATGTTTAAAAATTCAAATGTCTCCCATTTGTATTTTGACAATATGCGCATTTTAATGCATTTTCTCAGTTTTAACTTTTGTTGTGGAGACAATTTCCCATAACTTGCAATAGTAGTATCATAATTTAATCGGTTTTTTGACTCACACGAATAATGTTTTGCGTATTAAGCGTCTAAGTTATGCTTTAAATGTCAATATGGGCTTGTCCATGGTGAGTGCAGGGACATATTTTGCTATTTAATCAAAAGAAACAACAAATTTTCTTTTTAAAAAATAGGCATTTACTGAAAACTGAACAGAACGTTTGTTCCACACTATGATCAAAATTTAGGCATTTCCAAACTGATAATAGTACGGAAAATGCTTCAGTACTTATTTTCCACACTATAGTTTTACCGACTGTTATAGCCCTCACCAAATCTTACATGTATGTTAACATAAATCCGTGTTAACTTGCTTAAAACGATTTACTGTTTTCCACGAGCAAAATTCTTTGTAGTTTTTTTTTCTCCTATCTTTATTTTGATTAAATGGAAAATAGTTTTCCTATAACTTCTAAAGATTTGTAGATAAAAGTCCTATAGGAGTATGCAAGAATTTGTCTCCACTATTCTCCCGCATTCAGATGTTTACCTACATTTTCAATATATTACATTTTAATCAAAATAATGTAATCTCGAATAGTGTAGAACAAATTATATTAATCATCTGCTAAGAAAGTGCCATTGCCGTACTTATATCCAAATTACAACTAAACTCTTAAGACAGCTCAGCAAAGGATTTTAATTATTATGTGTAAGTAATCAACTGAATTAAATTGTTCAAGTTTCAGTAATGGGACAGAAAATGTAAGAAACTCAGGATCACACAAGTTTCGTCTAACGATATGGCTTAAAGTGTATTAAACCGTAATGTGCACTCATTAACAAGTGTAATCTAAACCGGCAAATGCGTGTGTTACAACTCTTGAGGTAATTTATAACATATCAGAAATGTAACATATTACTGAGTAGATTGCATGGGGATAGGGACTTTATTGTAGTTCTTTGTATAAAACTTGCACATAAAGTGGCTTACCACTGATGTGGTGCATCTTCTTTGTACCTTTCACAGATGTGGTGTCCTCCCAAACTCTTGTCAAGTTCATATCGATTCCACAATATCTGCATAATCAGGCAAAAGAGCTGCATTAACTTTTGAAAAATGTTCAAATTGCCTACAGATACAGATATTATGATGAATATCTTATAGCCACTAATTAGCTGCAGGAAGTATTTCTAATATTGTTTTGAATCTTGAATAACGTGATCTATTATCCACATGTAGTAGTACTAACTACTTCATCTTGCTCTAAGCAAAATGAAAGGCCTAGAGGATCCATGGAAAAGCGAACGCGCACGCGTGTATGTGTTCGCTAAAAGAAAATATAGGCTTAGCAACATTTACAAGAAAATCATAATAAGCTTTATCCGATTATAATTAATAGTTAAAACATGAATTCAAAACCACGTGTTGAGTAAACCTGGCAAAAAATTGCACAACAAGTAATTGCATTATAATTAGTATAATTTTTAAACATTAAACCAAGATTAAAAACTGTTTGCAAGGATCTTTTAAAATCTTAATACATATTAAACTTTCTAGGTCTCATATATTACGAAATTACTTCAAAATGAAACAAAAAGAAAGCTATTTAACTGGGCTTGCGAACTATACAATCGTCTAATTTTTTTTTTTGAATTATTTATTTATGGACGCTCTTTAACATCTCAGGTCATCAGCGTCCCATTCAACTCAGGGCGTGAAACGGCCGACAAATTTTGCTCAGAGGCCTCTCTTTCAGGCTTGAGGTTCTTTTTCGTGCCGTAAATGTACGACACGGGACCCACGGCTTTACTTCCCTTCCGAAGGAAGCCATACAATCGTCTAATGACAGGCAAAATTGCGCAATACAATTGAGCACGTAACACGCATTCTAGTAACACTTAAATAGGTCTGTGATATCAATTTACATTATAAATAGGCAAAATCTAAATAAATGTAAAACCTGGGCCACCAAAGTAGGCAAGCAGCTTCTCTAGAATTTCTACGAGAAAACCGAAACCTGCTCCATTCTCCCGGGAACTTCTGACCTTCGTTCTATCGCTGCGACAGCTCAGAAGAGAACTTGCTGTGTCCGCGAAGGGAAGTATTAAATTTCAAGCGTTTAAGAGAAGACATATACTGACCAATAGCATTGCAAATAACGTAACATGAACTCACGTGACCTAGAAAAATGCAAAATCAAATATCGATCGTCAATGTGTTTTAGTGTGACAACGGCTTAATACTTTATATTTGGTTTTAAAGAGTAAAATTTACTCGGTTCATTCTGGCATCAGGATGTCTCTCAGTAAACAGACTAAAAGCTTCTCTAATATCATACTCGGTAAGAACAAAATTATAATGTATTTTTATTTCCCTTACGGCGATAGTTAATATCTTCAGTACGTAGGACACCGTGTGAGATCAAACAAAAGCATCATTAGTATGATCGAAATTATAAGTCCATATACCAAAAATATAGGTTACTTAGTAATATCAGATATAGGCACTTAAAACTTTCGTGAATAATGTGATTTGAATACACCCTTTCACAGTTTAAAGAATTTGTATGTTTAACGCTGTAATTCAGTAATGGGCACAACTTATGTTTCGAAACCAAGAGAAAGTATATCAAATGGTAGTAGATAATATTTGGCGATGATTATTCTTACAGTAGCTAAATGACTTAGAGAAGCTCTAGAAACTTCGTGGTTTCTTACGTTGTATTGCTAACTCTTTTCGTCTGCTACAATCTATTTCTCATGGAGTAAGTTGTATGTGGCATATTTATGTAAATTTCTCGCTCCAAATATTCAGTTTCCAGTGCGAATTACTGTGTCGCATCATGGTTAAAAAATAAAAAGAAGGAAAGAAATATTATGTACGCAGGCACACATTCTTCTAGAAGACCAATCATTTTACACTTATTTCTTGGATAACCGTGCCGTTTGCTCATTTTTCATAGAGTAATGCATTTGGGGGAGGGAAGTGAAGTAAACAGTACATCTTTGTAGAGAGTGCAACGTTTTTCAAATATAAGTGAAAAATAGAATTGCTAGCATAGAAATAAGTTATGGTTGCACCACTAAAAGAAAGAAAAAAAGAATTTTCTCACAATTAGGTGGCGGTTTATTTGCAGAAGGACAAAGTACGTGCATTTAGATGTTAAAATACAGGAAACATGCAAGCGATATTTCTTCTAGATGCGAGCGCTTGTCACTTTTGGAGAAAGTGTTGAACAAGTTCCATTTTTCCAAGAAAGCAAAGATAAGGACCACGTTGTGCATATATATATATATATATAGTATAAGACATTTCTGTGTGTTTCAAGACCAGGCATTTCCAAGCATCATATTTTGCACAAAATAATATCTTTATTATTTAATATAGTCACCATCGCTATTGAGGAGCTTCTGGCAATGTGGTGGAAGATTAAGAATTCCATTGTGCTAGTACTTCTTTGGGCAAGAGCAAAAAAGCTATCCAGCGCAGTTTCCAGATCGGGAAAGAATTAGAATTGCTGTTCTCGGAGATGATTATTAAAAAAAAGGAAAGGATAATAAATCGATGGCAATGAATGGAGAAATGTTGTGTGCACTAGAATCTCCCAAGATGATTAATACTAACAAACAACTTTACCAGTATGTGGTTTTGCATGACTTTGCATTTGCAAGAGTACACAATAAAGTTGATTGTTTGGTCGGCATAGTACATATATATATTTAAAGTGCAGTGATGGTTTCGGTTGTTTTGGGGATAGATTCGTGGGTGGTGTCTTGGACGGTGGTAAAGGATGCATTTTATACATAAATAAACAACATTAATTAAGGAAATAAAGATAAATCGCTAAAATTATAGATTTATAAATCAATATATACACTTGAATGAATACAGCCGCATGCAGAAACCTTTTCGAAGCTCAAGCCACGCATACTGCACACAGCATCAAGAACCAATGAAATGGGAGAGTGGAAAATTCTTGGAAAGAAAACACCGTCTCAGTATTCGCTTAAGCGACATGGGGAAACCACGAAAAAGCCCACGGTCAGGCTGGTCAGTTCCATGTTATGGTAATTTATGTTATGCTTATTAAAGACACAACTTTGTCAAAGAGCTGAATGATAAGAGTGCAGTTTACTCTATAATCAATGATATAAATAAAATATTGTTACATGCTTTTTATTTATTATTTTTTTTACCTCTAAATGTAATACAGAACAGACTGTAGAAAGTTATATGACTTTAAAAGAAATTAAGGAGACAGGAAATCAACTGCTTTGGGTGATACTGTATCGATTTGTATATTGTTAAAGTACCGTATTTACGCGAACCTAATGCGCACCTTTTTGTGCAAATGTATTGAAAATTGTGGTGCGCATTAGATTTGAGTACAAATCCGTGCCGTAGTTCACCATAACTTTATTCAAATTCATCGTTTATTACGTCATAATGCATTGCTGCATCTCGATTTCGTTACATTTATTGGTCTATTATTGTATAGAACGTTTGAATAGTGGGGTGGTCATGAAATGGAGGGCAAACAGAAGAATGCCTTATGCCGCTACTGTCAGGCGTAAAGTAATTCTTTATGCTGGGGGAGGGAGAGGTAGCAGAAAGGCAGGAAGAAAGTTAAATGTAGTTCCTTGTAGCGGCAACAGAAATTAGCATTATTTGCAACTAAAGTTAGCAGGAAGAAATTCACTGGCCCTCGCAAAGGAAAACATCCTGACATTGTAGAAAAAGTTTTAGAATTAGTACATGAATGGAGGAAGAACGAACTACCTGTGACTAGTGGCACTGTAAGAAATGACTTTTTTCTTATTTATCTACAGCCACTATTGATGGATTTTGTCCTACGTGCTTCAAGATGTAACAATAGTCGGTCCACTTATAAATTCTATGCCCTAATCGTTTTATGAAGCGGACGGACTTACCTATAAGACTCCGTACGCAATATGCCAAAATCTTGTTTTATGATTTTATGTTTCAAATTTGGGGTTCGCATTACATTCGATGGCACAATTGATTCCTGTAAACACGGTTAATACTTTTGTGGAAGTGACATATTTTGCTTTCACTTTTAGAATGTCAGAACTCTTGGAACTTGGTTGGAAATATACATTGGAAATCAAAAAGAAATTTCGACTAGGTAATAATTTAAATGGTAGCATTAAATAGTTGTAAAACAGAGGTTGAACAGCTCAAAAGAATATTATGTGTTGTTCGTCTGAATTCAGCGACCACGTTTTGATAGCCGCTTTATACGATCTTGCTGCATTTTGTAGAGAACACGATTTTACCTGTGGCACTTCTTGCTGGCCAGATAATGACGTCACGAATAGTATGCGGTATGTTGACTACTTCCGGTATCTCAGGAGGAGGGCTTGCCTTCACTGCGTTTCTTAGAAATGGCCAGTAAAAAACATCGCTTTCCAGCTCCGCATCTCAAATTCCTGACTAACAATACATTCCTTGCGTCAGGTAGAGGCTGTTCTGCTGCCTGCTAGGTGGCATTTCTGGGAGTCATTCTCAGTTTGACCACACAGAAGCATAGTTCAGTAATGTAACAGCTACCCATGTGCTTCATTTGAGCTCGGTCATTGTTCTAGTCTTGGGACATTTCTCGTAACAAAGTTCTTGTACTTAAACAGGCTGGCAGTAAGCTAATATGTGACATGTACTTAGCGGGACAACTGCTTTTTTTGTGGGACTTATAAAATATGAAGCAGGAAATGTCCCAAAATTTCCCTTTTAAGTATAATTACTTCTGACAACTACTATAATAATAATTGTATTTTATTTCAGGTAATCAAAGGTACTAATATTATAATTAAAAGGAGGACCCCAATATTGTATGTATGTATGTATGATTAGCAAGTGATATTCAAGTTATATTTCTGTAATACCATATGTTTTTTATGTTTATAAAGGGAAAGGAAATGCTGTACTTTGTCGGAGGTAAAGCCAGGACATTCCTGGGAAAAGATTCTTTTGTTAAGCATTACCCTTTTAAACCCTCGGACACTCGCCGGTCCCAGGCGCCAGATGTGTTGTAAAAGGCTAGAAACATATATAACTGTACTGGCCGTCAAAAAGGAGATGCCGCGAACAGAGACACGCGTTTCCGTAGAAACCAAGACCTTATCCATAACTAAGGGAGGAAAAAGATATTACTTTAAAAATCAAGCATGCAAGGAAAGTGCCGAAATTTATGACAGGCCGTTCTTGGAAAACTCAAGCGTGGGAAGACATTGTGGCAGAAGGGGGAAAATAATTTTAGTCAATGGGCGTCGAATAAAAGTCAACGAATAAGGAGAACTTAGTGATATAATAAATATCTTAAGATAGCCAATGGCGAACATATAACTAAAGAATGGAATGATAATCAAGGGAATATAATTTAGCGAGAGGCGTGGCGATGATATAGAAAACTGGAGTGCAGGGTCAGAAGTTGGGGGTTCAAGAGTTTCGAAAGCAGGCAGTCAGAAGTTATTCATACAAAAAGTCTTTTCTAAAGTCAGTCGAGGGCAGTCTAAGGAATTCTAAGTCATTCTAAAGCAGCAAGAGTCAAGTCACGCAGTGCAACGTAATAGCAATAATAATCACCATGTGTTCAAGTGAATAAATACGCTAGTGAATACCGTGAACTATAATCCGCCGAAGAACAGCATGTTCCAGAACCTTCCAAGTTGTAAAATAAATTAAATGTTCAACCAGTGCCGAACTTCATTATTACAGTGAACAATCTCTTCCCCCCCCCCCTAATGACTTTACGTCATTTAAAATTTACCCTGAGATCCCATTCCATTTCAATTGCATTGGAACCCTATAATATTACTGTTGCAAAATTGTCGACCTACTTTGGAGCCTTATATTACTGCTTCAAATAATAGACGGGCTAGTCGCCTGTCAGGTAGCTGCTAAATATCCCCATCCCCACCACATACACATACGTATACTAAAAGATGCAGAAACAAAGATGATGAAATAGAAAGTAAATAGGTGGCAGAGAAATATTAACTCGGCATGTCCCCTTTCGGCAAATGGACTGAGGAAAAAGGAAAAAATCTCAGGTTTGCGGTCGCAGAAATTGAACCTGCGACTTCCCGAATACGAATTTCAAGCCTTACCTAGCGTTGCAAATCACTCGGCAACTGAAATCTTCCTAAAATTATAGGATAATGAAAAAATTAGGACAAATGATTTTTTTATGTGCAAATGAAGAATCAGCCTTGAAATATTCAGGTCACGGCCGGAATTCGAACCACAGATCTTCATTACCCTGCTTACCTCTAATCAACTGAGCTACCGTGGCCTCCCTTAAACACGGAACCATGAACCTCTCATCTGATTCCATAAATCCCGAAGACTTCCCGAAGGTCTTCACTATGTGAGATTTATTTCTTAAGACGACTCCTAAAGCTACTTTTGACCCGGGGTCCTGGTTTAATCGCCAACTATATATCGTTTCAAATACTTTAAAAAACTTTGGTGGTCGGTTCCTGACACCAAAACAAGACAAAAAGTCCATATAAGCTAATGTCCAGAAATCCTTAGTTTTTGAGTTACTTGTGAAATTTTACCACATAAGAAAAAAACCCAATAAACACCATATCAACTCACAATAAATTCAAAATGTCCTCTTGCTTCCACACTCGCATGCACTTTATGGACTGCCTCAGACTTTCAAATACTCCTATGCGGTGTCGAATAGTTTCCCAGTCTTCCACGATATGTTGATGAAGTGTCTCTGCATTAGGAATGCCTGCTGCATAAACCAATTGTTTTAGGATTGGGGTTGAGGGAACGTGCAGGCCATGGAACTGGTCCTGTCCTACCAATCCATCTATCATGGTAGATGTCGCTATGTACCTCGAACAATGCGGCTAAAATGTGCTGGAGTCCCATCATGCATAACCCACATGTTTCTTCTTATTTGCAAGGGCACATGCTTGCAAATCCCTATAGACGGCGCCTGTAAGACCTGCTGGGAGAACGTAAGTACCACTAGACAATTACCAACAATACAGCCCACATTAATGTTCAACTAGTGCTTTTGTCAAGCCTGAATTGTACTACGGGGATTTTCATCTTTCCACAAATGTTGGTTATGAAAATTAATTATTCCATCTCTTCGATTGCCTAACGAAATGAATTTTGTTTTCTGATACAAAGTCAAGGTTTTATATTGACCTTTAAACGTGTTAAAGTAAACGTTCATTAATAACTCAAAAACTGAGGATTTCCAGACATATGCTTATTTTTTATTTTATTTATTTATTTTTCAGGCGTGAAGAATTCGCCACAAAATTTGTAAAAGTATTTCTGAAACGTCCTGTCTGGGAACAGTTCTCTCACGCTAGCCTTTACCATTGGAGAAAAAATTCAACATTTCGCCGTTGTCAATTGTTTGCTTTAATCTTCTACTCGTTCCTTTATTATCTGTGTCTCTTATTAATGTAATCTTCAATTTTCTGAGCATTTAAGGGGAGTCAAATTGCAGTATCCGTGCTAATGCTAAATTTAGCATGTTTATTTTCCATTATCTCAGAAACTGTTAGAGAAACTGAATTTTGCATGGTGTACTTCTAAACATGAATGTGATTGATGGAGGGGGATAGGAAGTTGCATTGAATAGTGAAAAAAGTTAAAATGTTTGAGATGTGATGCAGGTTTTATTTACATTTTTGGATTTTTAATTTTTAAAAACAGAACGGTGCATAATATTTTCAAACCAGTTTATTAAATTATTTGTTCCTCTTATAAATGGTAAACGTTTCTAATATAATGGGGTGTTTGTAAGGCAAATTATTATTTTTTTAAATTACAAATAACACAAAAATTAAAAGAACACTCACGTTTGTAGAAGAAATGGAACATTAAATTCCTTCAGGCTGTGTGTCCTACATTTCTTCCTTTTGATCTTAATGTCTTTTTTCTTACAGTTTTTAAAAATCTCCGTTCCAAAGTAAATGTTTACTAAATTATTGATATTTAACCAAGTGAATGAATGCTTCCAAATATTTAGAATTATCATATCGCTTTAAAATATTTAAAATAAGCGGGATAATGTATTAAAAGTATTTAGGCGCTGGTGCATAGTCTCATAGCCATTTGCTGTTGATCATAGTGCCATACACCAATTTCTTCTTTCTAAGAAGTTGTCGCACAGGACTTTGCAACCTGCCTGCCTTATACTAAAATAACATGGTGAATAGGTTCGGTAGCATATGTTGGTGGAAGTGAAGTTAAATATCCGTTACCCTGAATGCATAACCAAAGGGTCGCCATTATTTCAATCTCTGTCTTTAGCCCATATTGAACCTAAAATACACGAGAGTGCTCTAAAACAATAGTTTATACATATTGTATTGAGCAAATGTGACATTGCTGAGGCGTGTGAGTATTAATATGATCATTTGATTGGTGCATCTCTTAATGTAATAACAAGCATAGGGATGGAATCTGTTCTTATTAAATACTCTGCAAAGTAACGGATTTCGAGTCCCCTAGCGACATCTCTCGTACAAACTTCAGTTACATGCATCGTCAGTCAATCTCTGTCTGGAAGCTTCCTACATAGCACACCTGTATCTAGCTAGCGGTTCATAAATAATATATGTGGTCAGTAGTAACTTCTCTGCGGGAATCTTTGCCGCTTAGGACGACGTGTTTTCACCGCATTCTGACGCACACCTTCTGAGTACTCTGCTGGAATATATTGTAGACTAAAGAGGAACGTGCCGAGACACGAAAGATACGAGCGCGCTTTGTAAAGAAGTGTTCACCATGATTCAGCCCTCTAATTCTAGAACGCCCCATGTTTTACACAAAGATACTCTTAAAAGTGATGCCGCTACTATGAACATTTGAATTTGCATGATAATCCAGACACTTGTCATATTTTTATGCATCTAAAAATTAGCGATAAACTTAAGCAAAAGTCCTATAAAGTGACCGTAACACTTTGAAAATTCCCAAATATATGAACAATCTGCTCATTGAAACGGTATATGGGTATGTACATTGTTCACATAATGTATGGCATACAGTGAACTGCAAACATTTTACAAATAACGTCATTTTGTATTAATACAAAAAATTGTTTATACTTTAGATGTGCGTAATAAACATTAATATTTATTAAACTATTTCAATTATTCTTACAAGCAAAATTAACTTAAATAAACTGCTGTAATTATGAGAATATTATGCAATTTTCTAACAAGTTGAAACATCTGGAAAGAAACAAACGCTTTTTCTGTAGGTATTTGAGTGCATTATTAGATGGGAAAGTGTACATTGTACAGGCACATTCCACTTTAGGTACAGGATGTATCAATAGTCCTATTGCCCCTTTGAATTGTATAAAAACTTGTCTAAGACTATTTTAACAGTAAGCATATGATATAGTACGTTTAAATAAGACAGTCCACCATTTGCTCCAAAAGACTGTGTGCACAACGCCTTGTTCATGGCACAGAATTATTCGCTTCCAAGAACGACATGAAATGCTCCATAACTATGGTACCAAATGCATTTAGGATAGCTTGTTCCTCAGTTGTCTGGTAATGTTTTTGGGAACTTCCTGTTTGGCGTGCTCTCATTTATTACAGATTAGATCTTGACTTAAGGTAGCCATTTCAGAGGAAGTGATAAATTTGGCACTCCTTTTCCAATACTGACAACGTAGATCTTACACTTACTACGAAGTGCACTGGTGCTCAATCCTGATGGAGTCAGATTTAATCAAGACTTCCCAAATGCAACAATGGCGGTACAAATCATAACATGGAGAGACGATTAACTTGATTCACACATGTCGCAGGATGTTAAAACTTATGGAGCAAATGGATGCTTAGCAAACATTGTAGCCCTCAGCACATGATATGCAATCATTTCAATTTTCTCTAAGAAATGCAGAATGTCTCTACTCCAGAAAAAAATAAATCAAATTAAATGAGTGAAAATGGAGAACGAGAGTGGATGGGAGAAAAATATATCAATTATGAGGAAAACAGCGGTAAAGTAATGTAATAGGGTGAGTAAAAACCTGTGGCAATTTGTAAATTAACAATTTGTTAGTGTGTAATGGAGCAAAAGGGAAGATTTGGAATGTGAATTTAAATATTATAAAGAAGTAATTGGCAGCAATCACTTCCCTTTAACAATGAAATTGCTTGTAAATGAATGTGATATTGTGCAAGGAAACATGTATGAGTATATGGGATCCAAAATTGAACCAAATGGGAAAATAATATAGTAATAAACATTTTGACAGATGGTGGGGGAAAAGTAGGAATATGGAGAATATTTCGGAAGAGTAAGGGACAAGTAGATTAGAAAAAAGTAGGCAAAAGGGGGCTCTAGCTTATGTTTAAGACATGGCGTGTCAGGGCCTCAAGTAAAGTTTATCAGTCTCAATTGTAAGAAATGTATCAATCATTTATTATACTTTTTGTAATGAAAGATTGAAATCAGTATTCTATTCAATACTACTCCATAAATAGACCTTTCTGTCTTTTGCACTTTGGTAAATGGCGCATTCTGTATGACATTTTTTTTTCTACTGGCAGGAAAGAGAACTCCCGTAATCGCACACAGGCGTCACGCAGTCTCAAAGACTCATTAGCGGACGGTATGCTTTTAAGAATATTTATTCATGTCATTTTAATGTGGTTGGTACAACATTCAATTCCTGGGATCACTTTCGTAGTAACTTTTGTGGTGAACATTCAACTGCCCATGTTGATCGTCTTCCAAAGCGGAGCCCGTCTTTAATTGAACCAATTTCATACAATTTCTTCTCCCATCGTGCGTTTTTTGGTTAGGTATTGTAGCTGATTTAAACTAGTGCTAAAATCGTTTTGGAATTTTCGCATTGTTGTCCCAGTGTGCGGTCATTCCCATATCCTGAAACAGGAGGGAGAAAAAACGTATAGGATGGTTAATGAGACTTTTGATTCACACTGTAGATGACAGTGTTCATGTGTGGAAAAAG
This sequence comes from Metallyticus violacea, assembly GCA_030762175.1. Taxonomy (NCBI): domain Eukaryota; kingdom Metazoa; phylum Arthropoda; class Insecta; order Mantodea; family Metallyticidae; genus Metallyticus; species Metallyticus violacea. Next base: position 45,514,601 of record CM060835.1, on the reverse strand, counting down.
AACGTCGATTGTCGGCCATTACTTATTGCACATTAAAAACCTCCTTTCAAATCTACAGATGCGATGGTTGTATAAAATTAGTAAATTTTTAATGCCATCATGCTAAAATCTCCCCCCTTTAACACCCGAGTGGTGTAACACTAAACTTTATAGCCTAAATTCTTGTCAAGAACACAATTTTCATACTAATAAATCAGTATCACCGGACAACATTTTTAACGTGCCTTCGATTGTTCTAACCATGTCGATAATGTTTTAGAGAATTACTTTATCTCTCAGAGCAACACTGATTTGTAATTTTAATTTTTTTGGTATGCATGATTTTTAAAATTGCCAAAATATTCATGTATGAAAACTATATTAAGAATACGACCTAAAATAATTAAATATTAAATTAATTTCCCCAAAATGGCAAAACAATGAACAGAATTTTAAAAAACGGATAAAATGCAATATTATAAAAAAGTGATACAAATAATATTAATTTATATAATCTGAAGGACTGTTCAGGATTTGTCAGTGTCTGATGCATAGTTGAAAGAAGTGCTAACATCAAAATCTGGGCCTGGTCTTCAGACATTACTGAATTACCTGTAAAACGGCAGAACCCGCACGGATTACTGCGTATATGGGATTGTTGAAAAATATTAGTGTACTACTAATGTTCCTCAAATAACTTCTCAGAAAATTACAGCACATTGATTTGTGAGTCAATGGGGTTTAGTTGGGAAAAAGTAGTTACTATAATCTCCAATATGTATGGCCCTTTTCCTTTATCGTATTAGCATTTGTGCAGTTTTCAGGAAATATATATCGCATAATTCAGTAATATATCGTTTTGAAAGGCAGCAAAGAAAAGCGTTAGTGGACAGCACTGCAAGCGGAAATTCACAATACTTATAAATTGAGCACGAAGGTCAAATGAATACAGGTCTGTAAGCGATGCATATCTTTCGCTTTTATTCCCAAAAAAGGATTTTATGTGTGCATGAACAAGAATCATGTCATGCTTTATGAGTTTGTATGCGATCATATGATACTCTTGCAGAGCACTATAAGTATGACTGTTCATTGAACATTAAACGGTAGTGTTAATACTTTCATTTTATGCAAATATTAATTAATAAAGATGCAATATTTCAGGAGGTGTTGACTAGTTTATTTATTCATTTATGTATTTATTATATTTTGATAGACAATATGCTAAATCTTGACATGGTGTTGTTTCAATACAATTAATAATAGTTATTTGTCGTTAGCACGCATACTTTCAACTACAATAAAACGGTTGGTTGATTTTTGCGTTGATGTGTCTGGAGACAAAGGCACTAACCCCTTTGGGCTATGGAAATCTCAGCCAGGGGACACAGGTATGATTTGACACCCGAACCAGCTGGTGTGCATTGTAGTTGTAAATATTTCACACTGCTGAGAGCATTCCCCCGAATTTCGGTAGATTTCTTACAAGGAGACGTCAGACCGATGTCACATATCCAACAATGCATTTTTATGACGAACTTGTGTAGGAAATGGAAAGATCCTTATACCACTTTCTTTTCCATAGGCTCTGGATTGACCTTAAATAGTTCTTGGGCAATTTTGGGCAATGTGCTCATTGTAGCATAGTCCTTCATTTTAGCTAAAAATATTTTAGGATGAAGCCCGAGGGGGAGAGTTCATTAAACGAGTGGATTATGCTCACACTGTATTGGTCTTGTATTACAAGTGTCATTTAGAACACTTTTATATCGTACTGACAAGCGCTGCAAGTATTGACCAGCCACTGTGTAGGTATCAGGGATTTTGTAAACTGTGTATATTATATAGGAACACAGCCGCCGTGGTCTAGTGCTAGCATTCGTGCTTCTTAACGCGGTGGACCCAAATTACATTCTCAATTGGGCCGCAGTTTCCTGACTTGGGATATTTCTGAGTTTTCTCTCAGGTGTTAATAAAATGAATGCCCGGAAAACTTGGCCACAAAGTCCCCTGAACTCACTCGGCCAAATTTTTATTTATCATCCCTCCGGCAGCTATCCTAACATCATCAACACGTGTACTCGCCAGGCTGGGCAGCATCTCACAGTGGTGGCATTGGGAATGGGAAAAAAAGTATTGAAATATTCTAGCTTGCGGGACTTACGGGAAATACGAGGACGAGCCTTTAACTGCGCAAGAAAAGATGAACAGAACACAATATTTTCAATGCAAGAGTTTCTTCTGTTTTAAAGAATTATTAATGAAGGCAGTAAAACAATAACTCATGCTGTTAAAATCAAGACTCCATCGGTGTAGTAATGTAATGTGGATAAGGCGATAACGTTTGGTACTCTAAATCGGGAGTTCACGGGGCCGACCATCCTCGCCTTATTTGTTTTGTTTTTTTCCCACCGTAGTTTCTGCTAGTCACTTAAACAAATGCTGAGATTTCATTTCCTTGTTCATCGTTTCAGGACTCAAGGCCAGACTTTATGGGTTGGTGGTGAGCGGTGTGCAATGGTGGAATTTACTCATTGGAAAAGCTGCCCTGGCGTCTGATGTATCAGCAGTTTTTCCGAAGGGCTCCAATTCCTTGGGAAAGGGGGGAGGGTTTCTAACAGGTCAACAAAGGTAGATGAATCTGGAAACTAATGAACTCCGCTTGCATCCGTAGCTGCCGCCCATGAACCTGGTCGTTATTCATATCCCTCACTTCAGCACTTTTTAAACTTTGCTCTGGCAACTTTTACATTTTTTCTACATGCGTTCCTAAAGTTAGGAATCTCGAAAATCCCAATAATGCGGTAGTGACCGTTCGGTCACAATTGATAAGGGAGAAACTTGTTAATATAGTTATGGAAACTCAACTTCACAACCAGGTGTGAAGAAACTAAAGAAATGTTGCTAGAAAATGAAGTTCATTGTCACTTCATAGAACCTCCCAAGAGTGAATTAGAGGAAATTGCTGAAAGATCCAGTCCTTAAGAAAGAGAAAGCGATCCCTCTGATGTCTACAGCTCACTGCAGACGTTCTGGCAAGCTATGAGTGGACGAGAGACAGAATTCTCTCATGATTTGAACCTGTACATTTGTTTTCAAGTAATCAAGTTCCCATTGAAACGCATAACCACAGAAATTGCCCTTTTGGTCCGTGACTCGCTGTGGACTTACTGTGAATACGCAGACAAATGACAGGTGTGTGTGTGTAATTCAATGGATTAATATGCAAGATGAAGCATAAACTTGAACAAACGGATATAAAAGTTTAGTGTTAATGCATGTATACAACTATTCTAAAAACACTGTGGGTAACTTTTGTAAAACAATAAAAAAATGTAGGCCTGCCCGAGGAAGAAACACTTCTAACCTCTTGTGTGTTTAGAGCCATTCCATTTTGTGACCATGTTGTGTGGGTACACAGATGTTAGCAGCTCCACATTTGAGAAACACGAAAGTAATGGTGCAGTATTTAGCTGTCGGACACTCATCAGTAATAATCGAGCGGGATGGCTTAGGTACCGCTTAGTCTCATTCAGGAAGTCACGGGTTTAAATCTTTTGGGGTCGGCCATCGTGACCTGGTTGCTTAGGCGAATGTGGTAAGGATCTTTCCTTTCTACGAATTGTTCGTTCCTCCCATTTCGTTCTATTAGTTCTGTTAGGATATAATGTGCCAGACGAAATGGACTGGTGCTGTGAGCGGTATGACGGTGGCTTGCGCTTAGAAAACCCTTCTACCCCGACGTCTATGGAAGCGGTCCTTGTAAGGGATTAAACTCCTTTTAAGGGGCTCTGTTAGCGTCTGTTCTGTCTAGAAACGATTTAGAGATCCCGTCAATCTACATTTCATTACTTCCTCGCGAAGGTACCCCCATAGGCACAAACGGCCAGTCTTTGAGCTATGCTAGAGTACCGAAATCTCCTCATCCTCTTTACCAATCCAACCCATCGGAAATTCCATATATTTATTCTAGCTCTTTAGACCTTTATTTATAATAGAAAATAAAATATTACTGCACGAAATTATTGGGAAATCTTTTCCCCATAAACGGCTTTTCGATGTAGCATGTCACGAAGTTGATCCCAAGATCCAAAGTAAAATATTAAGTGTACGTTGCCTATAGAAATATATTCAGTCGGCCTTTGAGTTATGTTTTAAAACTTGTCCTGTTCACATTTGAGAAGCAGTTTTGTATTATAATTTTATTTTTTGATTTATTTTATTGCATTTTCGCTTATCTACATATACATTTACATATACATGAATATATGAATTTATACACGCGCTCTTTTTCTTTTCCTAAATTTATGAACATTCCAAATGTGAATCTAAATGTATTATGTATATCTAATCTCATATTCTCACATATTGTGATAACGCATGATTGACATGTTTTTACCCATTACTGATCTAATGCGTGGTCATTTTTCTGATAACTGCTCTTGCACGAGGGTTTTTACTCAAGGGTTGTCCTTTATTTTCAACAAAGCTATTTTGACGCTACTCCGATTCTTTTTTATTAGCCTTTAACTGCTTTAACGCGCGCGCGCGCACACACCCACCCACCCACCCACCCACACACACACACACACACACACACACACACACACACACACACACACATATATATATATATATATATTATTCTGGGTAAAAGATTAACTCCTAAAAACCTTATGGAGGCAACATATCCCAATCGGGTATCGGACTGGGTCCGCTCAAAAATATGATCCATGGCTGGGGTAGTTATTATTAAAATTGATCAATACTGGACTATTTCCGGAGGTCTAAGAGAGAATGAACCCATTGTTTTTTTACACACGCGCACTATACTATGTACTTCATTTGAAAAGCAGTACTATATAATTCAGTCTTCAACTTATACATTGACAGCGAAATATGTACTCAATAATAGTTTTAAGACATTCACTATTTAAATTCCTTATGTAATTCTTCACAAAGTCACTAGTTTGGCATCTTAATGCTATAGACGCGCGAAGAGATTGGTCGGAGAAGCACTTGTACCGACGGGGAGGGATATGTCGAGCATGCGCAGTGTAGTTCATGCTTCGTAAACTGTTAACGTTAGACCCCTAATGTCTCTATGTGTGCGGGCAGTGTTTTTAGCACTAAGTATAGAAAGTGCATGGAGCTGCAGTTCCCTCCTGCCCGCTTTTACTGCAGTTCTTCTTGCGCCCTTGCATGATATCTTCTTAGAAATATGTGATTTTACACCTGTCTGCTCTGTGAGGCTTATTCGTTAGAAAATTTGAGTTTCTGATGTAAAAGTTAATCTTTCGATAACAATCCATTTGGTAGCTTTAAGCTGTGTACAACATGCCTTTTCTCTTTTTATCAGATAGTATAGTGGCCGCAAGTAGCCAAGTGGCGCTATACCAAGAAATATAATACGAGGTATAAATTTTCCCAGCTCAAACTGAGCACGCAGGTAGGAATTATTTAAAACTGTGCTACCGTGTCCAGCGGGCTAGAGTGTAAGAACATTTCCAAGTTTCCATTTCGCACCACTTGAGCATTAGCCTTTCTTGTTTCTGTAAGCCTTACATTTTACCAGGGGACTGCATGTGTATCATTCTACCTTACGTTTAATGCTGCCCAAAATTTACAATTGCTTTTAACACATTGACTTTAAAATGTAAGTTCCATTTAAAATTATTCAAATAGAAAAGTTATGCAATTATAGCAACCTGCACTTTAAAACATTACAATAAAATAATTTAGATTTATATTATATCTGGGTCACAGAGCTTACCATCCGGAGAAGGCTCCGAGCCTAACAATTCAAAAGAAAGGGCTATAAAACCAACTATTCTATCCGCCGTTCCGGAGTAAGTTCCTATTCAGTACAAGGAAGAGAAAACACGTCAGTTAGATTGGTTACGTCTACGCTTTGATACCAAATATGTATTAAGCAGAAGATAATTTATAATTTCATGCAGTCTTAGATATTTTAGGAGAAAAGAACATCGTGTTATTGTTAATGTCGGCCTGAATTGCTAGTAATTGAATGAGTGCTATGATTTTATTATATTTTTATGAAGGATTAGGCAAATTTTGTTGTCACCTACTATTACCCTCTTACCTACTGAAGGAAAGTGTTTCAAATGTAATTAATGAAAATCATGTTTATGAGTTACTTATAAAGTTAACGGCAAAAGTATTCTTGTGTGAGGAAAGGGGGAAAAAAAAAATGTCCAGAATTATTGAAAATTCCAACTGTATTACTCCTAAATAAAATTTACATTACAACTTGATTATGTTTTATGGATATCAACTATGCATTTGTACTTATGCAGCCATTTTTAAACGCTAAGGGTCATTTTAAAAACCTCTCCCTTAACTAGTTGCTCAGTTAATCGTATTAAAGGAAGTAACGAAATTTGAGCGTTTGTTGCAAAGTGTATTGCTTGTTATGAAGTTTAATAAATTATAATATTTAACTTTTATTAGGACAATGTTTTGTATTGTAGCTAACGGACAATTATTTTAATAAGTAAGTCATAGTAGTAAGTTTCAAGAGTCAGTCTTAGAAATGGAGCAATGCCCCCTTTGAAGGAATTTTCAATTATAATTTATTGTTTCGATTGAGCATTGACGTATGTTCTGCATTTTGAAATATGCAACAGTAAGGAGAAGTAAAAGACCAGGCAAGCCTTGGTACCTGATATAGGTAGTGAAAGCAGTTTAAAAGTCTCGATATATAGTTAAGCTCGTCGACATATAGATCCGCTTTGCGGCTGGTATTTTCTTGTGTAGACTTGGGGCACTCATCCGCTTCACCATTTTAAAATTTAGGTGCGGCATACTAAATAACAGAATTTGATATACACCGTACAGTAAATGCTGAAAACGTTGCCCATTTTCCTGACAAACAATCCACATCTGAAATTATTACTGAGATACATTGGATCCTAATTACAAATGGACCTGAATTCGTTTCCATTGTTCAAGTTCTTCCAGTGTATGATGGTTAGTTGACTATACTCTTATGTTTCATTGTCCTCCAAAGATAAAAACTACAAACCGGAGGATCTGAGGAACCAGAAGGCTTTAATGCAAGCTCTTATTCTATCATTTTTTCTTCTGTGAGCATATGACGTCTCGATGTTCCCCCCTCCTTTCCTTTTCTTCTTCTTCATCTTTTTATTCTTTTTTTTTTTTTTTTTTTCCCGGCCAGTCACATAACCTGTTTATTAAACTTCTGTTCAAGCTTTAATATTGCATTTCGTGTTGGAACTAGGCTGCCAGGAATTTACGCCTAAAGCTTGATTTGTTCTGTCACACGACTTTCTGTATCTAATGTACGCCTTGTAGGAATTAATATCTTTCCATTACTCAACACTACTGCACAATTTAATGGAATCTCACTCGACTGATCAACACAACTGTCGGACTCTGTCGAAATCCCGCTTGCATCATGGGGAATTGAAGGGGGGATAGGTTCGTTGGTAGCGGGTCTTTAAAACAGTAATGTCTTCATTTCCCATTTGCCTTTCAATTAACCTTCAAATAGGACATATATTGTAAAGTTCTTCTACTTTTATAACTATTGTGAAGAAAGTAAAAGGTTTTTACATCGAACCCGAGAACAGTTACGTGTTATTTTGCTCAGGAATTTGGGTATAGTTATATATGTATAGAATGACTATCCTGCTGTCGTAATTAAATAACGTGTGGAATTGGAAATCGATTTTTATACTATAGAATGCCATAAATTAACAGAAACAGTAATATTATGATATTGTTAAATGTTCCTTGATAGGTAAATAAAGGCTCTATTGACTGTATTCTGTGGTTACACATGTAAAGCGCAGAGGTGATTAGCGTCTCTGATAAGTCACTGCCTATTTTAAATTTACTAACCAATGTAGTTCAATTCCTTGAGGCGTTTTATTTTTGGCATCCCTTTAATTTTTTCCCCTTCCCTTTTCTTTTGAAATATGCGGCCGGTTGTAAGTTTTCATAAGAGAACTAAGATTGGAATCTTTGGTACACGTACAGGAATGTTGAAGGTTCAAAGGTGAATTCCTACGACTTTTACAGGTGGCAGTAACAATTTATTTAAGGAGAAGTATAGGCATTGCCAGGTAAGTGCATATTTAAGTAACTTCAAAGAAAACCGCAAGGAATGAAGTGCAGTGTAGAACGTCATTTCCAAGAGAATTTGTTTTAAATAAGACAATTATAATTACACATATCTCAGCAGGTCTGTGCAGGAAAGGACCATCATGTTCACGCTCCAGAATTTGAATTCTATTATCCAGGGTTTAGATAGCCTGGGAAATGCAGCAAAAGCAGTATATTGGTTGATTGGCAACTACGTTTTCATTGCGCCGTATTAGTTAATTTACCTCGAGGCCAGATGACAGTGTGTTTCTGCCATTTGCAGAAGGAAATAAGGCAATCAGAGCGTGGAAAAACAAAACACTGTTTCCCAGCTCTGTTGGGTCAGTGAGCGAAACTCGCTCACACTGCTTTGGCGCGTGCGCATGACAATGTAAAACATTCGGAAGTTACTTTTCACACCTATAATAAAGTTTCTACCCATTTATGGTATTAATTTTTAGCAGCAATTAGAAACTCGCAAGTCATGTGACACTAAAACATGACGAATCCATTCTAGGGTGAAGAGGTCTAATGCTCTTCAAAATTTTCTGCACATTTTGATTTTTCTTTAATTCATGCAACTGCATTTGAATAGAATCATGTAATCTCAGGTTTTCAAGCTTTGAAACGTCAAAAAATAAAAGTATAATTGTGTTTGTGCCCCATGAGCTGCAGCTTTGAATTTAGTGCTTAATGTTGTTGCTCGACTAAGTAGCTTTAACTTTAATTTTTTGGTAGCTTGTGAATTCCATATATTGTTTATCAACATTAAAACTGCAATGATTATGCAGGCACCCGGAGAAATAAACAAAAGATACAACATTTCAGCTATTTGACCTCATATCATCTTCTACACCGTAGTTTAGGTCTTAAAACCGTTCCGATTTCAATTCCACCTTTTTCTGGGGTCTGCCATTTAGGTTACCTGTAGGTTGATGAAGTATTTGTTTGGTGTTCTCGGCTTTGACCTTTCCAATTAGGTTTATGATTTTTCCCTCTCTCTCTCTTTCTCTCTCTCTCTCCTAGAACTCAAAATGCATTTGGATTTTGCCATATAAATTTATTTAGAAGTCTATACTCTCTTGTACACCCTAAGACAAAAGAAAAGGGGGGGGGGGAAATAGAGCAGACTCTCTAAGAGCTAATTTGTGTTAAGTTCTGTTCAGCTCAGCGCTCGATTCCCGGCATGTTTCCGCGAGCGATTCTTACAGCCATTAGCCTCCTTCTGTCATCACCAGTAACAACAAATTTTCCATGACAAACATATGCTGATAGTCGAGCAGTTTAAAGCATATTTTTAGTTAAGAGAGCTACCAAAGTTCGAACCCTTATTCATGCGCGAATTATTTTGTTATTTTTGCAAGTAAAAACAGTGTTTAGTATACAGGTGGTGATAATACAGCATCCGGTTATAAATACTTTTGCGAATTTTAAGTCATTTACACTTACAAAAGTAATTAATTTTTGTTTTAATAATAAATAGGAAATAATAATTATTATTAATGAAATAAGGGTAATTTATATTTTCAATTTAGGGTTTCTTTTATATATATATATATATATATATATATATATATATATATATTATGTGTGTTTGTGTGTGGCGTTTATTTTGGAAACAAAGGCGATTAATTTGCGTTTCTGTGTTTGGGCATATATAATATAAAAGAAAAATAAAAATAAAGTAACAATATTAACAATGTAACAAATTAACAGTAATTATAATAGTAGAAAAGGATAAAACACTAAGATAAAGTCACACTTGAGATCGCTATATTTCGAACTCGTTGAGTCCTTCTATGGCAAGAAGACAAGTGACGGTGATAAAAGTAAATATTGAGTATCGAAGGTAACGCTATGCATGGAAACAGCTGAAACTAGAAATGAGAGTGTGGGGGGGAAAAAAAAAAAAGAAAAAAAAAAGAAAAAAAAAAGTAAAATTTAAACATGGTGGTATACGCGCTTTATGTAAAAATTTAGCTGCCATTTCTCTATCTCTGAGTAAACTTTCAGAGCATTGTGTAAGTAACGCATCAATAAGAGTTAGACTAAAAGCATCATCAAAATCCTTACAGTGAGATAAGACATGTTGGGCAACCGGCAAGGGAGACTTGGTTTTAACAGAACGTCTATGATTGTTCATACGTAGCGAAACAACAGTAGAAGTTAAACCAACATAAAATGCTTTGCAAAGCTTACAAGATAACATATATACTACGTTCTTGGAAGTAGAAAATGAAGAAATGTTAAATTCTCTGGATAAATTAGGACTATAGAATGAATGGCACGGCATAATTAGCGCACAGGTTTTACATTTAGGGCGTTGGCAAGGATATGAGCCAGTAACGGGACGAGGTAAATTCGGAGGGGATAGGTTTCGGCGAAATATACTTTTAAGGTTAGGGGGTGTTGTTAAAGTAAGGCGGGGTACAAATTTAGAAAAACCATTTAAAGATGGGTGCATTAACAAAGTATTGTAACATTCTTACAAAATAAGTCTGATGCTTTCAATTCCAGGCACGAATGTAGTAACAAGGTTAATGAAGTTCTTATTAGAAGTTTTAGGTTTGCATTGGAAAGTTTTATGCTCTGGGATTATACGGGATTTTAAAAGAGAAGAAGGATAATTTTGGTCTTGGAACTTTTGAGCTAGATTTTTAATATACTTGTCAAGAGAAGAAAAGTTGTTACAAAGACGATGACCACGGATTGAAAGTGAAAAAGGAATAGGTATTTTGATTTGCAAGGGATGATAGCTATCAAAATGAAGATACTGTTGTAAATTGTAGGCTTAATGTGCACAGACGTAAGAAAAAGGCCATTACATAAAGAAATATCAATATCTAGGAAAGTAGCAGCATTGGGAGAGACAGTAGAAGTGAACTTAACCGAAAATTTGAAGTTAAGATTAGTAAGGAACTGATCGAGAGATTCTGAGCCATGCTCTCTCGTGATAAGCTCTCTTCAATCATCCTTTAGATACAGGCTAAATAATGTCAATCAGAAATTGAGACACTTGTGGAATTCTCTAGAATAATGTGATGTGAGTTTTGTTCGTGGTCTGTCAGGTTACTTGCTTGCTCCGTTTTCAACGGGGTTAGACATTTGGGCTAATAATTCAAAAGAGTTAAAATAGCTGCCTATTTCGCCAGCCTGACCAGTGACCAAGGTGGTACGTAAGCTTTAATTAGTTTGTGATTGTAATGCTATTTTAGGATTTGTTGGGTAATTGATAATGGTAATTTGTATAAGGTTTTAAGCCGTTTTTTATCTTTGTAAAGATAATGATTGATTTTTTTATTAATGGTTTTTAAAGGAGATTTTTAAAATGCTTTAGCCACTAAAGCATACGGCTATTTTCCATAAAAAATCCAGATTATTGCAGCGTGATTAATGGTATTAATTTATTATGAAACGAACAACACAATTAAACATTCAAATTCGAGATAAAAATATAATATCCACATAATGCATAAATTTTTAAATTCTCTTGTTTAATGCAAGCTCGGCGAGCTATTTCAATTTGAGATATTTGTATGATAATTTACGCTAGGTTGAGTTATAAATCAAATTAGTGGGCAGATCTCTTCTCCCATAATTGAAAATTACCTTTCCCCAGCCATATCCTTGGGCTTTACAATGGTACATAACCAAAGTTAATGCTCATGTAGGCATCAGTGGGGGATGCCGTATTAGATATATCGACTTGGTCAGTGGATTAGAAACCTAAGCAGCAGGGAAAAAAAAAAAATAATAGAATACAGTATTTAATATATATCACATGTACAAACACGCGTGAATCATCTAAAACAAATGTTGCTTAAACAAAACTTCCACCGAAACGAAGTTCACATTAGAGCTCTTCAATGTAGCCGATACAAAGATTCCAACAATCATAAAGTTTCTTTCTAGCACAAAGCTTTAATAAATGGGAAAATTCTTGTTGATTTCAAGAAAATAAAACTGGAGGAGATTAGAATGTCAATGGAATTTTTTGCACGAATCTAGCAAGTAGTTCACGAGATATTGTGTGCTTTCCTTTTTAGAGAATCCCCGTGATCGTTAGGCAAAAAGCAATACATTCATCCGATTGTTAGGCAAAAACAACACGTGTCTGTTCGCATTTTGTGTATAGTTAAGGGAGACTATAAACAGTTTATTGCACATCTTGTAGGACATACCGATTAGGAAGGGAAAAAAAAGTATTTGCTTTTATCCGCAGTGTTCTTTAGGAAGTATGTGCATCACACACTTTATAGCAGTCGTAGAATGTAACATGGAGCGCCCCCGAACAGTAAATCTGTGCAGAGGTTTTAATAGCTGTTTGTGCGGTACCAGTCAAAGTGGCTCATAATGTGTGCCTTCTGGGTAATTATCTCCGGTGACGTGATACACAGTTTTAAGGTCCCAATCCGCGACATCTCCATTAACCACGAAGTTTCGGTCAGCGCAGCTGTTTTGTGCTAAGAGTTGTTTTTTTGTTTTTTTTTTTTTAATTTTGATTCTCAGAAAGTTGTTAATATTTGCTTTCTTATGAACATTGAAAAGGGAACTTGGCATACTATTACCCAGTATTGAAAAATCCTTATGACAGTGTCTGTATATAATTTTACACATACTTTTTGTTAATTCGGTGCTTTCATGTAAAAAAATTGCCAATTTGAACAACTACTCATTAAAAAATGTAGCTAAATTTAGATATTATGGGAGAAGCTTATAATAGGCTGATTACATTTTAGCTCTCACCCCATCACTTCCCGCATCCTCACTTTGAAATGTCAAAAGACACGCCTACATTAAGATACGTAAGTTTGAAAAAGAATTAAATTATTATGAATAAAAAAATATCAGTTGTATGAAAATACGTTTTCTTTTGTGTAATACATATTGCAATGATTAATATTGAAACAATACAGCCCTTTCGGAACTCCAGAATAGTTCGCCTACATTCTCTGCTTTCTTGTAGGGTATGTATCATTTTGAAACAATTTATTAATAAAAAGAACTGCTAGATTAACTGTAGTTTTCGTAGTTTTATTCTTGTTAAATTCAGATAACATCAACAAGAGCAATACTCTAGATTGCTAGACAGCGAACAATGAGTTGAGTATTTAATCCTCTTTAAATTTTAAGTGTCACAAGCAAGGAGTGCCAGTTGAAATTCTAATTTATTTGACTGGGGTTAAGGGGTAAAACCTGCAATTTAAGTTTTAAACTTGACTCGCAATATTTAGATTGACGCGGTTTTTATTTAAAATAAGTAGGTAACTGTTCACACTAAAAGTTTGGACATGAAAATTCACTTATGCGCAGGAAACATCACGCGTATTAATCAAGAATATCATTAGACAACACTAAATAAAGTGCGGGGTTGTGCTTTCACATTCTTCATCTTCTAATTCTCAAACGTCGTTATATCCAATGAAACTGCAACCCCTACATTCACATTTGATAACTGTTTTCAATAATTGTATATTTAATGTGTTTTCACTTTTACATATTCAACCAGTCTCAAATCATTCTGTAAAATGTATAACAATATATGCCTAAGCAACCTACATTTTAATAAACCCGTTTTGCAGAATGCTAAAATGTTTTCTGCGTTTTGTTTTTCTCAGTTGGAATTTGTAAATCGAACGGTAGCTATAGTAAAAATGATTTTCGTCTCTTTCAGTTTCACAGTAAGTAGGTATAAAATGTTTATAAAATTATTAATATTCTGTGCGCTAATTTCAAGTATATCGTACTTTTATTCTTATTCTATTCACGAAATAGTTTAAACCCGTATGCGACTCATTGACATTACTAACAATCGACATTGATCTGTTGCAAGATGGCTGGAAAAGTTAAAGATGCTAATACAAAATTAGATTTATTACAATGTTATAAGCCAAGTTTAGGGAAATTACCTATAAATTTAAATTCTTATTTTATTTATGAAATAGTATAAACATCACTAGAGATCTCAGACCCTCTTGTGATATTATTTGTAATAGCCTGCTTAGGTAATTCTAATTATATATGTATGTATGTCTCTGTACTTGCGGGAACCCTTTATGGCTTACCTAGAGTGTGCGTTTTTTTTTATTGACTCTGTCTATAATCAGTAGGACATTATTAAAAAGTATTTACATAAAGACTATATAAATGAGGAAAATATTGGAGATATCAAATGAAACCCGCACCCAAATAGTTTTGAATGCTGGAAATGGGATGCAGGAGGCGTAATACATGAAATGCACCACCTGAGGCCGAATCCACTATATTTTACATTAAGTTTTGGGTAGGAGAAAGCTAGTCGCTCCATGTGTGTGTGCTGCATGGATCAAAAACATACTGGAATGAACATTTCGCAAGAGTTTTAGACTTGTTTAAACGCAATTGCAGTGAGTAGCTCCGACTTTTCATAACAATAGATGAACATGCATTAATCATCAAACGCCAGAGAGGAAGGAGCCGTCCAAACAGCGGCTGTCAACAGGTGAAAGTGCCCCAAAGAAAGCAAAATCGGTTCCATCTGTAGGAAAAGTCATGGCTACGGCTTTTTGGGACTCTCATTGTGTAATGCTCGTAGACTACCTCCAGAAGGGTAAAACCGTCACAGGAGAGTGCAGTTCACTACTGGACCAACTGAAGGATGCTATTCCACACCTTGCGAAAAAGGAAGTTCTCTTTCATCACGATAATGCGCCTTCACACGCGCCTGGGATTGTTGCTGCAAAACTGCATGACCTTCGCTTCCAAGTGCTTCCACATCGGCCATATTTGCCGGATTTGGCTCCCAGCGTTTATTTTTTGTTCCCAAATCTAAACAAATGGCTGGATGGAAGAAGATTCACTTCAAATGATGAGATTGAAACTGAGACACGCTTATTTTTCACAGTTGGAGAAAACATTTCACTGATGACATTAAAAGGTTGGAAAGTTGTTGAACCAAATGTATTAATTTACAATGTGACTGTGTTGGGGAGAAAATTTTTCCCATAACGCTTGTTTTTACTTGGCCAGGCCTAGAACTTTTAGAATACCCCATGTACTGTTAAAGCACAATTCAGTCAGTCCGCCAAGGCGGTTACTCCTTGACTATATCTCGCAGTTTTTAATTTAATTTACATAATAAATGCCTGTTTCTGTGGCTTCTCTCTTCAAATAACCAACCAAAATAACATTTTGTTCGCCCAAATACCGGACAGTTTGATTTTGCCTGCTGATGAAATTTGGATATAGCTATATTTGTTTTTCTCTTGAAGTTCATGGAACCATACCAAATACTTATTTATAATCGCAAGTCTTTATATATATAAATGTCCTTTCACCGAGAGTTTCTTAAGCAGCTGACTCAAAGGAACTACTCCAAGTCGTTTTCCAGTGGGAGTGAACTTTCGGGGCACTTATCTTGCAGTTAATTTTTCATGTCCAATTATGTTGTCAAAATATTGTATATTACAAGTGAAACTTGGTTCCTTTACTTTATCCCTGATGGCGATTTATCGATCTTTACAACACTAAATCATATACTGATGTTTTCTTGCGTTGCGACAATTTTCCGAGGGCATAGGGCGTTGTTTCATGAAAATAAACTCGTACATACCAAATGCAGGTATGTTCAGCCGCAGATAGCTTGACACAAATTTGAAAAACATTCTATGATTGGCCCGTATAAAAACTGGAAATAATATTAAAATAAAACACATTCAGACAACATTTCTCTTAATTCCTCATATACATTTCTTTATTCTTTGTGCCCTTACCTATGCTAACATAGTCTAATTCCTGAATCACAAAATAATTTAGTTTGTTATCCCGATTCCCTGAGCAAGCATTTTAAACCGCAATAAAAAGCTTCCATAACATGATGTGACAATGGCTTACGGGACAGAAACTCCCTTGAGGCCGTCAATCATATGAACGCCGTTAAAGATTAATGCTGTATCAGCATCCCTTGAGGGACCACATTGAGTGTAATGTTCAATAACGCACTTTTCCCGTTTCAGCGTGTGACTTATAATGTAACAAAATCCTGTTCCTTTACACTTATTCAGCCTTTCCATGGAAATTCTCATAGCTACTTAAAAATCGTTTAAGAGTATCTCTGGTGGGAATTGGTGGTAGGTACTGACATGAAAATCCTGCATGTTAAAAGCATAATTACCACCTTTCTGAGAAGCTACACAAGTGGCATTAAGTATTTATATCATTGAAAGTATTGTGTTCGTTCTCCGACAGTGTGTCAAACTGTTCACATTTATTCACATCATTATCATCAACATGAAGAACAAATGTTCACGACTTAAGCGCATGAAGTACGAATCATTAACTGTTATTTCCGTCGTCTTCCAATATTTCTATCACCTATCGATTTGTGGTATTGGGCATTCTTTCCAGTCGTTTCTATATCATTTTACTTTATTAATTTAAAACTGATTAAATTTCTCTTTTGTGTATGTATATCCTGCTATATTCCTTAAGGATTTCACTTCGGCTACTTCTAACGCTTTCCTTTGTTGTTACATTCTAAAATTCACATTCATACGACAGCATAGGAACAGCTATAATCTTATAAACTTTCTAATTTTTGTTCTAGTATTTTTCAATGTTTTCTTAATTGTACCGCACATATAATTAATTTTTGAAAACAGTTACACACGAATGGCCATTAAACTATTTTGGGTTTAGGAGGCAAGTATGGCTATCATATTATATATTTAATTTTAAGTGGGTATTGCTGTTTCTACCAAATAATTATCGTGTACACACACACACACACTGTAGACCACATGCCCTTTTTTTTCTACCTCTTATCTTTATCTTAACTGGGAATAAATGTCATTGTTTTATTATGACAAAACTTCTTTACACTTTTAAAGTATTTCTTGAGGGCGTCGTGAATGTTACAAAAAACATACATTTATTTTTGAAAGTTACTTCCGAACAGGAGTTTAGGTTGAGGAGCAGTAAGTTACGATATACTTCAATTGTAAATGAATCTCTAGCCAATTGGCCACAATTTCAACTACGTGTATGTTAACTTTCATATTGTAATTTGCACAATACTTATTATAAACAACAGTTAACAAAATGTACTAGCAGTTATTTCAGTTTACTCATATTCATAATAAAGCGGCTGGTAACTGCGTTCCGCCGTGTTCCAGTTAGATTATTTAATTGCTATATAAATTAATACGTAATGTCAGTAATTTATATCGTGTATTTTTTCATGGCCAATTACGAATGGACATTAGTTAATAATAAAAACCTAACGTTCTTGCTTAATTCTTTGAAACAAAACAAAACGCACGCAAAAATCATTTTTGTCCCGTTATCAAGAGAAAGGAATAGATTACTGGTTCGATTAGGCTCGGCAAACATAATTATAACGCCATAAAATGACGTAAGGACCAATTTAAATTTAAATGGTATTATTTGGCAATCTTATTTTCATTACTAGCAAACATCTTGGAAATGGTGTCAAAAGAAACTCAATTATTTATTTTAAAATAGGGTGGGGCAAGGAAAGAAATTATTTTAGTAGCATTTAGGGAGAATCTTAAAAACACACAAACTAAGATACAGGGTTGAAATATGCATTTGAAATAGGAAAGACTAATGTCAGTAATAGGTTGTAGTTTAATTGCACTTTTTTATTGTATTCGATATTGAATTATTATTTTTGTGTGAAGAGGTATACTCTCGTCATTATCACCACTTTCACCTATTTAGGTCCACTTAACAAAGCAACTGAAACTACTTGTATTTCTTTGTGGAAAGAAAGATCTATCCCAACATTCGCCTAAGCGACGAGGGGAAAAAGAAGGGGGAGATTAAAAAAAACCAAGCAATTTGAACCGCCTCTGGAATGCGAGTCTCAAGGGTTACCTCCTGAGACACCGCGCTCGGTATACGTATGTACTCATACTTAACTCTTTGCAACATGCCCAATTCACCATTGTAAACTTTGGATCATCATTAATCCACTGCTTATACAGATGAGCTTTAGATGGTGTTTGTTTAAGTATTTTTAATACAGCCTACTTGATAGTACAATAATAGCACAAACTGCATACGAACCGCAATGATTTCAACACACGCTTCAAATGAACACCGTCGTTCTTGCATGTGCTCCAAATGAACACTATGCCATTCTTGCAAGTGCTCTTGTATTTCTTACCTAATATCCACCCCTCTTCTCATCCTCATCTCCCTGTCCACTCTGGAAGTATTTGTTAACCTGTATCTTGTTCCTATTGGTCGGGACGGGCAAGAGAGTTTTCCAGAATAGTGCGACATAATTGTTTTCTAGCTGTTGTTTGCTTCCATACCAAGAAGATACCACACGTCAAGCCCTTTCTTCAAAATTGATGGGTTCAAAGAGGCCGAATAGTGTCCTTGGTATTGTGGAGGTTTGTTTATTGTATTGTAAATCGGTTACTGTTGCTTTAAGTTCCTTGGTTTATATAAACTGTAAAAGTAGCTTCTGTGATGTAACATTTTTAAGGTTGCTGTCAATTGAGGGTAACACTAAAGGTGTTTTTAAAATTCCTTAAATTCAGATTTTGTAAAATGTTTGATATTTTAAATTTTAAAATTATTTTTATATGGGGCATTGATTAATTTTTCAATTTCCAAGTTATATTACTGAGTACATTATTGTGTTTGATTTATTGTTAAGCTTTCGCAATATTTGTAAATTATGTTCTGCCGTACTGGAAAATTACCTTTCTCTGTCGTATTCTGTGGGATTTCCTTCCAGCATAATTCCTAATTACTTTTTATCTAGGCATCAGCGAGACAGTGTCAAATTGGACATTAATTTGGTAGTAGAAAGAAGGGCAAGTTGCAACACGAAAACAGACATTTAGAACTTAAGAAAAATTTGCTTTCCAAATCCAAAGTAAAACATTCAATCGCTGCTACAACATGCATTATTGGAATTGCTTTATAGGTTAAGTAACACGCATCATCTTAAAAAATGTGCCGTCTATAATCATGCAGAATAAGGCTGGTGGAGTATTCCAGTAGAGAGAGAAATGCCGTATTTTAAGGAGTAAAATTATTGGAAGCGTTTTCTCTGATCAACGACTTTGTGTCTCTTAAGGCTGTAGATATAAAAGGTCATCGAGAAGTCGTTTCGTAGTTATTGTATAGCCGAAATTTCATTAGGAAAGCAATATAGGTGGCAGCACTGATCGCGCGCAGTGTTTATTGTTATTGTGTTCACTTAACCACCCAGGCAAGCACACACTCCAAAAGTCCAAGGTGGGTGACATACCACCTAAATTCCGGTTTCAAAGGAAGGAATATCAGAAATGTAACTGTACTAACTTTCTCTTGTTTACGGTGCGCATCACTCGAATGCGGAGGAACTTGTCGATGACCCTTGGAACCCAATGAACTTGCATTGCTCCGCATAGAAAGCATTATATGACAATGATAACACACAATCTCGAACAAACTCAAGAAAATACAAACATGCCCATGGCAAAACTCGAACTGGCCACCTTGAAGTTAAAATATGCAGACTGAAACAGCGGAAGAATGTGTTACTAGTTTTTTTTTTTTTTTTTTTTTTTTTTTGTTTTTTTTTTCCCCCGTGAGATAGGAACGAGTACAATAATGGAATTATCGAGCATGACGGAATAAGTGTTGAGCTTGAGGGTTGCTCAATAAAGAGTGATCATTATTTTTACAGGCATAATTTCTCGTCCTATAATTTAACTTTAGAGTTTGTTAGCTTAATGCGAAATGTACACGTAGTAGTTTCGTTATTGTTTCTTTCGGTTCCCTTCTGTGAGTTTCGTTTCAACATATCTTCAGCTGAGACCTATGCAATGTTACAGGAAATCTTGGAGAGTTTGTTCTTCCCTATAGCAAGCTCGAGGGTGTTTAAAATGTTTCAAGGATAGAGGCAATCAATTTCAAAGAAAGTTAAAGGAAAATGCAGAGTTTCTTTTAAAGGCAATCACTGATGACGAAACTTCCCTACATCATTTCGATTTTAGGCTCTCTGAGTTCACCAACACTAAAAAGAAGCAAAAGTGGTTGCTTCTGCCGGGAAAGCATATCGCACTTGTACACATAACTAACTGGTCAATGCTACAGAGATGTTCTGAACGAATGTAAGACCATATCGCACGCCTAAGGCCACATTTCTGTGCAACCAACTTGATGCTACATCACGATAATGCGCAGCCGCACATCGCAAATATTGCTGAATATCTCACAAAAAGTAATGTGAAATGTGTCCTTCGAATCCTCTACAGTACAGATTTAGCCCCGTGTCACATTTTCTTTCCCCCTTCGTGGGAGCCATTTTCCATCATCAGAAGCAGTGGCGAAGACTACGAACCTATGGACCTGTCAAAAATTTGTCTTTGGCGCTGGAAGAGGCGCGTTGCATGCAACAGGTACTAAAAATCATCAAAATATGAGAATTATTAACGATATGTTGTCAAAATATTATGCACCGATCATGTACTGCAAGGTATAAAATAATAAAGTTTTACAGAGCTCATTATGGGCCTAAATCAAATAGCCACTTGCAGTAATGGAAGCCCAGGAATAATTAACCGTAGTCAAGTGGGAGTAAAAAATCATAGGAGTAACATCTGCCATTCTGTAATTACAACTGCAATTTAGGAATTGTATAAGGAGAACAACAAGACTACCAGTTTAAATTTCAGGTAAACCTTAAAATATTTTCCGGATGTTCACTGTGCAAATACAGTATGATCAAGAGATGTGTGTTGATACCATTTCTATGGCCGCAAGCGCAAAAACTGTGCAAATTCAAAGGGGGTTTACTGAATTGCGTAGGATTAGCTGAAATAACCTGTGCGAGCATAGCATGCAGATTAAGATCGGAATTTGCTTCAACAGACTGGCGTATGAATGCTGTTGCTTATCTTGATTGAGACAGTGCTGAGGAGAAGAATTTGTAAATGGATAACGATGCAAAGTGGTTCCAATCTTGTCGCCTAAAGACAATGGCTAGTGTGCTAATGCAGTTCCAACTCCATGGATATTGAGGTCGATCAGCACTATTGATTGATACAGTGAATTTGTTACTCTATGTAGATTTTGTACGAAATATTGCTAAAAGTCATTAATGAAGGATACGCCTGCCACACAGCGCACAGTGGGTGTGATGATCTAATGGTAACTAGACTTGCCTCATAGACCCAAAATCGCGGGTTTAATCCCATTCAGGATCGATGGACTTTTGCGGTTGTAAAACTTTTTGACATTTCCACTGTTCAAATAAATTGTAATTTGTACCATATCTCCTTCCGTACTCCAGCCATATACTGAGTAATGGTTTTCCTTCTAGCAGTTTTTATTGTAGCTGATATTCCGCTTAGCAAACTACAGAATCACAAACGTGTAAACTACAGAATTACAATGTGTCTTTTTTTTGGAGGGGGAACCTTCAAGTGACATCACAAAAGTTTTTTTTAATGGTGTTTAACGCCCGTTTTTACTACTGAGGCACCACAGGCAGTGGGCACTGATGATATTGGGAAAGGATTTTTCTTAAGGAAGGAAACGCGTTCCAGGCCTAAGTTTAAGCTACCTCCCCGGCATTTGCCATTTATGAGCACTGGGAACCTGGAAAAAGCCTGTCGGAGCGCCGTCCTGGCGGGATTCGAACCCCAGACCTCCCGCTCATGACTCCGCGCCTTAACGATCTCGGCCACCCGTGGCGATATTCCAGAGTGTACAACATAGCGGAAGATATATCTACTACACATAACAAAAATGTAAAAGTACTGAAAAATTAAAACCTTTGAATTTCAGTCGACAAAACCTCAGACAATTGTTGCCGGTGTTGTGATTAAATTGAATGCAGAAGGTGTTGGTAGGTCCTACCTTCTAACGTGCGAATCATTATATACTGCGAATTGCTCTACAAAATTCGAGCATTTTAGCACACTTATGAATATATTTTGGCCGTTTTGTGTGAAGTACACAAATCTGTTACAGATACTGTCTTTTGTGTGGTGAAACGAGCGAAACATCTTGAGAAACAGTACCCCAGCTTAGTAATATTCTTTCCGAAGTCTACTTTTGGCTGACCGATAGAGCAATTAAGTGTAGTCTTTTAATTCTGACTATAGACGTGAAGTGGGGAGGGAATGGGATATTGAAGGAAGCTCTTGAGTGCCTGTGTGGCGTAGTAAACACCTGCACTATAAGACCTTGAACCTTTTCATAGGATTTCCTGCGTAGCACGCTTACCAGGCACAAACAGAATCGCCATAGTTGGAACTTGATTTATTAATGTGGAATTGAAAATGCGTTTTTGAACCACTATGTTTTTTTATTACAAATAACGTATAAATTAATATATTTACAGCTCAAAAGAAATATGCGCAATATGAACGGAAATGAAAATGGAAATTTTAGTACATTTTTCATCGTATTTTATCTTGGCCAGAATGGACACACCTTTGTAAATAAGCTCATAGGAAGTGATTTATTCATTAGACATCAACTGTCTTTAATAAAGTTTCTGCTGTCTATGAATAGCATTGTGTAGTTCTGTAACTCCAATGGGTGTGTTTATATTCTTCAAGCAGAACAACTTCTGTTGCGTGGCCACCTATAAACTGGAAGCAATCATAAGTACTATAACAATTTGAATTATTATATTTTAGGATCATTATTATTAGGTATCGTTAATAAAAATACCTTTGGCGCGGAGGGATAAATCCAATCCTTTAAAGGCTAATGATGATAATAATTATTGTATTATTATTATTATTATTATTATTATTATCATTATTATTATTATTATTATTATTATTATTATTATTATTATAGGATATGAATATAGCGATCTTAAATCATCAGAACCACCTCATGAAAACAGGCATCAAAATTGCTTGCAAAGTGCAAATTCGAATAATGATTTTTTTTCTGTCTTGCATTTTGCTATTTGTTATCACTGCAAACCGGATTTATGGCGAAATGTCTTTATTGATGACCGTCAGAAAACATCTAAGTGTACAGAAATGGTATTAGCGAACTATAAAAAATTGAAGTAATATTTTTTAAACCCATTTTTGTACTTTTCTGGCTACTTCGTACAATCCTGCATATTTATGACTTATTTGCAGTTTTTTTGTTACATATAGTTGGCGGGAATAAGAAGCAATTGTTTGGTCCAACACACTATGTTAAAGAATGTTCGTAGGCTGATTTCATTTTATAAAGAAATTGCGTTATACGATGTAATTTTCCCTTATGTAGGTCGCTATAGTAGTTTCGTTTTCATTGTGGGCGAGAGGTATTCGTCAGTCAGCTGTCGATCTTTTTCCATTATTGAATGGTAAAAACAACCACTGCAGTTACAGCACGGTTTCTATTACAAATACAAACAGCAACAACGGGATAAGAAAATTCTTTTTGAAAGCATCGTCATTAATGAAAACGAGATTACCTGGTCACCTAAGTTTTCACTGACTGTGAGTTGTCTACATACAACATTGTTTTGGATTTTCCAGCGTTTAAATTATTTTTCATTGCCAGCAGTAGTGCGTAATGTGTTTTTGAATGCCATTATTACATATTTTAAGTATCTTTTTGCCTCCTTTTCCTACCTTTTAATACTTGAATATTCAGTCTCTAGTTATCACTGATACCAAAAGTAAATTGGGGTAAACCCTTGTTTCTGCTTTGTTATTTACCCTTGCAGATAAGGTAGTCAACGTTCATAGTTAAAGGCCAATTCCGGAAACATCAGTGGCATCAGGAAAAGCTAGATTCAAAGTAGGACGAATTTGTTTTCGTTGGCAAAGTTTCCTTTGAATGCCGTGTGCATCACATATTTTTTACCTGGTTCTCATTTATAACAGTTATATTGTAATCATACTAAAGAAAATGTCATCCAATACGACTAGCTGGATACGATTTTGTATTACGCATAGACGAAAGAGTAAAATCTATCAAGTGTTGAAAATAAAATGAAAACATAGAAGGAATAAAGAGACAAGGCGGGGATCAACCTACGACTTCTTGCTCCGCTGGTGCACGTGACGTATTAACATAACTTTTAAAAGCGTATAACGCAACTCTAGCTTATTTATCGCAAAACGCATAGAAGTTCTCGTATGTGAATCGGACTCTGTGTCAAAGTGGCATTTTCACGTTTCAAGAGTCGAACTTTTTTTTTAGTTTTGAGGTGTGCACTGTGTATATTTACGCGTATGTCCGTTATACCAAGCGAGTAAATAATTTCATTAGACGCTACGTCTCAAATGTTCTACCATAAAAATTTGGACTTCAAGTTCTTCTAATATATTGCACCCCTATATGCTGAAACAGTTCCTCCGATCAATTGTGTATAAACCCAATTATATTTTGACGTTATAATTAATAATGTAAAAATTACGTCTATCTGTGTGTCATAAGCTTTAACTTCAATGTAAGAATTATATAGACCAGAAAGCTCCTTGGTGTTTTGTTACGGAAGCCTGGAAAGCCAATAAAATGACCATAAAACCTCTATTCAGAGGAAGTAACCCGAGGCGCGCGTATGAAGCCGCTCTATTTTTAAAATGATTGCTGTAGCAAGGTTAATAAACCCAAGGACTTTTAAACTCATTAAAGGACTTTGACCGCGATAGGCGTTGTAACAGTTAGTCCTCTAAACTACTCAGTCAATAAAATGTTTAAACTTTAAAAAATAGTGAATGGAACGCGGAGCAAGTGAATGCCAATAGAAAATGTATGTTTGAACTTTTAAAGATACGCGCGAATTTTGTTTTAATTGTGTTTAACGCCCGTTTTTACTACTGAGGCACCACAGGCAGTGGACACAGGCATGAAATGAAATGATAAATTAGGATAAGATTTTTTTTAAAGGGAGGAAACGTTCCCGGCCTAAGTTTAGGGTACCTCCCCGGCATTTGCTAGTTATGAGGACTGAGGAAAACTTGGAAAAAACCTCAGTCAGGGAGAATAGTCCTGGCGGTATTCGAACCCCAGACCTTCCGCTCACGAGTTCGCGCCTTAACGACCTCGGCCACCCGTGGCGGTAAGCGCGAAGATTGCGCATGCCTGTATGGCCCAGTGGCAATCGTTAAGACCAACTACTACTGGTTTGAATTTAATACATAAGGAAGCTGGGGCATTCAGTTCGACACAGGAGCAGTTTGCAGAGGCAATTGTAAGTTCGGCGTTGCTGAAGCAGAAAGTATCAAGTTCTACTCTGCGAGACACAATTCAGTTCGACTCAGTTTTCAAGTTCTGCGCGCGGCGAGACAGGCATTTCACACGCTGCAACTAAGTTTGTATCGGCGTAGCTAAGACTATTGTACGCAAAACACCAGAGGACGCGAAAGATATTGGACATAATAAAATACCAATATACATAATGTCGCATCGCAAGTTGAATTATGCTATTGAAATCCTCCTGCAATCATGTTGAGTACGAGTCAACAAAATACCAGAATTCACCTTGAAATTGTGATTGAAGCGTTTGCAAAAACACCGAAGCGACCAAAACTATTTCAAAATTGGATCACATCGTAAGGCCACTCGACGTCGACAACAAATCGCTGGGGCACATAGCCGGAGCCTACAAAACCGCTTCATAATTTGGCCCCCAACGTGGTTGCCATACTAAACCGCTGTAATGCGTAACAACAAAAATAGTAATGTTATAAAGTGATGTCATTCATAAAGACATTTGGGTAAGTGTTAAAAATAATAATGCAACCGTTGTTCTGTATTAAGTGAAATTTGATAGTTTTAACAGGCATGACAACACCAGTTGTATTTTAAACATATAAGTAATTATAACAAACACAAGTTTAAAGCAAACAAAGACAATAAGCTATATACTTTTTAACAAACTAATAATATACATCGCCAAATCAAAGTTTGTCTTAGCTGACACGTTCTGTGTTCCTTTAGCCAATGGAACTGTGCTACTAACTGCATGCAGAACAGTCAGTTCCCCTCAGAATAGGCTCCTATCTTAAAATAAAACCAAGTATTCTTACTAAAACACCATAAAATTATTTCAAAATAAAACGATGTAAACTTTAAAAGGAATGAATTTATTGATCATATATTTACTTGTAACTGTAATAACCTTTTCTTCTTCATTTATCGTCTTACATATATATATATATATATATATATATATATATATATATATATATATATATACAGAATACTGCTGCACTATTAAAAAGCAAATAAGGTAATTCAGAAACATGATACTATTTTACAAGTAGATTATTTACTTCCAAGATTTTAATGTAATCTTTTTTAACTCTTCCCAGTTGTAGTGGAAATGCAGCAAAATGCTCTGTTTCTGAAAGTAAATGGAAAACGAAAGTGACTCAAAAAACGTTTTACAACTTTCTGAGAGTATAGAAATATATTTAAAAGACTAGTGTACTTGGGTCGTCATTTTACATTGAAACACTTAACACTTCTAAGTTTCGTCGATGCAACTACTGCTGTAGCTGGAAAGATAAAGGAATTTGTCGATAACCTTCAGCTGTCCACTATTAATATTTTGCTTTTGTTAACGTAAAGGCTCTTTAAGTATTTGATGGTACACATGTAGTGTGTAATGTGTTACTTAGCAGATGAAGCTCTCTCCATCTCCCAGCAGTACATATGGTGTTTGGCAGGTACCCTCTAATTTTCCTAGAATTGTCTAATGGCGAATAGAACAAGTAGTCTTAAAAAAAGTCTTGTCAGAAGTAAATTGTAGATATTGGAATCTAATCTAGTGCGAAATTCCTTTTATCCTCTTGGCAGATTTCGGTTCTTCGAACCAAAATATACGCGAGCACATTCTGGATCTTTAAAAGTAGCTAACGTGAAGACGTGTAATGCATTTTAGCAACGAGATATTGCCGGCATCTCGATAGATAATTCCTTTATTTCATCAAATCCATAAGGACACTGGTTCGGTGACGGAATTTAGCAGGAACGTTGAGATTCTTTTGAATAAAGAAAAACTTTAATCTAAATACATTTTAGTACGCTTACAGACTTGTAAACCATAATAATCTTGTTTGTGTATTAACCAATCTTTTTCTTTATGCATTAGTGCAAATCCGCTTTCTGTAGTATTTGTTTTGTGTACTATTTGCTGCAGAGTCGTTACTCACTTTGTGCAACTGCTATGTACGTGCTGTTACAGCCTTATTCTAATGCGTTCATAAGGCAGCAATTTTCCCATTACTTGTATTCAAACATGAGCTAAATGTACTTTGTTTCTTTTCAGGTAAGCGCTGATTTGGATCTACCACATTATTAAGAAGGCTATAATAAGAAAAGAAATCCTGGAGGTAAGTTCATTATATTTTTTAGTTAATACCGCGAAATGCAGCTCGCGTAAGACTAAATCATAATTTGGTGACAGGTATATTCATAATTTGATTTGTCTGAAATAAGAGAATAGCAATTTCCAGCACACACGTAAAACGTAAAGAATGTGTATATTTTTGCTGAAGCGTATTCCATAAGTTAATGACGCACCATTTTGCTAACTGCGTTGAAAAATACAGCACAAATATGAACGTTAGCAAAAGTAGCAAAACGTTAATGAGCAGCCATATTCTTGCACGGCGGTACTACTACTTCATTTTGATTTGTTGCTGCAGTTTCCGCAATAATTCTAAACCGTAGAATCTGTAGATACTGTCTCATAAGTAATGTCGGTTTTGAAGCAAATTTTAACTTGAAATGTGTTCTGACAAGAAATTAAACTAATCTTCAAAGTAAATGCCATTAGATTCTATAGTCTTCAGGGAGGTTCCTTACCTCGCGGTTTCTGGGTTTTGGTAACAAGAATTCAGCGATGCTCACTTCCACGATTGCAATATTTCGAAATGTCTTCCAAGCAGAATATGGGCCATGGATTGAAAGAGATGGTGATCGGAAAGCGCAAGATTAGGGCTGGCTATATGCTGGGTGTTGTAGCAGTTCGGTCCCTCGCAGTTGATAGTTGTTCGGGCATGTAGGGGTCTCGCAGTGTCCTGCTGCAAGAGAAATCTATTTCGCTTAACTGGTGCTGGGTGTCTGTTTCAAAACTTTATGATCTCGTTCCAGTTGTTGAGAATAAAAACAGCACCTTCAAAATTCCACGAGACACCATAACAATACTTCGGGGCAGAACCGATTTGTTTAGCAATGACTTTGCAGGTTATGAACATGGAGCCACTGTAATATGACAACTATCCTGACAAATGTATCATCCATAGGTTTTGCAATAAGCGGACGACAGATATCCACTTTGTGTTGGGACTATTCAAGTGTTGATCTACAACTTCTGATATTTTATGTGGTAATTATGGTATCTTGTATTTCACCAAGCTCTGGCAACCCAAGTAGTACTATTTTCCGGATTTTCTTTTAAAACTCTGTGTATATTCGCAATATTCCATATCGTAGGTTTTCCAGAACGTGGTAGTGTTTTCCTCTCCATTACTGGAACGCTGGAATCATTCATTGTTGTGCACGCTCACTAAAGACACTTTCTCCCTCCACTTCCCTCATTTTTCAAGTCGGGGAAGCAGCTTTATAACCTTGTTCCCAGTAGTGTTTTAGGAGGATTTCTAACCTCAAACTTTGTTACCTCCATTTTATGATTGTGTATTAAAAACTGCCGACTGATACATGCTCTCAATATACACATAATAACCATGGTATATAACATTGCCGAACAAAAGGAAATCATGAACATGTTACAAATCACTTAACTTAAAAACCGACATTTCTTTTAAGTCAATCTAATAAATGAGAAAAACACATAATGTGGCTATTTAAGACTGTTATTGGCTTTAGATGAATGATTTGATTTAAATTGAAAATGGCAGTTGGACACATTTAAACATTTCGCTCTTATTTACTTTAGAGCAATAAAAATATTTTTCGTACAAGTTATCTATCGCTCAGATATTTTAGAAGCAAATGTTCAAGTTCGCATAATTTTTTTTAAGGGGAAGCTCTATACTGAAAATTTTGTAATTTTTGGTGAAAATGTTGGATTTTTGTTTATTTGTTGTTTTTGAGGGGGAAGCAGAAATAAATTAAGTGAAGTTTGATTTACATGCTTAGAAAATTTCAAGGTTCTGTGATCTTGAAATCAGCTGATTTTAAGATCATATTTAAATTGCTGCGCGTGAAATGAGTAAGACACAA
Source organism: Metallyticus violacea (assembly GCA_030762175.1). Taxonomy (NCBI): domain Eukaryota; kingdom Metazoa; phylum Arthropoda; class Insecta; order Mantodea; family Metallyticidae; genus Metallyticus; species Metallyticus violacea. Next base: position 45,485,327 of record CM060835.1, on the reverse strand, counting down.
AATGCTAATGAGAGTTTGCATTCACTTATATACAGGAAGTTTCCAGAAGAGATCTTTACCTCCAAACAGCAGCAGTGGCTCTGGCTGCATCAGGATATAATGTAGCTTGCAACAGATCACGGTATAAACCCAACAAGCAGCTGGAAGCTTAGCGCCAGGACGAAAAGAGAACCGGCCAACATCAGGATGAAGAAAAAAACGAAGCAATGAAAAGGAGAGAAGGAGTATTTTACCGTCCAGCATTCTTGTAGACTACATTAAAGTTGTAAATTAAAAGAAACCTCATGCCAAACATCCATTCTCTTTTAAATCTCTTTTTCCCAGCTTTTAAATTAAAAAAACTACACAATTTCAATTTTTATCTACTTCCATAAAAATGAACTAGAAATGCAATTTTTATTTATTTATTTTTGGCAGTTAGATATAAAAGTATACTAAATAAATATAAGGAGAAATTTGTTTCTCTGAGTTTATAATTTACTAGCAAAAAAATTAACTTGTCAAAATATGATTTTTTTTTTCAATTGTTAAATGTTAAACAAAAATTTAAGACTTTGAATGAAATCATACCAAAACTTCTTTCCGTAGTTTTTTCTTCTTTTCTTTTTTTTCCCTCGATGACAACATGGGCATCTCCATTTAGTTTTTCAGAGAAATATATTGATATTTGAAATAGTAGTAGATCGAATTATAATATAGCATTTTTCCATAAAAAAATTAACTCAATAAGCTATAAATATAATTATTCGAAATTTGGTACGATTTTTGGCATCACTATATGAGCATTGATGCCAAATTGAGCGCTGTTAGTTTATTACTTCAGAAATTGCTATAGTCACAATAATATGTTATATATATATAAACAATTTTATTGACAGCTATTATACATATTTGACTGAAATTTTGCACAGATACTTCTAATAATCTTGCCTAAATATGAAATGCATTTCAAGCTACTAGGGCTATTTAATAAAGAATGATCATGTTTTGACAACATACCTTTACCCATCCTCATAATGTTTTTAATTTTTCTCAAAATAGTTTCCCGGATTCAATGAACTATCCCAGTGTATTAGTCTTCAAATACATGCTCAGTACATTTTTTGACAGGTCACAATTGCCTCCGCAGTATTCATCACTACTTCTGATAATGGAAGGCATTTCTTCAATCTGGGGAAAAGGAAAAAGTCACACAGGGCTAAATCTGGCTGGACTTGAGGGAGGGTGATCACATTGATTTTTGTGAGCTATTCAGCAACTTCATTTGCAATGCGTTGCCGTGCAGCATCCAGCTTGTTGCAGAGAAATGTGACTTTGTAAAGTTTTCAGGGCATCTTTGTAGTTATGTGTGCGTGTACGATGTGCTGGCACACCATTCCTTGAATATGACCAGAACTTTCACAGCAGAGGCAACCACTTTTAATTTTTATGATGTTGGTGATAGTGGAGATTTCCACACCGAACTCAGGCTCGAAATGATTCATCAGCAATGATTACCAGTAACAATATTGAACTTCATGTAAACAGGCACCCGAACGTCCTTTTGTTCGAGAATGAGTAGTTGTGGAACCACCAACACGTCTCAGTTGGCAACGTGTGGTGGCACCGAGCGAATTTTTCAGAATTTTTTGAAAGTGGTTTTTTAATATGTAATTTAACGATTCTTGCTAGCGGTGTTGATGTTTTCCTCAAACTCAAACTAGAGAGACTGGTCCACCTTCCTGTGAAACTGATTGCCTCTTGTTATTTTGAGACAACTTGCATACTCCTCAGGCGGGAACAGGAAGTGACAAGAATGGAACTAGTACCATTTTTACATTACGCATTAAGCTAACAAAATATTGTAAAGTTAAATTTTAGCTCGAGAAATTGTGCCTGTAAACTTGCCTTTTTACTTAACAGCCCTCGTGTTAGCTCAAAAAATGTTGAAATTAGATATTTCACTTCACTGTTGCCTTAATGGGAAGCAAACAGAAGCACACCTCATGTAAAATGAAAGACAAATGTAATTTTTATATTTGAAAGTGGATTGGAAAAAAGGTCATGGCTACGTTCGAATAGTTCTGCACAGCAGCACCAGATGCTCTTGAAACCTTTGGTTCGTTCAACAAATTCAGGCGGTGAGAAAAACAACATATTGAAATATGAAAATGTCATGCGAGTGCATTGCAGATGACGGCGGAAGCCACCAGGTGCTCAAAGATGGGGGGGGGGGGGAGAAAAAAACTGATTTTGCAAATGTCTATGCTTCGCTTCAAATTCTATTTCAAATAGCTATATTGAACCTAAATTTGGACAACCAAAGTAGCCTTACGGGTTTTTTTTAATAGTGTTTAACGCCCGTTTTTACTACTGAGGCATCAACAGGCGGTGGACACTGATAAACATGAGATGAAATGATAAATTGGGAAAGGATTTTTTTTTTAAGGAAGGAAACGTTCCAGGTCTAAGTTTAGGCATTTGCCAGGTATGAGGAATGAATAAAACCTGGAAAAAATCTCAGTCAGGGAGGATGGTCCTGATTGGATTAGAACCCCAGGCCTCCCGCTCACGAATCCGCGCCTTAACGACTTCGGCCACCCGTGGCGGGCGGTCACCTTGCTGCGTGATGCTGCAAAGCTGCCTATTCACGTAAGAAGTAAGACATTGTAAGATAGTTCTGGTGAAAAATCTGGACATAATCATATTCTCTCTATTGCTTATGATTATATGCAAGATATACTAGAACCAACGCTAAAATTTCTGTCTGCACTATTTATTTTAGACAACTTATTACATTTGCTAAAACACAATATGAAAACAAATAGCAGTCATTTATATCTCTACCATGAGGACCAGGCATGTAAGGAGATTTACTGTATTCTTTTGCATTGTTTCAGTTCTGTCCTACCACAGTATGGAAACTGTTCTGGGCAGTTAATTTAAAAACCATCAAATAATTTCTGTTTCCTCATAGATACAAATTAAAAAATACTTTCCAATTATAGGTCATAGGTACTAAGACTTTACGTACTTTGCCATTATCAAAAGGTGCCTCCGAAAAGAAATTCATCAGCTCACTGAGGTGATAATTGAAATTAGCGCTTCTCCAACAATTTACATTTTGAAAAAGTGGTGGCAGAAATAATACAGGATAAACCCAGTATCACAAGTAATAAGGAACGGGATAAATTATACTTTGCAAATCGTAACTTGTACGATCATCAGGGCCCAGGCACTGTTGTTGCAAGACAATTCATCCATGTGTTAACCGAATACACATTCATCTTTGGCCACCATTCTCACATAACACTCAGCTCCCAAGTGTAGTGGCATGCTCTGAAACGAACATTTTAAAAAGTATTTTCGTTAATAACCAGTTTTTTTATTAAAAGTCAGAAGCTCCAAGGTACATTAAGACCCTCTTAGTTGCCCTAATTAATTAAATACTTTATATAAATATCTGATACTGACATTAATTCTTAAGACCAAAAGAAAAGCTTCAATCTGCACAGAATTGCTACAAAACTGGTAAAATTAGTATTTTTGGATTTACACCCTGCTAACAAATAATGATTAAAATTGTGGTGTCTTGTAATCCTTTGTGTTCATTAGTAAATAAAAGTAAATTAATAAAGATTGACTATCTTCATTCTATAATGTATTTAAACTGTTTTTTTTTTCCCTCCAAATTTCAATTTGAATTAACGGGACTTTACTATGTAACATTGGAATTATAATAATGATGATGATGATGATAATAATAATAATAATAATAATAATAATAATAATAATTCATAGATTTACTCTTAAGAAAACACTCCAAAAAACAAAAACACAGCTTGAAAAATTCAGAATAAATTTACGTTTTGCAGCTACATGAAACCATTATTACAAATATGGAGTCATCATTTGAATGAGAACTGTGAATGAGAGACGTAGGAAGTACTGAATCGGAATCTCTCTCTCTCTCTCTCTCTCTCTCTCTCTCTCTCTCTCTGTCATTTGGTTTATTTATGGACGCTCTTTAACATCTCAGGTCATCAGCGTCCAATTCAACTCAGGGCGTGAAACGGCCGACAAATTTTAGGACTTTTACTTAGGACTTTTAAGCCCGAAAAAATCCATCGGTCCTGGCCGGGTTTGAACCCGCATTCTTGGGTGAAGGAGGCAAGTATGGTAACCACTACACCAGCAGGACCGACGAATCGGAATCTTGCAGAGGTGCAGACAGTTAGAGCAAAACTTAGAATTGCGGCCTTTTCTTTTTAAATAATTAATACCAAGAATGAAGGAAAATACGATGGGACCCGTTTAGTGCTCTGCACATTTAAATTCCGCAAAGTAAATGTTTTAGTAAATATTGTTAAATGTTTAAATATCGTAAATGCAACTGTTTATAAATTGTTTTTGTATCTCTAGTATAGTCACCAGTAAATGTTGCAGCCAATAGAAACATTTATACGGCGATGCTTTCCTAAGTATGTTTATTTACCCGATTTCTGTATTATCTCCCACAACAGAGGCAAGCCCTATTTAATTCTGAACCTCAGTTCATTCCCACTTCAAACAGAGCACTTGCTGTGTGTTTTCTATTCGGCTGTAATTATCAACGTTTTTTTCATTATGACTAGAAGGATAGCCATTTGTCTAGAGGAGAAATGCCAGTCATATGCATGAACTAAAAATATTTACTGGTGAGGGTTCCGTATATGCACACAATAGAAATTAAAAGTGCTGAACTTACCTGGAATAATAACAGAAGTGTGATAAAAACAGTATTAGTACATGATGTGACTCAGTTAAAAGCTAGTACGCCACCCTCCCTGCCATAAATAAAATGCATATACAATTATAGCTGAAATCCTACGAAGAAGGACGAAATTGTTGCGTAGTGTGCTTGCGCCACGGTTGTACGACAGTAAGAAACACGCTAGCAACCATAATGTAAAGAGATAACAGCAAATAAGGGGAAATCTCATAAAGTAAAAAGTTACCTGAAATAAAAGGTTACGTGTAGACATTATTAGTATATTTTGTTTCCAAAGCAGCAAATAAAATACACGTTGGTTAACCTGCACTTAGACGTTGCGTTATTAGCATGCCAAAAATTGCAAACTGCTTTGTTGAGATATAATGATATCAGAAAATAAATGACGAACGCATCCATTCTAAAATTATCACTTGTTTTGTGATGTTAGCATTATCAGTACCAATATAAACAAAATGGCGGGTACTGGGTACTCGTACACAATATCTAATAGTGTATGAGTATAGCAATATTTCTGGATTTTGGAACGCGAGCGACTAACCTCCGTCTCCTTCCACACTCAAAATGGAAAAATGACATTTTTTAAACATCATAAATTCAACAATCGAAAAAGTGCAATAAGTTATCAACTCATACACGCAGACACACTAACTAAACCTAACCTCGGGTAAATCCTATAAACCGGAGGACCCATTATCATATTGCGGCTCGCTAAGGCCTCGCGGCCTCCGCTCGTCTACTTTTCATAACAATAAATTGTTAAATGGACTACTGCTTCATGGAAACATGCACTCTGCTTTCCTATATACGTATACTGCTCAGTAAAAAGTGAACAGTTCATGTTGGTTCATTAAAACAATCATACAATTTCTAACAGTTGTACACGTTCCCATAATTGCACGCATTCAACCACATCGAGCCTTAGCTAATATTAAATTGAAAAATAAACGGTAAACTGCTAAAGGTCATGCAAGAAGCCGTCCCAGTGGAGAAAACAAATTACATATGAAGATGTTGGTACATCCTAAAATTATATACCGCCACGGGTGGCCGAGGCGTTAAGACGTGGACTCGTGAGCGGGAGGTCTGGGGTTTGAATCTCGCCAGGACCAATCTTCCTGGTTTTTTCCAGGTTTTCCTCAGTCTTCATAAATGGCAAATGCCGGGGAGGTACCCTAAATTTAGGCCTGGAACGATTCCTTCCTTAAAAATATCCTTCCCCAATATATCATTTCATGTATCATCAGTATCCACCATCTGTGGTGCCTCAGTAGCAAAAAGGGGCGTTAAACACAATTCATTCATTTTCATTCTAAAATTATATAACGGTTGAATTGGTAACTCTGAAAAACAAACGTGTAATCTTTCAAGCAGGTGCACAACTATTGAGGAAAGTCTGAAACTGAGGTACAGATACGTCTTGGTGAAAAATGTAAGACATAGGGATAAATACTAAATGGTAAAATTATATAGGCGTTGGCAACTGTGAAAAAATAAATGATGAACCACTGAAGATAGTTCGCAGAGCTGTAGACAAGACAAGCACTCGATCGTAATAATGTGGAAATTTTGCTGCATTCATGTAGTACGTTTATAAATTGGTTGAATGTCGTGCATACACGAAAGTTCGTATGAAATTTGTTATATTGTGCTGATAAGGACGCCATACTCTTAACGCCGCATCTTCAAATGTAAATCAACAACAATGCTCAGTACTCGGGCAGAAGTTGCTTTTGTGAAGTCTTCCAAGAAAGTTGCATTCTTCTACAGCAGTGTCCAGCTCTTTTTCATTCACTGGCCAATATTTCACTTCGCAATGCCGAATATTATACCCCTTCATTACATATTACTTGCAAACATAACAAACATTATAGCCCGTAAAAAAAAAAAAAAAAAAAAAAAAAAAAAAAAAAAAAAAAAAAAGGCAATTCCCACTGTTCATTAACTTTTCTGATTCGCAAATATTTTTATTTTTTCTCGAAGTATTTAAACCCATTAATTAGTGCAGAACAAGTCAACTATAAGTAACACGTATTTTGCCAACCCCGGATTGAAATTTGCTAAAGAATCAAAAGAAACAAGGAAAGAAGTTGGAAATGGCTGTAATTCCTTTATAAATTGTCAACCTTTTCCCTTTGCGGACATTAACTTTGATACTGAAGCGACCTTGCACTGCGGTAAATTTGTTGTTCACAGAATGTAAAGCCCAGTAGTTTTCTTGGATTCGGAAACAATGTAACCAGAAGAGACGAAGGTGCCCTTTCTATTTTCCGTCCACTTCTTGAACTGAGTACGTGTTAGATTTGATTTTAAACTTTTTTTTTCAGTTTTTAAGGAATATAACAAACTACACCCTTCGAGAGCCGGAGATAAGGGATCCGGAGGCCGACTGCTGACTACACTGTTCAACATGATTTCAGTCATCCCGCACCTTCCAAATATGAGACACGCATGCATTTGTTCACAGGTTTTAATGTCAGCATCTATAGGCAATACTGCCCTGGCATACACTTTTTATTTAATTTTTTTTTTTCCTATTATTATAAATCTAAAAACCCTGTCTTCTAACCTACGAAAACTTTAAATAGTGAACGAGGAACACTTAAAAACTTTCCAGATATGGGCCACAGATATTGATAATTTAAAAATTATTACTACAGCTTCTCAAAGTATTTCACCTCAGACTCATAAGCACCTGACTATCCTTCTGAACTAAGACCGGAAGCACTGGCGCCATTCATTCTGTTTCTCTTCATAAGCTGCCACAGCATCTTCTGATATTGTTATATATCCGTATTTCATCACCTGTTACGATTTCAGAAACACGTTAGGAGTTCTCGTTATAGTAAATTTGAAGTATTTCGGGACACGGTTCCATTACGGCAACGTTCTGCCCTTCACAGGTTGTAGGGTATCCAATGATAAGACATTCTTCAGACCCTTAGGATGTAACATTTTTAAACACTTCCCAATTCACTGTTAATCCTCATAGGTCCTTACGGAGTGTTTCAGCATCTTCTCCACAGCAGTGAATATTTTCTGCAGTTACTACCGTCGAAGATCTATTTTCTCTTCGTATTAAAATATGTTTGACCGCTTTTAAATTTCGCGAACCAACTGAAGACAGAGCAATTTTCCCTAAAGTTTGTATAGTTTAAAATGCTTTTAAAGTCGCAACAAATATTTGCACGGTAATATTCTCGCCCCCAGTTTCTTTGCGCAATCTGAATTGCTTGCATACGGTTGAGGCTGCAAGAGTAGCAGCTGGCGCAAGTTGTTTACATATTTACAAATAAAGTATACGTTTCCAAATGCCACATATTATGTATTATTGTGAATATTTTATTCAGGTCCAGATACTTTGTTAGTGTCTGACATACTCCCAACAAGAGGATATTGCTTAATTACAGCTACATAATTTCTCATTACGTCATAATTAAAACTTATAATGGTAACTGATTACCCTCCACACCTTCCTTTCCTTTTCCTTTGAAGTGTGTAGGTGTATCTAGGCACAAAAATTGAGGGAAAATTTCGATATAAACAGACTAATGCTCATATTTTAACAATTTACGAGAGTCGTTTGAAAAATTCTCGGATTGATGCACAAAATGAGAGCATAGCTTATGTGAATACCATACTAACCCCCTTTTCAGATAATTAACCTACGGGGAACGTGATCATGCATTTTTAACAGGACTCTGCCACTTTTCACACTACTACTAATTCCACGATAGCAATTCACAAGGTGTTTCCACAAGACAGAATTATTAAGTAGGGATTTATAGCCCCCTCGATCCTCCAATTTAACAGCCTGAGATTATTATCTCAGGGGTTAGTTAAAAATGCCGTTTAAAATACGAACCCGCACACCATACAAGAACTCAAAAGATAATATTCGTCCGGAAATTGTTTGGATTTCTCAAAATGAACTACAGCCAGTGATGAATAATTTCCTAAAGATATGCCAAAAATATATTATTGAAAATGTGTATTGCACCCTCTCGTTTGAAATTTTTACAAATAATTAGCCTCTTTAATTGGTTTATGTATTGCTGTAATGTCGGTTTGTTTTATCCTCCCGCTAATCACCGAAACCCGGCTGACCCATACGCAAAACACTCCGGGGGAAAACAAAATTGACGCACTGTACCGGTAAATTATACATAATTTACACAAAGTCTAGTACTACTTTCAAATTTCAATTACACGAAAATCACAAGTGATATCACATTTATATGTATGCCGTTCTGAAGAGAAATACACCAAATTTGTTTGTCTGCATTTATCGCCATGCGTGTATTTTCGTAAATCGCTGGTTTATACCTGCCTCATAAACCCAACATCGCGCGTTCAATCCTAAGAATGGCTTCCTTCGGAGGAAAAGAACAGCCGTAGCTCCCCCACTATATATTTACGGCACGAAAAAGAATCTCAAGCCTGAAAGAAGAGTTCTCTGAAAAAAATTTCACGCGAAGAAATTCAGGACGCTCATGACCTGAGATATTAAGGAGCGTCCGTAACTAAAACAAGCCAATTCGTAAATCGCCCATAGTCGGCGTTAGTTACAAATAAACGGGTACACCTATGCCGAAAAAGCTTTCTGTGTATTAGAATTTCATAGCAGGAAATCTACTGATGTGCAACAGGTATTTCGGTCTAAAGTTTTTTAAGCAGGCAGGAAACTGAAACATTTTAAATAGGAACTGTTGGTGCCCTCCTGGCCTCAGCATGGAATAAGTTTGAGAGACGCTCAAAGAAGCCAAAATAAATCGGTGTGTAGAGCATCCCATGCGATAATAGCACTTGAAGCTGTTACCAGACTTATGTAATCTCTGTGTATAAATTTAGGCATGAAATAAATTACGTTCAAATGGTAAAATCAATACATATATTTTTGAACCTAAATTACTACTCTATTTATTATAATAGTATTTGAAAAAAGACGATAAGGTCTTCCCCACCCCCAACTGAAAAGACCTCCAGGCCTCCTACTCTCCAGTGCACGGAAGGGATTCTGTACGCTGTATAAGGTCTATGAATGCGAGGTGAAATATTAATTCAGCCTTCCACGCCTATCAGCACACATTCGCGATAGCTTTCGAAATAATCCGGTCAACAAGTAACGAATGTTTACTGCTAAGGAATGGCGTGGGCCGCTCAGGTATGTGTGCCGGCAACATCAACTGCCCAGGAGGAAGCAGTTTAAGGCATAAGGTGTGTCCACATGTGAAAAATTCTCAAACGATACTTGATTAAAACACTGAAGCATTTCGCTTATTATCAAAAGGAAAGCTTTCGAGTGATTGCATTCATTTATGAGACTGAATGAGCGAGAAATGTGTGTCGCATAACTTCATCCAAGTCTTAGAAGATTTCGGAGACCGGGAGGTCATTGTCAAAGTGTCATTGGCGTGTAACAACTGAAATATAAACCTTTAGTCTCGTTTGACTGCATCGACATCAAAAGCAGAAACTTTTCAAGGTTGAGGTTTTGTAAAGTAGATCTGATATGGTGAGACGCTCTCTTTTTCTAATCCTCTAAGAATGAGTAAAATAAGGATTTTTTTTTTATTTATTTACGGATGCTCTTTAACATCTCAGGTCATCAGTGTCCCATCCAAATCAGGGCGTGAAACAGCCGATAAATTTTGCTCAAAGGTCTCTTCTTTCAGACTTGAGATTCGTTTTTCGTGCCGTAAATATACGATACGGGACCCACGGCTTTACTTCTCTTCCGAAGGAAGCCATACTTAGGGTTTTTATGCCCGAAAAAATCCATCCATCCTGGCCGGGAATAAACCCGTAATCTTGGGTTTAGGAGGCATGTATGCTTACCACTACACCACCAGGACCGACATAAGGAAATGTATTATTTAGGCGAGCATTCAAAATTTCGATCACCGGCATTCCAACGAAGACTGGCTCAGGGTGTCCAGGATGCATCTTATAGAAAAAAAGAATACCCATATTTGCCAGATCACTGCTGACCATTGTCGCCAATTTTACAGCAATTAGTAACTGTTCAACATTTCAGTGATAGAGATAGTTCGTTTATGCTGCAATATAATATTATTCATAGGTGCTAGTTCCAATTTTATGTGTGTGAAAGAAGCAAATACATTCTATAAGATTAAAATATGCTTTTAATAATATTAGCTAAATATTCATTAAAAGCTCTTAAAACATAGCAAATGCTATTAATCGCAAAGAAATGCCTCAGAATAAAAACATGCGTTTGCATGAAAATCCGGTCAATAGTGATACCCCATTTGACCGTGAAAATAGCAATGTAAAATTAGTGAGTGTATGAGATGCTAAAACTACCACATTGAATATTTCTGAAATAGAAGGTGCTATTGATGCGCTGTTTTCATCCAAGTGAAGTTCAGATATACAGGAAAGTGTATTTCCAACACAAACAATGTCTGTTGACTTGATGAAAGTAAATTAAGATTTGCAGGGCTCTAAACCAAGTAGTTTACGATATATCTTCATATATAGAACTCGAACTTTCAAAACCTTTTTAAAGAATGTCCATGGCTGTTAGGTAAAAAAAACAATGCGTTCCCCCGATTGTTAGACAAAAATAGTACATTTTTTATTCATCCAAAGTAAACTGCAACTGCAACATACGCCAAATTGAAGGCAAAATACGAACAGATATGTATGGTATTTGCCTAACTATCGGGGGAATGTATGCAGTCCAAGTCGATAATATATCGTAAACTACTTGGCGTAGAATCGTGCGAAAGACCGACCCATTGACATTGTAATTTAATCTAGTTTTATTTCCTTGAAGTAAATAGACATTTTTTTCTTTTTAAGAAATTTAGCTCTGTGTTAGAAATACGCTTTCTAATAATTGATGGAATATTGAAGAGCCCTTATCTGAAGGGGGTGGGGGCACTCGCCAGCTTTCTTGTCAAGAGATATTGGTGTTGGTTTTAGGTTATTCATCCTGTATAATAGTATACCTTTTGATAAATAACACTGCTCTTTTTTTTTGTTGTTCTGGCGATATGAGTATTTTTTTGTTTTATTTCTAGTTGGATACAGCTGAATTTCTTTGTTTATAGTGAATGAATGTTTTGTGATGCACTCAGGAATAAGTTGATAAGATGATTACAATAAAAACCAGTAAAAATAATCATACAGAGGTTATCTCTATTGACATCTCTATTCGTACCTATTCCCTCCAATTCATTTCGGCTTGTGCACTGGAAATGTGCAATAAACGTAAAGGGTTGTCATTCTTCTTAAAGAACAGTAGTATATTTTTCTGGGGAAAACAAGTAAGATTTCATTTGATGCGGACAAAATATATTGTTAAACAAATTCATGCGTCAATTTGTTTCTTAATATAAAAATGAATTGTTTTCTTCTTCGTCGTCGTCGTCGTAAAACAATGAAAAAAACATAAATACAAATGGTCTAATCCCATTACCTTGTTCATCCAGTTACTGAACACTTGTTCTATTCCTCTATTTCCTGACCATTTGATCATAAATCTTTTTTTAAATGAACTCTTCGTACTTAATTATCCACTGGAATTTCTGTATTCTCACTGTATACCCTTGACAACTTCATTAAATCTTCAGGGGAGGGGGTGCAATGGAAGGATCCTTAAATTTCCCAGGATGTTAATTTTTTTTTCATCTGAACTGTGTAGTTACCTAGTAGAGTGCTTCAGGCAGCAAGGCTCAGGACTCTGTTCGTAAGATTTCGGGTTCAAGTCCCATACAGCTGGTTATCCTCATCGTGGTATTTTTCGTGATTTACCCCAGACGCGTATGCAAATGCTGGAATGGATATTTCGTTTCCACAAATTTTCCGCTCTACCATTTTATTTTATTTCATTCTGTTCTGTTAGGAGTCCAAATTGCTTAATTGTTTTGTATTAGACATTCCTAAGTTGTGCTAAAATGCTCGTGATGTAAGAAACATTTGCGGTTTATTACGCGGTATAGATGTGTATAAGCACTCTCTGTGTCACAACTCAACCTACGTACTGCTTGATAAGCTGTAATCGGAGGTATTCCTAGTTCAATGATCTTTTTAACAGAAACCGTTACCCACTTATTCAACTTTTGTTAAAGATTAATACTAAGTAATGGTTACTTTTATTTTTCCTCCTTAAAACATTGGAAAAAAATGAATAGTTAAACGTTCAACCGCGGTTCAACCCCCATTTTTTATGGGAGCAATACACTGCTGACTTAGTTATAAACGCATTTGAGAAGAAATGGGCAACTGAGTATTTAAATATTGTTATATAATTTTGAGGAATATTGTATATTTGGTGCACTTTGTGCAAATTGCATTTTAACAATTTTATACATAATTTTCACGAAAACCAAAGCTACTAGTTTTAGTGTTTTGGGACCATGGAATGATTTTCTTTCATTTTAAGGTTAAAAGTATAGTTTTCAAATTTTAAGTTTCTCCATTTCTGCCCATGATAGATTAATGATAGGCTATTAAAGTATATAATATATAATTTATATGTGTATATTTAAAATCGTGTTTTAGGCATTTAAATGGCCAAAATGGAAAAGCACAATTTCATGCTTATTAGTTAACCTTTGTATATTTGTTAAAGGCAAATAAAAATCTAATTTTTTTTCAACCCAAATCACTTCCTGATGCTCTTAAAGGCGATTGCAGTGCGTTTTCCTTGCCGTTAAAAACACCTAAATTATATTTTATGCCAGGAAACTAGGCAAAGCTGTCTACATATTGTATTGGTGTACAATTGCTCTGTTGTATCAGGAAATCTCTTAAAATGTGTGGCTGGGGGAAAAAACCTGTACCAGCGCTCTACCTGTCTCATTAGCAGTATACCAGAACTGCCCAAAAATAACTGGACTTTTAAATTATTTTAAAATTTGACGTACTGAGTTTTGCCTGTCTCGGAAGTAATCTCCCTGTCTATCGATATGACTCGTTTGAGCTTCTGAAAGGTGTCCTGGTGCGCGAAATTCTTTTTGCGAACTTTGCCTTATCTGTTCAACTGAGTCGAATCTTCGTCCTTTCATCTTGGATTTCAGCTTTGTAAATTAAAGTCCCCAGACACTAATTCAAGGGAATATGGAGGGTGGTGATTAAAATGTAAATAGCAACCGACAGTCGAGACAAAAAACGCGGAAAATCATTTACAGATTAGCCAGGTTACGCACTATATCGATGTGTTTTCTGTCTTTCCTTATCCAGAAAAAGCCACGTGGAAGTAAAGGGGTATTTACTAAGAAATACGTACACATCTGGAATCCACTGTGTTCAATAGCGGCAGTAAATTTAACATCAGTGATACCACCATTGTAAAACGTGGGGTATTGTGTAACCATCTCCGATAATAGTCTTATTGAAACTAACAAGCAAATAGATATCTATCGGTACGGAAGGAGAATGTGAAAGGGAGAGAAATGAAAATGGACTACACACTAACCTCGAACGCAGTACCCGCACTGTGAAAAAAAAAATGTTCATTTTGTTTATTTACGGACGCTCTTTAACATCTCAGGTCATCAACGTCCCATTCAATTTAGGGATTGAAACGGCCGACAAATTGTGCTCAGATGCCTCCTCTTTCAGGGTGGAGGTTCTTTTATATGCCGTAAATCTACGGCATGGCATCCGCAGCTTTACTTCCCTTCTGAAGGAAGCCATATTTAGGATTTTTACGTCCGAAAAAATTCATCCAACCTGGCCGGGATTAAACCCGCGATCTTGGGTTTACGAGGCAAATATGGTTATCTCTACAGCACAACGACCGTTGCGCATTGTGGAAGGATGGTAATTACTTAATGCTTCGAAGAAATTGAAGAAAAATTCATTTTCCTGATTTGTGGTGGGAGTATGGAAAAGGACAAAACAAAAATAAACAGCAAAACTGAACTTAAAAAGGGTTCTAGGATAAAGGTGGCAAAACATTTCTTCCTCGTGACTCGCAGAATCCATCCCTATTGAATTAACTTGTCAAAGTGGTAGTAAACACCTCGATATGTAAAATAAGAAACTGCATGTTAATTTTTCTGACGTCTAAAAACAAGATTATTTTTAAAATGTTGTTTACATTGTATTATATACTTGCAAAAGGGAGTTGGATGTTCGGAGGGTTATTTAAGTTTATAAAGAAGTATTTCCGTTACATTAACGTCTGCCTATATTTATGTTATGGCTTATGAGGGTTTGTTTAAGAAAATTCAGTTCCGTGAGAAATTTGTACAGCCGGTTTTCAAACCAGCAATTTTTGAGATCATTGCTGTATATAAATGAGTAAACGGAAGATTTAACACAACATATGATTAATTTTCATTCCTCATAAGCATATTGAATTTGCTCGCAGATTTCTTCCCTGAAGGCATCCACTGAGGGTAGATCGGTTCATCTATAAAGATAGTAAGCACCGCATATGCGTCCGCGCAGTCACAGCCCGGTGTCTTCTGGAAGTTCTCCATTGGAAGAGCAGCCATGAGCACGGCTAAATATCCTCTTTTCTTGTGTCACAAGGATAAAGCACATCATTTCATTTTTAAGAAATTTTGAACTTGTATATAGATTTTTGAAATGTGAAAGCATTAACACACCTCACAATGTTTCTTTTCCGGAACGTTTGTTTTTTTAAATAAAACTTTAATATTTCACTCCGCTTTCTTCAGACGATTCTTTTTCTACTTTTTTGATCATAGCGACGCCATTCTGGCAGAAGTCACTAAATTCATAATTTTCTGTTTTGAGTCATTAACATTATTATATTAAGGCATGGCAGCTTTATAGAACTCGTGAAGTGATACCCCTGTATGTTTCTATATAAAAATTCTTGTATTCTCATTTTTACATTTTTTAATGAAGCTTATATGATTAAAATCGTTATATTTCAAAAACGCAATTTTGAACTTATTATTTCTGCCAAAACGAGGAGATAGGCCCACTTTTTTGGAGCTACAGTAGAATGAAACAATTTATTCAAGATCCTTCGATTACTGAAGGTAATCATCAATGGAAGGAAGTTGTGAGAATAAGTTTATTTCATCTATTTATGTTACTTTAAAAAATTTCGTAAATATTGTATTTAATTAAAATTAAAATAAAAAGTTAGTTATTTCTGCCAGAGCGAGGTTGATATTTTGTATTCTCTGTTGGATGGCATTATTAACACTGTAATGAACCACGCAAAACGGTATTACTACACAATTCTTTGAGGATCAACAATGAAAATTAAACTGCTTAAAAGCAGTGATGAATGTTTAATATAACAAATATCAGCAGACCCAACAACATAAGACTAAGCAGAAATATTTATTTAAATCTTGTACCATTTATGCACTGTTGCACATTTTCTAAATCTTGTCATGTCAATTTAGAGTGTATTTTGGATGTAACTTTTCTGCACTGTGTAAGTAGAACAAACCGTGGCACAAACTCGTTTTTGTAGCATTTTGAACATATACCCTTTCTGCATTGCCTGCTTCACGTTCAGGAATGACAGGATGTGGTTTGTGTGGGTGAAATACGGGATACCCGGTATAACTTGGATTATGCATTCTGTACGTTATTAACACCCGGTATATATTTATCAATGTTGTTTCAGGGTAATTTATTATTTAATAGTACGGATATAAATTTATAATACGTCAACAGAAAGGCAGTAGGCATGCATACTCGTAAATACAGCGATACAGATTCTGAGTAAAAGTAAAAGATTGAGCCGAACATTACTGTTATGGGATAGAGTTTACGCGTTCTTTCTTTTACTTTACATTTATTTTATTTTGTTTTTATTTCCTGAGCGAAGAACAACGTCCAGAATTACTGCAGGCAAGTCGTTCAATCATTTATTGCTTATTTAAAAGGAGTATTTCCCTTGTTCGTTCTTTGTTGCCTACATTTAATTTTGAACTTACAATCAGGCAAACTACGAGAATTAAGTGACTAATGTTTAACACTGTGATCATTATTTTTTCATAGTTAACTTGACCAGATTTTGTGCTCATTTAAAGTTGGTACGGATATACCAAACAATAGACATTACAAATATATTTAAAATATTATTTGTTTTTTTTTTAACTTTTACAACTGCTTAATTATGAAATTCAGTGCCACACGTGTAACTATTATTTCATGAATACAACATTTTAAAGTAAAAAATTATTGTAAAATTTAAAATTATATTATTTAACTAATATAATTTTTTTTAATTCTTCAATTTGTGCCTGATAAAAGACAATTAGAAAATGTTATTATGAAAATATTGTTTTCATCGTGAGAAAAAAGCCACAATTTCACTATCTGACACATTTTATAGTACGTTTCATTTAAGTCCTTGATAAAGCATAATTCTTTGAATAAAAATGGCATAAACCAGTTCAATAATTAGTAATTAGAAGTTCCATGAAATCGTACACATTTCCCAGCATAAGTAGACGCTAGGCAAGCACGCTGAAAAATTAATTTAGAGTTTTAATTATTAGAAAGTTAGTGGAAACGAAGCATGTTGCACTTGGCGGAGCAATCCCTTGTCCATCAAGGGCTGAGGGCCTCGTTATCAACTTCAAGTGTGGAGATGAGCAACAGCAGCAGCATCTCGGTGGGGCGTAGCGCCAAGCCGCGGGCTGGACCACGCCCTGCGCCGAGTTATTGATCTGACCCGCCCATCCCCGAGCCATATTGATCGCCACCGCTATAGTAGTACTACCACTACCACCCACTTACTACAATGTATTTGGTGCCATGGCTTTTGCTCTTCTTGGGGGTTTTCTCTGCAGCACGTGACGCCCGCTATCCAACATTTTCCGTAGTCGAAACGTTGCCTTAGCCTTATTTCCGCTCGCTCTGGCTGCCTTGGGTGCTGCGCAATTGTGATACCTTCCCAAGTTGTCTAGCCACACCCTACTCCGCCTATGTTTCCTATTAGTCCACATTTTCATTTGCATTAGCTGTCGCAAGTGTATGATGGGTTTTTTAAAGCACGTGACACTAGTGTTCATTTCTTCTACGCCATCTACACGAAATCTTTTCAAAAGCTGCATATGTTGTAAGGTGACTAGAGACCGTATGCGCTTGAAATGTCATAAATAGACAGTCAATCCTTAGGTAAATGCCTAAGTTTTCCTAAATACATGTTATGAATAGCACATATCTTTTGTTTTGTGACATTAAGGGCTTAAACGTTTGCAAATAAATGCACATCTCTTAGTTTCGTGCTTTACACACACACACACACACACACAACCGCAAAAGCAGCCTAATCAGGTGTTTTTATTTACTTTTTTTATAATTTTTTATGGAAATAAATGTATTTTGTATGGCTGAAAGTGAAAACTAATGCAAGGCAATAAATATTGCATCCTACTTCAAACATGCCTGCCCCGATCCCTACATTTTTGTAACTGTACTGTGATACACGAGTATGACGGGACGCTTAATTGTCCCTACTTATCCTTTTTAGGTTATAAGCCTATTTTTATTTTCTAATGTTCTTAAGGTCTTAAATAATATTGGTAATACCACTGTCTAATTTCTTTAAACTTTTGCAGTTGGTCATCTTCATGACTGTTTAAAGTTACCAGCGGAAGAGCGAGCCATAAAGTCATTTTGTATTTCATTGTCGAGGAGCGGTGTGAAAAACCAGTAAAGACTGGTTGGTGTCAGTTGTAGATTGCAGTGCAGAGTGCACGTATTTTAGCTGTTGTTAGGTAGTTTTGCAAGACGCTGACATTGTTTCCGACATTTTAGGAATTCGTTTCAATAAACGTTTTCTAAATTAAAGGAAAAGTTTCAGCCTTCGCCTCAGCCCCGTGATTTGTACAAGGCATCATGTTCACACTCAGGTAAACATATTAAGTTTAATATAGTATTTGTAGTTTATTTTTAATTTAAAGTATTTAAAGTTTAATTTGTAAAATGGAATACCGCCCTATTTAAGTGTCCCGATTTTTGACTTCTTCAAGGTGGCTCCCCTAAACCTTCATATCTCTCTCTCTCTCTCTCTCTCTCTCTCTCTCTCTCTCTCTCTCTCTCTCTCTTTTTGCTTCAGCATATGTTGCGTTAAAGTAGAAATGGTTACCAATATACAGGGGTTTTCAAGAATAATTCATAATTTGTTTTAACAGATGGAAGTTTTTAGGAAAAATGCAAAGACACGTTAAATTCTCATTTGTTAAAATAGCTTATTTTATAATTTTCAACCTTCCTATTGTTGCAGGAACTCTGACAGGACCGAAAAAAAATAATTAAAAGACGTACTTTTACTCTTTTTTCTCATAGAGCGCCTTCGTTTTTACCACTCTGCACCTCCATATGTTTTATACAAAAGCGTAATTCAGTAACATTTAGGACTAACAAATTTAAACAAGCGTGTGCTATTGTGAAAATATTAATATTGTTACAGTATAACACAAATGAAGGCGCAGAGTGATTAAAAACAAAGTCACTCTTATCACAAAATGCAATAAAAATGTAATTCTAATTTAAATATTCTATAATGACGTCATAATTCATGTAACAATGACTACGGAGAGATTTCGCATTTATAAAATAAACTAATAGAAATAAGATTTGACGTGTCTTTGAATTTTTTCTAAAATCTTCCGTATACCTGTAAAACAAATTATGCGCTACTTTTGAAAACCCCTGTATATAGATAGATATATACGTTTCTCAATGAAAGTAATTTTTTAAAAAAGTACCTCTTGAGTATAAATGCAAGTTGTGAACTTTATATTTATGTAGACAAGTGCCACGCACAAGATGTTACAACGAAAAGAATATGTTCACCCTTCCCCCCTTTTTCTTCACCATTTGCGTAAGCTACAATATACTGTATATACTTTTTTTCACTCTCTGAAAGTGGACAATAGCAGAGGAAGGGGGCGGCGCGGGATAAAAAAAAAAAAATAAAGCAATGTGTGTTACTTTCGCAACAGCTGAGCTAATTATTGCTGAGTTTCTCTCAGGCATTGTTTGGGATGATTGGAAGCAAAATCGCCCCACAGCAAGGGCAAACATTTGACAGGAAGCAAATTGAATTTTACTATACTTATGCATGTGCAGTGAAATACACTGCAGTAACATCTGTAGATGCGAGAATATCTTTTTCTGCCTTCGAATCTAAAGCCAAAAGAAACTATTTTTGGTGGACAATTTGTAATAGGCAATTAATAATTTATTGTGTAATTTGTATTTGATTTATTCACTCTAGCCCGGTAAATATACATTTATAGAATAATAAATAAAATTATGTTACTCAATAAAGAACAAAGATAAATATGAAACAAGAATATAACAGGGAATGAGGGAATATAATAAAAAGAACTAACAGGACAATTGCAAAGAGAACACCGAGATACTGTTTATATCTACTCTTTTAAGTTTTTTAAACGTTTATTTTATTTTGATTTCTTCAGAGAAGAACAACCCTCAAAGTTACCGCAGGCAAGTTGTTTCAATCGTTTATTTCTTATTTATAAAGGAGAATTTCCCATGTTCGGTTTTTGTTGCCTGCATTTAATTTTGACCTACGGTCAGGCAAACTACGGGAAATAAGTAACTAATGTTAGACTGTGCGATCATTATTTTTACCTAGTTACCTAAACCAAATCCTGTCCTCATTTAAAGTTTACTTCAAATTTTTATTTTTTGGAGCTTATTCCGGAAAATGAAACAAACTATAGAATGTGTCAGATGAAATTGTGGCTTTTCTTATGATAAAAATATTATTCATGTGAACATTTTCCAATTGCCCTTTTCAGGTACAAATATTAAATTGCATATTTATTTAAATAATATATAGCGGTTAGCGTTGCGGGCCGGGAGGTCCAGGTTCGATTCTTAGGCATTTTTCTAAGTTAGGGAGGCTGGAACGGGATCCACCCAGCCTCGTGAGGACAATTGGACAGGTGGCGTTCTTCGATCACGAAAAGCAGGGTGCTGACATGCCTCTATCAATGAAGTAAGACAAAGACGGAGGTAGAGGATGCAGAGGTCGTCGCGGCAGACCGAAAATGAATCTGAAAAAAAAGTTAGCACAACGTACTTTTTGGACGATCACTTACTTGGCGATAAATCGTAGCAAAACGTGGTTTTCAAAAATGCATGGCGAAACATATTTTTGCAGTGTTCAATACTAAAACTAAAATGATGGAATTTTTGGGGAACTGAACAAGTTGAGCCGTATTTATAATTAACACTTATAAAAGAGTGAAGGTGAATACTTGTACTCATTGCCTCTCATTGAGCGGTCTAATGAATTAGCTAGGATGCCCACTCAAGTGTTACTCTTGATTTCTGACGGGTTAGTTGCTCTTCACGAAATAATAATGGAAAATAATTACTTACTTACTAATATGTCAAACCCAATGTTCGCTATATGTATGCTGCGCAAAGAAAAAACATTATTAGAGATATGGAGAATCATTTAGATAAATAGCAAACGAACTATATGCACTTTACCCGCCATGTGACCAAAGTCTGTTCTTGTAAAATGATAATTGTTCTGAAGTTATGTGCATTTTCTATATTCAGACGAGTAATTACAAGAATAAATGCATTTGGTTCGTGCAGATTTATATCGTGTGAGTTAGCCAACAGTGTGTGGTATCGTATATAAAGTTTCAGAAATAGCAACATCATCATTATGTATCACAGCCCGCAGTTCTGTGTTTAAGTAAATAAATAGGAATCTAGTTATGGGTTATTGTTCATAGATTTAATATATACATTAATCGTGAGACAGTTCTACTTTCATGCTGAATTTAATAGTTTCTCACTACCTTTTAAGCCAACTCTTTTGAAATAAAAGGATATATACAGAGCATTCTTTTGGACGCATGCCCGGGTAAACGAGAAATTACCTGCACTGTTTCTAACGGTTCTGTTCCCCTCTCCTCTTTCCCACCTCTCAATGTGCTGACGGAAGTTTTTGTGATGTACAGGATTCGAACGTTGTGAGATCACGTGTTTCACTGTTGTAGTGTATTAAGTTAAGTCCGAAAAATCCGTATACTTTAGCACACAGAACCTTCATGCATGATTCCTATGTGACAGCAAACTAATGTATAGAAGTAGACGGCGATTTATAGACAGATTCCCTGCTGTTCTATTTTCTTGTGATTAGAGTTAGGTAAATGGGATCTGTTCTTGATAAGAAACCGAAAGTAAAACGCCGTATTCTTACAGAGGAAAAACTCGATTACATCGGAGAAAAGTTAAAAGGAATTCAAAAGAAATCCCTGAGAATATCTCGGCTTGCAATGCCACTAAACTTTTAAAATTAAAACCCTATAAGACAACTAGTTCAGCAATGGCAATCATGTGAGCATAGTTTATTTCTGCAATGGATGTTGGATAATGTTAATGTTCGCTCTATTTACCGCGTTTAATTATGATTAAGGACGAAGCATGGTTTTATATACATATTCATGTAGCGACACAAAACAGTAGATACTGGAGTGCAGAAAACCCCGATCTTTACACGAAATGTCATTATATGACGAAAAAAATGGTATTTGGTGTACTGTAGAAATATATGCACTTGAATTTAAGGGGTTACGAATATTGAACTCCACCGGCAAACAGGGTACGCAAATCCCCGTCAAACCGATCACGTGTCCAAAATGAGGGCCTACTATAAGTAAAACACATAAGTGCATAATGAATAACATAACTTATTTTAGTACTTTCAGAGTTGGCGTTTAATAACATGCATTTTATCCTCCCAGTTCTTTACTATTTCGAGTAAAAATATTATCAGTTTGTTTCTGTTGTGTTTTTGTAGTTGAGTACCAAACACTTCGGGTGAAGCATTTCTTTGTA
Source organism: Metallyticus violacea (assembly GCA_030762175.1). Lineage (NCBI taxonomy): Eukaryota > Metazoa > Arthropoda > Insecta > Mantodea > Metallyticidae > Metallyticus > Metallyticus violacea. The sequence continues at coordinate 45,462,763 of CM060835.1, read as the reverse complement.
ACAACATTGCACTAATAATAATTTTATCCATGACTGATTGACCACTAACACACGAAACGCTTATACCAAAGACCGTGATAATGCCATATATCGCTATTATTGTGTGTATGTGTAACTTCTATAGATGATATAGAAGTTACACATATAGAAACATAAGTGACTCACTTAAGTATTGCACTCGGTTATAAGTGTTGACTATGACATTACCCTTAAGCTGTTTTTTTGTAATTGATTTATTTATGGACGCTCTTTAACATCTCAGGCCATCAACGTCCCATTCAACTCAGAGGCCTTTCTTTCAGGTTTGAGGTTCGTGCCGCAAATGTACGACACGGGACCGCGGTTTTATTTCCCTTCCGAAGGAAGCCATACTTAGGATTTTACGTCCGAAAAAATCCATCGATCCTGGCCGGGTTCGAACCCGCGATCTTGGGTTTAGGAAGCAAGTATGTAACCACTACACCACCAGGACCGATACCCTTAAGCTGTAAAATCGTAATAAATGGAAAAGTAATACAGTAAGTTTCTTTGAATTATTTAGGTTGCAATATGCCATACACATAGGTAGCAAATATATTTTTAAAAATGTGTTGAACAATCAACCGCTCACTTAAATATGACACTTTCAGACAAAGGTTTCAAAACCTTCGCTTTTAACATACAGAGGTGAGAAAATTGGTCTGGAAATAGATTTGTTAAAAGAAAACTAAAACATGAAATGTGTCTGGTTGTGCACTGCTACAGCATCAGAGAAGTCGATGAAAGGTGTACAACTTAGTTCACCGTATACTGAATTGCTACCAATAGGAGAACATTGCACTTTCTCAACAGTTACTATCAATGGAACAGAGGCAGATGAATAGACGGCATATGCTCCCAAATCGGAACAAACTAGTGGTCTAAAAGTTATAAATAAAATATTGTTTCTCCATAATTGTCCAACAACCATATTCAGAGCTTTTAATTACATTTTAAGGAGTACTTTACAACTTCAACAAGATTTACTCTTGGACAATAATGAGACATTCTTTGGTGATTGTGCAGCACTAATACATTTTGGACATACAGTAGCAATCCGTATTCACAAATAATGGTTTGTCGTAAACAGAATTTATATGGTAGATATGTTCTTTTTGTCTTAATTCAAGATGATTGCCATCGATCTCATCTCATAACATTCTCCCCATGTTGGAATGCAGTCCAAAAGAGGTTTGTACGTAAGTCTGTCGTTTGAAATCCCTACATCCTACTCTTTTGTACAGTTTTGACTTGATAAAATTCCCAAAAGAAAAAAGTCCAAGAGCGTCACATTCAATTAACGTGAGAATTCGTTGAGAACCTCTGCTTATCCATTTGTTGGGAAACTTGTATGATGATTCATCTGTCGTTAGTTTGTAATAATCGGCATAAACTTGTTTTCGATCTGTGTCTTGGATGTAACAATCTACTTATCATCGAGTCATGGTGCAGGATTTAAGCAAACATAATGTACTTAGTGGCAAAACAACATGTGCATATTGCCACACTAAATTAACAGCAGTTCTAATGCTCAGAGATCGGAAATTTATACCCTAAGAACTTAATAAATATGCATGCGTTTATGCTGTAAAAATGGTGAAGTAACTGTAATGCATCACTTCACGCCACGAATCACTCACATCACTGCGTTATTACATTAAAAAAAGAAGAAGAAAAGAAAGAAAAAATGTAGTTTGCAGACTATCTCAATAAGGGGAATAACCTTATCATATAATGTTGCAACAAGAAACTAGCTTGTCACTAGTTCCCCAGTACCTTTACCAACTTTATGTTGGAAGATAATTTCTTTTTACGTTTGAATGTATTGTTCGAGGGTATTTTTATTTGTTAATTTAATCTTTATATTTTGTTTGATAGAAACTTTTATTTATTTTGTAGATCATTTAAAAGCAGTTATATATTTAATTACATTTCAAGTAATATGTAACTGTAAGGGTATAAATTTACTCTTTCTTTTGGGTTAGTGCCCATTTCTACAAAGGAGAAGAAAATTATGTTTTTATAGATTCATATTAGAAATTGTATGTATTTATGTGTAAAAACAATTAAAAGGAATACACAAATGTAAATAATAAATGAATGATTAACAAATAAACGAAGTCGGAAAGACACCTACAGTAAAACGGGGAGGTGACTGCTCATTGAAACAAGAACGTTGTCGACATTATTTAGGTTTTGCATGGCAGCGTCATTATTATTAAAATTTATCAATAAACGCGTCATCTTGCCATGGTCATTCGTTTAAATGACATTTAAAAACGAAAGCTTTCGCTGGCTACTGCAGCCAACATCTTTAGTGGACTGAATGGGTGTGGGGGGGTTCAATGCAAACTATTTCCTTAGAGTTTTTTTTTTTTTTTGAGTAGTGTTTAACGCCCGTTTTTACTACTGAGGCACCACAGGCGGTGGACACTGATGATACATGAGATGAAATGATAAATTGGGAAAGGATATTTTTTTTTTTAAGGAAGGAAGCGTTCCAGGCCTAAGTTTAGGTACCTCCCCGGCATTTGCCAGTTATGAAGACTGAGGAAAACCTGGAAAAAACCCCAGTCAGGGAGGACGGTCCTGGCGGGATTCGAACCGCAGACCTCCCGCTCACGAGTCCGTGCCTTAACGACCTCGGCCACCCGTGGCGGTTTTCCTTAGAGTGACGATATTGTAGCGGTCTCTGAGGCCAGGATGCCCACAGGGCGTCGCATCTTTGTCCTAGTGGAGACGATGGTGAAGGTGAACGGTTATCATGCACCAGAGAGGTACTGTGCGAAGAATGTGAAACGCACTTTGTGTGTGTGTGGGGGGGGGCTCAATGCCAAATATTTCCTTAGAGTGACGATATTGTAGTGGTCTCTGAGGCCAGGACGCCCACAGGGCGTCGCATCTTTATCCTAGTGGAGATGATGGTGAAGGTGAAATGGTTATCATACATCAGAGAGGTACTGTGCGAAGAATGTGAAACGCATTTGCCTGCTCGGCCTTTGTACAGATTAAATTATATTTAAAATTAGTTAATATGTTGCAAGCCTTATCTGATTAAAAATGTAATGCCTGCGTGAAAATGTGATTTGCGAGTTTCTTTATTTAGGAAACAATAAGCAAGATAATCGTTTAGTGAACAATGCAATTTGAGGTTAGAAACGGAAATTGTTTATTTTTATATATTATCAGTAGTATTGTTAGTCGTACGCTTTAACATTCAAGTCTAATTCATTTCACAGTATTAAAAATCAGAATTCGTGCTAACTACTCAAAGTAACTACGAACATATATATACACACATACATACGAGCAACTAAAGAGAGACGATGCGGGCGTTACATATACAGTCAAAACACAATTGATCTAATTTTCAACAACGGAAAAAGAAAATATTGTAATTATCATGGAGACAGCGGCTAAACGAAAATAAACAATTATCATCAAAATGAAAGAAGCCCTTTAGGGAGAATGGCACGAATAAAGTTTCCATGCTCTGACCACTAACCCATGACGAAACAGATTAATCAGAAATGAGGAAAATATTACACATTATTATTATTATTATTATTATTATTATTATTATTATTATTATTCTACAATTTCAACATGATTTATTAACAGATAATTATAAATAATAACACAATTATCCAATTAATTTGACCTTTAAAAAAGCAAAGTTACACAAAGCGTGAATCAGTAATACATATTGCAATAAGGCACAAGTCCTCAAAATATTACCGCAATAAAATATGAAAAAAAAAAAGAATTAAAAATTTGATACAATGCTCGGTTATAGGCGTTTAATAAAAGCTCCTCTTATAACAACAGATAATAAAGTTTGAATGCTGCCCAAAATGACAAATTATGGCTCTCAAATCTAAATTCCCGACTCCTTAAGAGTACTACAATAAAAATTCAAGAGTACCTGGGTCACAGGGCTTACCCTTCGGAGAAGCCTCCAGGCCTAACAATTTTGAAGAAATATAGTTTAGGCTGTCCCGGAGAGGACTCTTAATGAGGAAGGCGAGAACTTATTTGCCTGTCAGAACGGTTACGTCATAACTTGAAAAAACTTCCGATAGGCGAGGAACGAACAATGAGTTGACGAACCATTCTGACGCGGCCAGGTGAAAGGGGAGAGGGGGGGTTATCAGGTTATAAGAAAATATGCACAAAAACGCAAAATTATCATTCAAGGAAGAACATTCTATAGAGCAAATTGGACGAAGGAATGTCAGACCATTTTACGAAGGTAAGATACACACACACACACACACACACACACACACACACACACACACACACACACACACACACACACACACACACAAAATGTATATATAGTTCTAGCAACATTTCTGTGTACATAGACTCAGAAAATGTAAAAATAAGGTGGGGAGCAGTGTTTAGTGTTTAACATGAACAAAATCTTAATAAGTCTTGAAACCCACCACTGGGAGAACATATTCTTAAAACCAATAATAGATAGTCTTTTAAAATCATTTTCCTATATGTAGATGTACAGGAAGCTGAAACACAGACAGTATCAAATATTCTGTGCGTAAGTATTGCATTTTTATGATGCCGAACATCTTTTCGTATTTACTAGTTGTATTCTGTAGGATTCTTTTTCATAATTTATCTTAAATCTTAACGCGTTGGGAATAATTATAAAAATGATGTGAATAAATTATATCAAGAATTAGGTCTAATTTAACACAATATATTTAATCTTAAAAACGTAAATCAAAAGAGAAGCCAAATTTAAAATAAAGGAAAATGCCCGATTTTAGGCACTTGATTATTTATTTATTTTTTTTATCAAAATGAGAATACTAAAGTTAAAACACTCATATAAAACAGATGAGTTTGCATACTTTTACACACAATGCGTATGTGAAAATATATAAATTGTCACTTATTGCTTTTAATTTTGAATTAGCTAATGGTAAGTTAAGAAAAATAAACTGGTTGAATCGCGAATCGTGATGTGAAAGTCCTTTCTTTTATATATACATAAGAAAAATAAAAATAAAGTAACTCTATTAACAATGTAACAAATTAACAGTAATTACAATAGTAGAAAAGAATAAAACACTAAGAAAAAGTCACACTTGAGATCGCTATATTTCGGACTCGTGGAGTCCTTCTATGGCAAGAAGACAAGTGAAGAAGTCACTTGTATATATACACATTCTGAATGAAATAATGGCTTTGGTATTAAATATTGTCACCTTCGCTATTGGGGACCTTCTGCTAACGTGGTGAAAGTCCTTAGGGCGGGAACTGCATCCAGTGCAGATCGACAAAGGTTCGGACTAGCTGTAATTACTCAAAGAAAAGAAAAACCATTATCTGATAGTGCAATATCTGAAGAGTATGGTGGATGTACTAAGGAAAATACTTTGTGATTGACGTTCTATTGTCAGCACGCTGTTGCCACATCCCGCCACTCGCTTCAGTTTTCAGCGGCTGCACCTCAAGAGCATTTCCTCCTGCTCCTCTTCACTGGTGATTTCTATTTCTATTTCATTGTGTTCACCATCACTGTCCCTAGAATCATTGGAGCCACCTAAGTTTATTATAAATCCTCCCACTACTTCTTCTAGGATGCCTTTTTCTTTCCACGCATTCTCTAGCACACTTCTCATATATTCCATCACTATAATAGTTACGCCTTTTGCCTTTATCACACCTATCCATTTTAAAGCCAGCAGTTACCTAAATTTATAATGTATATAAGAGGTGTTCGCGAGAAATTCAAAAGCAAAGCAGCGAAATTTAACATATACATATCACAATTGTATATTGAAGCCCTACAAAATCACTTTTGTTTGATGAATGATGCAAGCACAACCATTACACTTAATAAAATACTTGCTCAGGTAAAATTAGATCAGTGCATGCACTTGAAAACACGTTGCTACTTAACCCCGTAACTTGCAACGCCGATGATGCGTTTTTGTTACCTAATTGGTCTGGTTATGACGAGCCTCTCGCCAGCCCAAGTGTCAATCACAAAGGAATTTCTGCCGAATTTTAGAGTCGTTCAACCACGACGGTTAATGGTTTCACGAGTTACCATTCTGTACATGGTTTGGCATTATCATGCAAAAAAAAAAAAAAAAAAAAAAGTAAATAATAAAATAAAACCTTTTCGATTCGCGAGTGCAGGCCTCTTAGCTTTCAGTTTTTCACGAACATTAAACAGCACAATGTTTGGTCGGCTGGCAGCAGTTCACTATGCACAGTCTATCGAACACACAGTGTTGGTGGTGGTGGTTTCGGTTGTTTGGGAAAACACAACAATCAATAACGGCGCCTTGGAATATCGTAAAGGGGCAGCAGCCTCTAAAGATATTACAATCGACAAACGATGGAAACAAGCTTAAAATTCTCATTTCTTTTGAATCTTTGTTTATAGCGCAGATTTGGTATGGAAAGGTGTTGAAAGACTTTCATTAGAAGGCGAAATTAAATAATTAGAAGTTGGTGTGGGCAAATGAATCAACAGCACACCATAAACATTTTTCATGGGTGGAATAAAAGAACTGATTGCGCGTTTGCAAAAATAAATTATTAAACAAGTCTGTAATCTATAAGAGAAATACATTTGCTTCATTTTCATATCACTTTGTATATTTTGTGGTAGGTAGTGACTGTCCGTAACGGTAATAAATTCCTACAGTAATTAAATGGAGCTACAGGTAAAGATTATAAGTCGCATACTTGCATATTCAGCCTTTATGTGGAAAAGATGAACATAAAATGATCAGCCTGCTTTTAAACAAAATTTACCTGTAAGAAACCCCGTGAACTTAGAAATGCATTCGCCCCGTTAGAGACAAAAGACGAAGTGGTGCAAATCTGTTATCATAATGAGAGGTAGAATTCGTTGTTACACCTTCCAGACTTTGACAGTACGCAGTTTGTGTTGTTAAAAGGGATTGTGCTACTTAAGGGTGCTTGTGGCAGGTGATTTTCGCTGATCATCTTCCCCTCATGCTCAAGTGGAAGAGGGTGGTGGATGTGAAGAACACTTCATAAGAGAAAGACGCAAGCAGCGTTAATCTGTGTTCTTATGGGCTTAAGTGTAGCTCCACTTTCTATGTACCTTGCATTAAATGTTAGTTTAAGAGTAGAAATCTACTGAATTCAATGCATATTTAAAAACAGATAAACGAAGATTGCTTACCCAGCAATACGCTATTGAAATAAATGTTAACACTTTTGTTTCTTTTTCTTTCTTTTTGGTGGGGGGGGGGACTTTTTAATATTCGTTTTGCATTTATTTCTTCTTTCGCCTTTTTACCAGTCCTTCCGCTCTTCTGGTCCTGTTTGTTTTCTTCCTTCCATATTCTAGATTCATATTTCTTTTCCATCCATTTTCTCCCTTACTAGCAAGCACTTTTTGCTTATTCTTCCATCCATTCTACATATTTTTTTCCCTTTTTCTTTCTGTTGTTCTTTCCGTTAATTTTCCCATTTATTTTCTTTCCCTCCTCCCACACCTTCATTTTATCTTTTTTCTCCGTATCTATGGATTCTTCTTACGTTCTATCTTCTAGCCCCTATGGACTATCATATAAAGCAAGAACATGCGTAAAAAATCCGAAATGTTAATGAATTACTAATGGCGTAATTAGCAGAATAATTTAACAGTTTACAAATTGTGAACTTGCCGAAAATGCTTATCTTTACAAAGATGATTAAAATATTTCATTTTCTTGGCAGGCAGGCAGCGTCTAAACGAACTAGTGGAGGCCTGTGGCCTATTTGATCTCCAGACCTAATTGTGAGTTTACGTGTGGTAAAGCACGGCAATATTTGCAGTCTACACTGCTTTATCTAAATGAGGGATGTAAACTAATGCCCTCTTTAACTTATTTTGCTGTATTCTCTTGAATACCTTTAGTTGCTATCAGAGCATTGGGCATTATATTTTCACCGGTTTTAAATGATAATTATCAGAAACCGATGTGTACCAATTTAATGTTTATACAGAGCGGCCCTTAATTGATGGGGCACATTTCAATTGCATATTTCTAAGCATGGAAGAAGTAAATGTATTAAGTACTACGTATTGATTTGGTTTATATAACATCTCAGGTCATCAGTGTTCCATTCAATTTAGGGCGTTAAACGGCGGATAAATTTTGCTCTTCTTTCAGACTTGAGTTTCTTTTACGTGCCGTAAATCTACGGCACGGGATCCACGGCTTTACTTCCCTTCCAAAGGAAGCCATGCTTAGCATTTTTACACCCGAAAAAATCCATCAGTCCTGTCCGGGTTTGAACCCGCGATCTTGGGTTTATGGTTACCACTACGTCACCAGAACCGACAAGCACAATGTGTTAACACGTAATCATATCACAGGGGCTACGCATAATTTTCATCGTTTGAATACTGAGTCCTGTAGATGGGGACCACCTCGAGGAGAACATTCGGAATGTGGTACAGCAAATCAGTCGGAGTTTGCACTGTTTCCCTCCGGATGTTCTCTTTGAGTTCATTAGTCGTTGTGCTCAGATCTGAAATTTGTCGTAGATTTACGTCACGTAAAAAAAAACCTCAAGCCTGAAAGAAGAGACCAAGGAGAAAAATTCATCGGCCATTTCGCGCCCTAAATTGAATGGGATACTAAAGACCAGAGATGTTAAAATATCTCCTTAGATAAACGTAATAAACAAATTCTCGGAATACTGGCTAACACTTGGAAAAAATAGTGTGGTGATAGCTTTTGCGCCTCTTAATCCGGAAATCCTGGATTCGAATCCCGGTCAGGTCTAGAGGTCCGGGTATTTTTCTGGAGTTTGTCCTTACCTTTAGAAGGGGAATGTCAGATAGCTTTAAGGCGCCAAGGACTCCGAATTCATTTGTGCCATCATTAATTCATTTTGATTTCATTCATTACACATGTAGTATTCAGTCCCGCCTTAATTCTATTTGTTTCACATTTAGTTGTTGCCATTGCTTGAAATTTGAGCAACGCGAAAATATCAACAGAGCTTATTTAGTCTTTGTAAAGAGATATTAATGGAGGTGACACAGGAAGGAATTAATTAGTTTTTTAATTTTAAAAATAATTAGTGACTTTTTCATAACAATGTATAAATAACACCAGGAAATTAATAAAAGAAAGTACCGTACCTCCAGAGTGAAAATAACTGCTGCTTATTGAAAACGTGTGCTGATTCAGAAAATTACTTGAGTTTTTCCTATCGGGTTAAATTCAAAAAATATTCAAGGAAAATCAAATTCTGCAATTTTTAATTGGCTGTTTAAATGTCAAAGTAGCAATAAAATGAATTTTTATAAATCGATTGAAACATTAACAATAGAAATAACAAAACACGTGTCACACATAGTTCTTAAAAATTGCTTCTCTCTCAGAAATACTCTCCCCCTTCAGAACCGTAATAGTCCCCCAATATTGCAGCATCTCAAAGATTTTGATAACGTTTGTACTGTGGAAACGTTCTCCAGCGCACAAATAAGTCGAAAAGTGCACTTTTAGTGACATCTTAACAGCTCATGTCTGTATAACATTGCAGTAATGTGCCCGCGTATTGTTCATGCTTTCTGTTTCCAAGAAGCCCTTCTACCACTTTGAAAGTACGCCAGGCCGCATCTGCTAGCTTATTTCAGAAACGTCGCCTTGAAAGCTTTTATCTGTGAGCCAATGTCCTTTAACATTGCATATGTTAAAACTAGGAAATAAACCATGCCGTTCTATGCTTGTTTTTTAATCCAAGTTTAAATCCCGCATGAATCATCTAAACCTGATTGATGGAACACATTACCAGTTTCTAGTGGTGGAGGGTTCGTAGGTTGGAATCACTTGAACTTAAGGCTCGTTCATGCTATTTCTTCAAATGAGTTTGGAGAAAGTGGTAATGGTAGAGTTTCACAACGAGGGACTAGCACCTGATTTTGTTTTTTGAGTCAAACCTGATGTTTTTCCATACAGAATAACAGCCATTCATGTGATTTTATTCCCACTAAATTATAGGTACGGCGGATGGTAAGGATTTTAATTTCCCATATAACCGTTCTCTCAAATTAATAGTACAAGTACCAGTAATGTAACAATATCTTGGGACCCAATTTCAATCTTGATCCAATTCTGCAACCAAAGTAGTGAAAGTGAGTTTATATATATAATATAAATGAAAAATAACAATAACAATATTAACAATGTAACAAATTAACAGTAATAATAAAGGTAGATAAGGATAAAACACTTAGATAAAGTCACACTTGAAATTGCTATATTTCGAACTACTGGAGTTCTTCTATGGCAAGAGGCTAGACCATATATATTCCCTTTTGGGTTTTTTGGTGTGGATTTTCCACAAACATAACAAAAATTATTTGGAACATAACGACATTGAAGTCTCTAATTTTTTACCATGGAACACAAAAATAAATTATTACACCGACCAATAATAACACCACTACCTTACTTAAAAAAAAAAAAAAAAAACTACAGCTGTAGATAAAGCATCAAACCAAAACACCAAAAGTTTCTGTTAGAAAAAATTTAAAAGAATCAATAATATGTTTATGCCTTTATTTATGTTTTAAGATTTACACTTATTTTCACTTTCCGGCGCTCCCATCCCAGCAAGAGACTTCAATTAACAAAGTTGTATGTGACACACACAATAAGTTTAGGGATTAGGGAACTCCCTAAGTAAAACATTATCAAGCGTAATAATTGTTTTAAATTGCACTTAACCACTTATTTAATATCAATTCTACAAAACGTAAGCAAGAAAGCCTTAGTATACAAACTTTCAGGACACATTCCTCACACTAGAAAATACATTGTAAACGTTAAAAACTAAGACCCGAAAGGCTAATTTAAAGGCCCTATTCATTTTCTAAGTAGCAAAATTGATAAACAGTCATTATTATGCCGGAGGTAAAATCGTGCTCGCTAGTGTAATCATTGATGACAACTAAAAACAAAGTAAATACACCACTGGTATACTTTGCTGTATCAATTACCGTTCTAACCTCATTATCATTCCTCGAAAGTTGAATGGAATGTTGCGGGCTGCATTCCTCCATGATTTGGCGCTGCCTGTTGCTTTGGACAGCCTGCATTAATGCTTCTAAAAGTATATAACGAAAAAAAATTATATATGGATCTATATGATAGAACTGAAATTAAAAAAATAATAACAATAAATTTGTCACATTCTTGCGCTTTTCGAGTGAGGGTTGAAAGTAAATGTGAAAAAGTATATTCGTGAGCATAAAACACACACGAATGAAATGTGCTGCAAAAATTAGTTTAAAATGCTGCTCAAAAGGTAGATGAGCTTATTAGAAAGCAGTGGATTGAGCTCTAGTGCCTAGGTAATTGACTTTGGGACTAAAGTATTACGAATAGGACTGCATCACGAAAATCTGTTATAGGATTCCGCATTTTCATATCTATCTAAATTTGCACCTTGTATGGAAGAAAATGTTGGGCCTTTTATTTTGAGCGATTGACGCTCGTGCTGTCACTGAGAAACCTTCATTGTTTATTACAATTGGGGATTTGTGGTGGACAAAGCGGTATAGAGCAGGTTTTCCATGAATACTTGGGTTTCTTTTGCTGGCCAGCGAATCATGAGAGTAATCGATCTCTCAGTTGGTTGTAGTAGAGGTCGGCAACCTCTGGGCTCTAGTGGGACCTTGTCGAATTCTACTGTCTTTGGGGGCCTCATGGGTAGTATCTGCTTCTCATGTTTTCAGTCTCTTTCGTGTTAACGCACACTGCTGCTATATATTCGCAAATATTAGAGAATGCGTAGTACTTCAATCATAGCGGGACATAATTATCGTTTGGAAATTCTCACTCTTACAGAAAACATTACTTTCTGATTTAGACATGAAAATATATTTTTTTCCTGACATTTCATAGATAATGCAGAATTTGATGTAAGTCATTTTGAAAGAAAACCTGGAATCTAAAACAGCTTAATTTAATTTTGCTTTTTGTTGTTTGTTTCTTTTACATGCCATTTTCCTCTACTATATTTTTATACTTAGATTTTAAAGATTTATACTTGATGTACTTTTAAAAATACTTTATAGGCATTTTTATTAATTTGCAATTTTAAAGTATTTTTCCTTCCATTTTAAGGTTTGAAAGCAAAAGCCATAAAGATTGCTAGCACTTCTTGGCAACATTGTCGTTCACCCTTCCAGACAGAACGAATTTGCGTGCTTCAATAGTAACGCATTTCCGTAAATAAATTCACCCGATTGCTCATTTCTGCCTCCAAGCTTTATTACATCTTGGGACCTTCGCGTGTTATCCGTTATTTCGGTCATTTGATGGTGTGAAAATATTGAGTCTGTTTTGACAGGGCAAATGCTCTTAAACATCGCAAATTGGCTAAATAATCCTAATCTGGTGTGAAGTTTTTGCATATGTAAATTAAGAATAGTTTTTCGATTTGTGCAGAATCAATAACATTGTTGAAAAAAGTGGTGAGAACGTTTCATTCAATAGTTTAAAAAGTAAATGACCTGAAACAGCATGTTGAATATTTGCGATAAAGTGGGAAAATGCTGGAATAGGGCATTGGGTATCAAACTAAATGTATCCTTTCAAAAACACCCATAGCTTGCGGATGGCAACAGATATGCATTACTGCAGTGCTGAATAAAACAAGTTCATTGGATATTTACTGTATAAAATCAAACATTTAGGTACGTAGGTAGTTACGAAATGATATATAATGCTGGCTATCAAATACAGCTGAATTAGGAAACACTTGCATTACCCAATTAACGTCATTTTATTTTATAATATAGAGAATTAAGATTTTTTATCTTTCATAACTTGCCGTAGGTAACTAAAATAAACAGTATCCAAGAAGTTTTTCGTTTCTGTTAAAATTATGGATATTTGCTTTTTTTTTTTTCTGGAAATGAAATTTCAGAATGAATATTCAGTCATGAACTTTCTTCCTTTTCTTTTTTTAAACATGTGTATTATGTTTGACTATGTTAATGTAATGTTTAAAGTCATTAATTATTAATGGATTTTTTCCAGATGTAGGGTGTTCAATAAAGAATGATCCTAGTTTTTTTACAAACATACTTTTACTCATTCTCATAATATTATCTTTCTCAAAGTATTCCCTTGGATGCAACGCCTCCCAAGAGTTTCTGCTGCAAACATTTTGACATGTCCTTTAGAATCGCTTCGGCAGCCTTCTCAACCGTCTCTCATGATGAAAAATACCCTCAGTGAAGTTATTTCTTCAATTTGGGGAAAAGGAAAAAGTCACACGGGGCTAAATCTGGACTATAGGTGGGTGAAGGACACACTTCGCATTCATTTTTGTGAGAGTTCAGCAACAATATTTGCGTAGTGCGCCCGTGCATTATCGTGGTGCAACATCCAGTGATAGGCATTGCACAGATCTCAGGGCATCCATGTAATATTGTTATGCGCAAATACAATATGCTCGTAAAGCATCTTTGAATATCGAAAAATGAAATGACTATAACTTTTCCAGCAGAAACAAGCACTTTTGCATTTTTAGAGATTTCCATGCAGGGCTTAGCTGTTTGTTCTCAGGATCGAAATGATGTAATCAAGAAACTGCGCATCTTCCTGTAACGTAATCTTCAACTGCACACGAACGTCCGTTTCGGGAATCAGCAGCCTTAGAACCCACCGGTACAAACACGTCTCATGTGCAACTTTTCAGTTATCAACTGTGGGCGGCACCCAGTGAAATTTTCATAGTTTGTGAAAGTGTTCTTAATGTTATTCGACGTTTTTCTGTTACAACGACAGCAACTGTGCTAATGTTTTCTTCCGTTAGAGCATAAACTCGAAACCCCGGGCCTACTTTCCTTGCTTCCATCTTTAAACGTTTTAAACCATCTTCGAGCTGGCTACAGGGAAGAACAAAATCTCCACATACCTCCTGTAACATTGCATAGACCTTAGCTGAAGATTGTTGAGAGTTTCAAAGTGGCATATTGTTCGTGTATCATCTCCATTTTGCTTTAGGCGGAACAAAACGTCTCAACTTGTACGCCTGTCAAAGGCGAAAACCGCAAGTAACAACGAAACGTGTCGTATTAAGCTAACAAAATATTGTAAAATTAAGCGCGGAAATTTTGTCTGTTAACATAATTTTTTATTGAACAGCCTTCTAAGCGACAAAAACGACAACGCGGAACTTGTTGGTAAAAGAGTAAGATTGTAACGAGGGGAATCGAAGACATGGAATGCAGTCTGGAAAACTAAAGGAAGTAATAAAAGCACAAATTTGTTTTACTCTTACCATGGGCCGAACTGATTAACTATTTTAGAGACATTGACAGTGAATTAAATGTCACTGAAACAATTCTAGCTATAACTTTTCTTAAAGCTAAAAGCCTCTGGGGAAAACTGTTTAAATGTTCTCTCTCTTGCAAACAAATTTGATAGAAAGTGTTTTCACTTTGTGGTAAACTTCGTATGTTCAGTCTGTTTGAACCAATGTTAATGAAAATTGTTAGTTACATACACATTTGCGAGCAAACGTTTTCCAAAATGAATGAACATTGCAACATCATAAGTGGTAACCACTTGGTTTACCTTCTGAGACTCTGCACTACTTTTCAAAGAGGTATTGATGACTAGTCAAAAACAAATCATGTATCAGAGAAATATAAAAATGTACTGTAAGTTAAAGTTGTAGTTGTGAGCTTCTTCTTTTAACAACTTCCTAATCTGCTCTTAGAACGAAGTAATTACAACACACTTTTCTAAACATTAGGTGCATGAACATCATTCTTTCTCAACGAGTCCAAAGAAGTGATTTCGCCCTCCCCTCTCTTGGGAGTGTTTGGGCATCGTTATTCTACAACTTATTTTCAGTTTTTTTCTGATTTAGCTTTTATGAATCGTTTGCTAACAGGATCAGAGCATGAGGAGATTTTTTATGCAATTTGCACACGTTTCCATATTTTTTCGGCGAGTATAACACGATTTTGAATAGAATCGCGCGATACTGGCGGAAAGCGATTCTTTCGCTTCATAGGGAGCACACAAACACCTACAGTTCAGTTACTGTGAATATTAACCCCCGCACAGACTACCCACCATTACAATCAAGCAGAGAAGCAGCGTAGTCGGTTTATGCTAGAAATTAAAGTTTGGTAATCAATTCGGCTCTATTGTTCATACATTTTCACCACGCTTTGAATCGATCTGGGCCATGCTTCTGTAGCAGTAGGCTGCCAACATTCGCTCTAATGCTGAATATTATTAAATCAAGGGATTAGAAAGTTGGTGGGACATGTTTTCCAGCCTCCTTTGCGCGAGTTTGGAGGTATAGGTGCACAATATCTTAATTCAATAACTTCACAATGTGCTCAATCGTGTTTTTGGCTACAGTATTAACTTCTCTGCATGAAATCTCAATTTCATCATATTATAGTAACTTCTCCAACAGAATGCTGCTCTTTTCTTGGAATGGATGTGCTACTTGATAGAAATATATAATTTGCAGAAGTTGGATTTTATTTTGAACTATTTCATTGTTTTATATTTAATATTTAATTGATGTTGACACATGTGCATATACTTGCTACTGTTATCTTTTCACTCTTAGGGTGATAATGTATCCTTCCGCAATTCCCGCCAAGGATTTCTAACGTGCAACTACTTTCTTTGCGTGCATTGCTACTGTGTTGTACTTGGCTGCACAGTCATGGTAATGACGTCACGTCACGTGACATTGTTTTGATCAGAAACACTCTATGGGTGAATAGGTTTCGATTGATTTGTTTTATTTACGAACGCTATTTAATATTTCAGGTCATCAGCGACCCATTCCATTCAGAGCGTGAAACGACCGACAAAATTTGTTCAGAGCTCTCTTCTTTCAGACTTGAGTACTTTTTCGTTCCGTAAATCTACTGCAAGGGACCCACAGCTTTATTCTCTTCCGAAGGAAGCCGTACTGAGAAGGGCGAATAGGGGATAGATTTCAATAGATTTCACTTCAGTGGCTTTTGACTTTGTTTACCTGGTGATGTTATTGCACACAAGTCAATGTGGGACAGTCCAACTTGCCAAAGCTGCAAATGGCCTACTTGTAGTTGAATGTTGTTTCCAGGCTTGTTGGCCTATGTGAGTTTACCTACATTGAATAGTGTCATTGATATAAACAAAAGTAAAAGTTTATTGAGCAGCTTTGCCGGAGCTCTTGTTATATAACAGCATCCTAATTCCCAAAACCCCATCAATATTTACATGCTCTTTTCAGATTTTATACAATTCATGATTTATCCCTAGAAAATTCGTATGTATCTTCATATTCCAAATCTATCAAGACAGGACATAAATAGTAAATGGTGATCGTGTATACCCTATTACAATTTATTAAATGTGTTCACACTAACTCCACTTATACAAGATTAAGACATATTTTGGGAGCAATCACTGTGATGATGTATCATCACTCTATTGTCTACAACTTCCAAAGTACAGTTTAAATTAAAGATAATGAAGAGGAGCATATTTTCATTTATTACTGGGGTTCAAGAAGAACCAAAGTAGGTACTGCATAAACGAAAGCCATTACAATGTTTTACACGTCTTTGCATGTTAAGATGTATTGTTGCATTCCTTTGCCAGAGTCTCGTGTTCTTCTATAGACAGGGATAACATAGAACATACAGTAAATGACAACTAGCAAATTTGACAAGAAATTCAGGTATTTGTGCCCGTATCCCAGCATTTCATTGATAAATGCATACATTCATTTTGCAGTAAAAAGACACCTCAAAATTTGCAATCGAACTGCTAGGAGTTTCAGGTCGATGCTTTCAGGGGTTCTAGAGGTCTATGCACGGTTTAGATATAATCGATTACTTTTATATGTTTTGTCAGAAGTATATTAAGAAGTTCAGTTATTTATTTTTCATTTTTAGAGCTCCTGCAGTATATATTTACTACTACTGTTGAATATACATCGCATACTTCTAGAATCTAAATAACCAGGATTAACACTCTTGTAGTTATCCCATTTTCTTATTCTTTTCATTTCTTTATAATATTCAATATGACACTGATGTCAGGACAAGTGCACTAAAGAAAAATACCCCAGGTTATGACAGGGTAAAGCTATTTTTCAATTACGAAAGAAAAAGTGTTGCTAACTATTCTGTTTAATTAAACAGTAAATAAAGTTAATTGATATGCAAAGTTTATATTCAATTAAAAAATGAAATAATGTTTAAAAATTTTAAACAGATAATTTATTTACTCGGAGGCACTTTACAAACTCCAAATTTAAATCTGAAAGAACGTTAATTTTAGCAATAATTTGAAAATTGTGTACAAAGCGATTGCAATTAGCACAAACTTTATCAAATACTTCAAGGGACATTAAAATCTTAAGTTTCATTAAAAACTTACAAAGATCCCCTATCTGTTAGAAAAGAATAGGAACAAGACGACGTTAACAAAGGCTTCCAGCGTGGACTCGAGGGTATTGGGTGAAGGGTAGACTGAAGTGCGTGTAAGAACGACATAACTCATAAATACACAATAGAAGGAGTGGAATAGCGAAATACTTTTAATAAAAAAATTCATAATAACGCACATATTTAAACAAAATAATTCATTTTCTTGGTTTTTATAGCAGTAAACTTGTCAATTACCATTAAATTAAACTCTGGAACCTACAAGGTGAAGTCTGTCTGTACAGAATGCTTAAATTATTTTGAAATCACAGTTGGACTCAAATGATTATCTCTTCCAATAATCTCATGGAAAAGTAACATAAATAAGCAGCTGGATAATTGCAATCTCAATTCTAGGAAAGAAGACAGTCAAGTCTTGAACCATACTATACTTGTTCTTGACATTTGGAACTGTTGTGCTGTAATAGTTTGCTACTTGTTTCTTATAATGCTCAATCAACACAAAACAAAATGAAGCAACAGCTGTACTTTTTACTGAACGACCATTATCGGTGTGTTTGAGAGCATTGTTATTTCTAAATACACATTGTCATTTGATTGATAACAACTGCAAGCTTTCCAATATTTAATTTATATGTCTGGCTATTGCAATTAATTTACTATGTCGGTATAGTTATATAACAGTTTTTAAAATATTTTGTTCCGTTTTAATTATTCTGTATAAATGCGAGACAAACTTTACTGATTGAGAGGTGACGTTATTTTTAACGCTTTGCACTCATTTAGAGGTGCCCAGTGCAAGCTGCACTTTTGTTTGTAGTACCTACATCTATTCCACCATGAACATTTTCTCGATGCTTTACATCGTCATGTTTTTACATAAGCTGTTTTTTTTATAGAAGTCGCCAGTAATTGGCAATGCTGAAATTTGACTAACCTCCTCGAACAAATACATCAAATTTAAAATCCAAAAACTGCAACGTTTCGAAGATTACGTGTTTATGCATTAATTACGGGGGAATACAACAGTTTGGTTCTTTTTATTTCACCTCCATTATTATTTAATATTTATAAAACTGTGTTAATATATACCATGCCCTCATTCATCCACTTAATGGGAACCCCGGTAAGACTGGGTTTAACGTTCCAATGAAGCAGGCAATTGAGCTTGTTCAGTAATGTTTTCACCTCAATTTTGTTCATTTGCATTTATATCGAGAGTGAGATAATTGCTAGAACAAAGAATATTTATGTATGATTATTGTGCGTAAAAGAAATGGTACATATAGTGTAGGAGAGAGTTCCGTGCTAAATTTTTAATTTTTAGGAGTTATATCTCCATCCGGAGGAGCCGTTTTCAGATTGGTGAACAATATTAAAACCTAAAACGTTTTTGTTGAAGGGCAGGCGGGGAAAAAAAACAAAAACAGTTTTAACAGAGGAGAGGCTTGATGAAATAAGTTATCGGTTGGAAAGTTGTCCTCAAAAGTATTCAATAAGATTAGTCCGGCACGTTGGTGCATCTGTCGGCAGTGCGTATAAAGCCATTCAGCTGCTACATCTTCATCCATATAAAATTACTGCTGTGCCTGAAATGAAACCTGTGAAGCCGCTGAAACAAAATTTCTGGGAGACAGTTTACAATATTTGGGACGTTGAACTGTGGCGAATGTTTCAAAATATTTCGAAAAGTAACCGGGATATCTCAAAGCCGGGGGCAGGCACTTTAGAGCATCTATTTTGATGGTGAGTACAATATTAATTAGCATTTACTACTAATTAATACCCAAATAAAATTGGCGTGCAATGAATTTCCATTGCCTGATGACTTATTTACGATTAACAACCGTTCGGCAATTGCTTGGTGTAATAAAGATCCTGTTTATGCACGGTCTGTGTACAACTGGTATCAATAATAATTACATATTTGTAATTCATGACAATATTAAATATAGTGCTTTTGGATATTATACAAAGTTTAATTTTTTATAAAACGAGATAGGCAACATCAATTTTGGCATTCTGATCGACAGACCATTATATATAATATAAATATCAAATATACTGTAGCTTTCGTAATATTTTGAGTTAACAAGCTTCTGCAGAAGTGCACCCATAGCAATACGCACACACATAGTATGACACCTACACTCACGTAAGCCCACACAAGCGAAATCATGCTTACAACATACCCAAAAGTGAGCTCCCATTGATCGTTCTTTACGAATCGTTTTTCTTTTCTTGTTTTTACTCCCTGCATCCATTAAGTTGCTAAACGCATTGAACGCCCCAAGCTCATCACCCCAGCGCATCTGCGTGATTTTTATTTGTGGGGCTGATTCCGCCAGTGCCTTAATTATTATCTGTGCATTCTCTCGCCATGGTCCAGTTTCACAAAATTACGGTCTAATTCATTACAAATGTATGAACTTATAACATGTAATTATTAACAAAATTCTGTTCCACAACGGTTTCTGCTAAGCTTGTACTTTACTACATACTTACAAATGTACAAGTGATATTTCGTTGTTGTTTCACAGAAGTATTAGTATTAGTAGGGCACTGGTAATTTGTATAACTTTCTCTACAAGTGTAGGAATGTTGTCAATTTCAAATGCACAAAATTTATTATCTTTTTATTGATTTTGGGAGTCAGTTGACCCAAATGTGCTCAGTATTAGCGAAAGTGATACTAATGATAGTAGGAATATGTATAAAGAAAGAATAAATAAGTATTTGTGTATCGTGATAATGTTAGGTTAAATGCAATTAAAGTACGACTTGTGACTGATATTGGCATTTCCTGTTTCAAATGCATTTTTCAGACCAGCATCTTAGTTAATGTACTTTTAACATTCTTCCTACATACCACGAAAATAATTTCTTTTCATTCTTCATTCTCTTTTAAAACAATGCCGCTTAACACAATTTCCACTTTTTTTTTTTGTGTATATAATGAGAATATGATTGTCAAGCAACATAATCACATGGACTAATAAAATAGAAAATAAATGGGAAGATCAATCGGGAAACTCGATTCTTCTGCCATCTCTCGACGACTGAAATTCCTAAATGTAGCAGTAATGGGCCGTGTCTCAAAGTGGATTATTGCGCTTAAAGATCGATATATGCATAGTAAAGTATTTAAATTATCATTATATCTGTGAAAAAAAATACTGGTTCAGGAATAACAATAATGCTCTGTACATTAAAATTCCTAAGAAGTGGACTTAACGTAATTCAAGGCGTGGCGACGCATGGCAAACAGCTGTTTTTCCATCATATTCATCATATGACGTCACTTGTAACTTTTTACTAATACTTTACCACTGTTGCTCGTAGAACAGAAAGTTACAAGACCATACTTCACAAGGACTTGTACTAATGCACTTTAAACCATACTTTTGTGCAATAGGGCCCAGGCGTTTAAACAAGTGTTTTTTGTTTGTTTGTTTAAGTCTGCTGAATCTGTGTGAGAATCAGTTTATTCCGATTCTGTAGTGTTGTTTGGGACAGGTAATGCCGGGCGTTATCATGCAGACTAGCGCTGGTTGCTTTTGTTTGCAGCTTATGATGCATTTTCACAATTTCTTGATAATATTTCTCCGAAATATTTGTTTCGCTTGATGCACAAGATCGTGGCATATTAATCCAGCTGCAAATCATATGCAATTCCCATAACTTTTCTCTGGTATAATTTGGTTTTCGGAAGTATTTCAGGACTTTGCTAAGATTAAGTCATTGTATCGACATTGGGGGCTGTCATAGAGTATGGTGTCCAAACTATTTCGATTCGCAAATGCACTTGATAAAGATCTGAGTTGAGCAAACTCCTTAGTAATAAATACAGTGCTAAACAACATTATATTAGCCTACGGTTGCTAAAGGAGCGGTAAGTAGGCTATCTTAGGATTCCACTCCAAAAATGTTGAAAGCTACATATAATTACATAATTACGCACTATGCATTTAAGACATTACTACCGAAAATTAATAGGTATAAGGGTACCTTTTTTTTATCTAAACTGACATTCAGAATTAATAGAATATTAACATTTTTAAAAATATTTTATATATACCTAGTGACAGAATATCATGCGGGATTAAATCACACAGTTACGGAATATTTTAATATTGTAAATAAAACTATGCACCCTTCTCACAGAATTTCAAATAAAGTGGCGAGTAAATAATTTGCTATGGTGACACAGAGGTTTGAAGTCAGAAACATCAGAAGTTCAATAAAGTTTCAGAGCTATCTCAGCTTATAGCCTATTTCTCAATTTTTTTAAACAGACAATATGAAGAAAAAGACCTCTCGCACAAATGTATAAGTGAAAATTAATTAGGTTTTTACGACTTTATTCTCTAACATTGGGAACTTAACCCCCCCCCAAAATTATAATTGCAGACAATTACCTATGGCTTTTCTGTGGTTGAAAATTAGCGGATTTTTCAAAAAACTGCTCTTTTTCATTTATAACAGATTATGAAAACTGTTCTCTGTCTCTAAATATCTAAACGTAAATCTCATCTCAAAGAACTGAAGACGCTAGATCTAATTCATGATGGCCACAGTTCAATATTCCAGGTTTGTATTGTAATAATAATATCATTACAATAATAAACAAAATACTCAAAACCTGTCATTAGAGGGGGGGAAAAATTGGCGGACCTTTACAGATATCGGGAAGCTTCAAGGGATTCGTGTACCATAATTTAAGACCCATGCTCGGTACCATAATTTTGTCACTTCCTGGGCCCTGTTTCACGAAACAACTAGTTT
Organism: Metallyticus violacea; assembly: GCA_030762175.1. Classification (NCBI taxonomy): domain Eukaryota; kingdom Metazoa; phylum Arthropoda; class Insecta; order Mantodea; family Metallyticidae; genus Metallyticus; species Metallyticus violacea. Next base: position 45,440,517 of record CM060835.1, on the reverse strand, counting down.
ACTAGTTAGTAGCCGTAATTCCACCAGTTCTAATAAAACGTGTTTCACTAATATTTATTCCACAGTGGTAGAAGTCATATGTTAAAATTACTAGTGTAGCGACTCACGCCGAGCGTCGAGAAGGCTGTTCATTACTCCGTGGATTGTTTTTTGATGCGATTTTGTTTACTCGGCATGTGGTTTAAATCTTATATTCAAGCCAAGAAATAGCATTATGTCTACCATATCGAAAAGAATTTTTTCTAGTATTCAGAACAAAGTAACAGTGCTACATTTAATTAATGAATATATAAGGAAATCGGGCATTTCTCCCACAAAATTACGAAGAAAGACAAAGCCGGAATGTGGAAAACAATAACGCAAACTGTGAAAACTGATTACACCGTAGAAAGATTACGCAAATGTGAGGGACACATTTTGACAACTTTTATTTTACATTCATATTCACCTTTCATATTATTATCTACAAATAATTGTGTAAGTAGCTCAGTTTCTATGGCATTTTTCAGGTTAAGTAGATAATTCAAAAATATGGGAATGGATGGGAGATTTGAGACCGCATATTGCATAAATAACCCTTAATGGACTTTTTAATTAAAATGCACCGAGCTTAATTGATATATCAATACCAAACTAGTAATTAGATAACACTAATATGTACACTAGTATATAATTACATCATTCGAGATTTATGGCACAATTCCTATAGTTAACATTAAGCAATATTACTAGACTAAAGGTTTCATGAAACAGAACACACAAACAAAATCGCATAATATCAGTTTTCCATATTAGTAACTAGTAATTTGCGCTGATAAGTTCTAGAAACACGCACTTATAAAATAAACAATACTAAAATGGAGACTAGTATTACTAGATTACCACCTTCGTGAAACAGGGCACTGGAGATCTCAGGTGTAGAAACCAAAACACTCTCGATTGTGGTAGAGAATCAAATGTCGTTAGTTGTATGCTTTTAGAATAAACTAATCAGGGAACTATAAACGAGTGTGAGATATTGAATTTTTCACCAAATCGCTAGTATAAATATATATTAAAATACTCGCTGCTTTTATGCCTTTCCTAAGCATCTTACAATACTTTTTAAAATGTTTTTTCTTAAATTTAGGGTGGTTACTGAGCTTTTGCCCATTATATAATTGTCTTTTATGCTGACTAGATTTTTTAATTCCTTGGGCTAACCATTCCCTGCTCATGTTATAACTTTTTTTCATTTTTAGTGTAAAATATGCTTCAAACTGCAATTTAAAAATGTGTAAAAATTGTTGAATTAACTATTAACATCATTTGCACTAAAGACACTATTTCACAATTCTTGTTGAAGTGTCTCCACCATTTTACTGAGGTTTGCATAATTAATATCTTTTATTTGGTATATCTGTAACATTATTTGAGTTTTATTGAGGAATTCTTTTTCATTATTACTTGAGAATCATGGTCAGAGAGACCATTGATCAATGGAGACACAGAACATAATGACAGTTCGTCTGAATTTACAAATATATTATCTATTGCGTGCTAGAGTTTTTACCAATCCTGGTGGGAAAGTTAATGTATGCACTGCATATTATATGCAGTAAAAAGGAGAGTTCAATTGATTCATTCTGACACTTGGCATTAAGTAATGAATATTTTTCTCACCAAATATAACTATTTCATGCTTAGGCTTAAAAAGTTTAAGGTACCTTCAAGTTTCATTAAGAAAGTTTCAAAGTTTCCTAACGGTGAGCGATAAATAGCAATTATAATTATTTTGGTATTTTTGCTATCCAATTGGAATGTGCATAATTCAATGTCCTGTTCTGGTTTAAATTTTGATATATCGATTGTTTTATATGGTACATCCAACCTGACATAAATGCAAATTCCTCCGTTATTTAGTTTTTTTCTTGAAACTCCTACTCCCAGACAATAACCATGTAATGACAAATGTGATAGTTCTTGTTTCAAATGATGTTCGGATAGGCAGATATGTGATTTTTACTGTCGCAAGTTAAACTGTTTAATAATTCATCTGTTTTATTTTTCAGTTCTCCAATATTTTGATAAAATATACAAGGATTGTTTATTGTTTGCTGAATACTCTTCAATTTTACTTCATTTTCTGTGCAGTCATTATCGATTGTTATTTGAATTAACATTAACTGCTATTAAGTTTGACTTGATGAATTTCTGGACTGGAGGTGTCTTTATCCTAAAAAACGGGACCTTGAACTATTGATAAAACAGGAATCTTACCCTTGATACTGTCAGCAAAAAGGAGTGAAAGCTTCTTTGTGCCTCTTAAGTGCAGGCCATATACAATAAAATTATCTCTACCTTGTTGAAGATGACCAAATTACCGTAATAATTTTTAAGTATCATCGTTTAGATGGCATGCTATAAAGTTTCAGACGCGCAAGTATAGTCACTTGTTTGTGAGGATGGTGTAAACTAATTAATGTTAATATTATCTATAACATGGATAAAACTGAAATACGAGCTATGATACAATACTTCGTTTTAAAGGGTTTAACCCCAACACAAATACAAAAGGAGTTAGATTCCACATTAAAGGATTCTTCCTCTTCGTTTTCCGAGGTTAAAAAGTGGGTTGCTGTTTGGTCGTACATCCATTCAAGATGATGAATGCTCAGGGCGTCCCAAATCTGCTACCACCGGACCAGATGTGATGTGACCAAAATTCACTGTGCTGTACTCAGAAATTCCCGACACGCAAATTGGCTGACATTGCAAAATCTTTGATAGACTGTGTCCACTACATTTTACACGAAGTTTTAGGTTTCAGAAAGATTTCCTCTCAATGGTACCGCGTTTGTCAACAGTGGATCATAAACATACTCGAATGAACATTCCTCAAGAGTGTTTAGAATTTCAAATGCAATTCCAGTGAGTTTTTCGAACGTTTCATAACAGTAAGCGAAACTTGGATTCATCACTACACGCCAGAGGCGAAGAAGCAGTTCAAACAATGAGTGGCAACAGGTGAAAGTGCACCAAAGAAAGCAAAAACGGTTCCATCTGCAGGTATAGTTATGACTGTAGTTTTCCAGGATTCTCATGGTGTGGTACTCGTGGACCTCCGCCAGAAAGACAGAACCATCACCAGGGAGTATTACGCTTCATTACTGGGCCAACTAAAGGATGCTATTCTGGATAAAGGGAAAGAAAGCTCTGTTTCATCGCGATAGTGCTCTTTCACACACGTCTGCAAAAATGCAGGACCTTCGCTTCCACCTACACCATATTCACTTGTTTCCTAATCCGAAGAAATGACAGGGTGAAGGAAGTTTCGCATCAAATGAAGAGATTGGAGCGAAACAATATTTTTCACAGTTGGATAAATATTATTTTAACAAGGGTCCTAAATAGTTGGATTACATGTATTGATTAACAAGGTTGAAATAAAAAAAAAAGCGGTGTTAAATATTTTGTTTTCTTGGTCAGGCCAAGAAATTTTAAAACGCCGCACGTATATGGATGACATTAACAGTGATGGTAAAAGTGGCGTGATTTTCTTTTATTTCAGCTTTTAGCACAGGTTCATAGAAATGGAATACAAAACTCAGTGAAAGAACTGCAAAATTATAACAAAATAAATCATTTAATAACATTTTTGACAGTTTAGGCATAATTAAACTATTTCCAAGTACGATACTTTGGAACCCTAGAACTCGTCAACAATACAATACGATTTCTACAGGTATTCACATAAGGTAAATAACCGGAGGCGGGTTGCGAAACGGTTGATGTCATAGAAGGGAGGCTTTGGCGTGGGACGTACATGCGTCGCGAGCCACGGATAGTGTACCAATGTTGTCGGCTGGGAGGAGCCAGGCGCGCAAGTGCAGTGCGCAGCAGTGACGGGTAGTGGGGGTCCCAGTTGGTTCCGTGCATGGCCTACCTCAACCGCTAGTTGCATGCGCCGGCCACGTTAGCGATAGGTGAACTGCATGACCGTGTCCACCCCACCGCGCCCCGCCCGCCACCCGCACTTACCGAAGAGATACTACAGCTTGCTGCCGTCGTAATCCTCTACACTCACTCCCTACTAAATACTCGCCCGTCGCCATGGTTACCATTATTGCAGCCCGGCCAGCTTGTTCCCGCGCGATGCCACTGCACATGCACCGGAACGTGACGTAGTAGATCGATCCAGCGTAATATTAAGCTTTGGTTATTTTATTTACAGCAAATGGCGAGAGAGACGGGCGGCCGGAAGCGAGTGACGCCACAGCGATCGTTAGTTGCCCGCTAACTTTACACGCTTATTTCTTTTGAGTCACAGAAAGGAATTTTAAGCAATATGTCATTGTATTGTAAAATTTAATTTACAGCTCAAGCCCTGAGTGATAGCACTGGAAAGCACACAGTAAAGTGTGTTTGATATAAACGAACGTATCCAGTTTGGCCATAAACATTTCAAACGTTTAAGCACCAATCAGCTCTCAAAATGACCACCCTCACACATTACGACCTCTTGAGATTCTCAATAGTAGGTGCCTTTTCTTGCTAACTGTGCCTCAAACACTGATCCGGGGGAGTTGAAAAGACCATTAAGAACAACAATAAAATGTGGAACATTTCTCTTGCTGAAAGCTCCAATACCTGTTCTTAAAACAGTAGTGTTTAGGTTCTTCAATATAGTGATTTTATTCACATCAATCTCCTTTGACAGAAATGCAGCGTTGTGACTCTTAGCTCACTCCCCACTGAGCCATTACTGAGGTAGGATCTGTAGACCTTCCTCATAAGCTTCTTGTCAAATCGGGGTACAATATCCACATCATTGACATTTGTAGTGTTCTTAAATATTAAGTAGAGGAAGAGGTACAAACATGGAATATCAATTTGTTTTCGGCTGCTACTATCAAGATAACTAGGAAAAGGCTTATAAACTGCTATATCAAAATTTTAAAAAATGTGATATGAATTGCATAACACGACTGCAAATTTAAAAAATACATTTTTTTTAAAGAAACTGCGTTTGGGATACAAGTTTAGAATAGACTGTTGATAGTTTAGTTCAGGTAAAAAATATTTATTAAAATAATATACCGAATTTTCTTTTTCATGTAAATCTAACAAAAAAAAAATACAATAACGAATGCATAAATCTACTCTTCTCTTTCTTCGTTTTCAGCAGGCACAATCATCATGTCCCCACAACTCATATATTTAACACAAGAGCTTGATCATATTTTCCCTGGCAAGTGGGAAGTGTGCGTTTTCTGAAACATATCCTATCCAGTGTCTGTTTATTAAAAGTCCTTCTTGTTAGCCTAAACAATTTGTTCATTGAACTAACTGTTCTGCAATTCAGGAGGAACCACGTTTTTGGCCCAATTTTTAATTGAGTAACCTCGCTTTCTGACACATTTCAATTTGGCAAACTAAACAGTAATTTATTACTTTAAAAGGTTGCTATGCTTGAAAGAAGTCCATGTTTATTTCTGTTACTTTTTCTTCTTTTCCTTTTAATGTGACGCGACAGTCCGGGGTGAGCCTTGATATCCTCTACCTCAATCTTACATTGATAGAGGGCAGTCAGTATTGCAGGGGGTCACGTGATCGGCATACCGGCAACCCGCAGGTCGCCTATAAAGCGACTTTCGTGTGATCAAAGAAGGTCACTTGTCAATCAGGCAGTTTTCCAATCGTCCTAACGTTTTCCAGACCTCCCTAACTTATAAAATCTCCTAAGTAGGTACCGGGAATCGAACCCGGGCCTCCCGGCCAGCAGTCAGCAATGTAAACCATTAGACTAAGGGGAAAGTCATTTCTTTTACCTACCATTCTGCATCGCGTGCAGCCTGGAGGGCGATTATTAGTAATTCATATTGGCGACACTGTAACCTTCGAAATTTTAACCTTAAAACACGCCAAACGTAAATTGTAATTGTGTAGTGTTTAACACCCGTTTACTACTGAGGCAACACAGGCGGTGAACACTGGTGATACATGAAATAAAATGTTATATTGGGAATGGATTTTTTTTTTCTAAATTTGGGGTCCTAAATGGCATTTGCCATTTATGAGGACTGAGGGAGAACGGTCCTATTCGAACCCCAGACCTCCCGCTTACGAGTCAGCGCCTTAACGGTCTCAGGCATCCGTGGCGGTAGAAAACGCATATGAAAAACTAATAAATAAAATATAGCAATGATGCTACAGCTCTCACTTCGATAAAATTAATAAACAATATGATACACTGTAATAATGTTACGCTTCATCATCAAAACAGCGGGATTCACGCTGCTGAGTTTCATCCGAGTACAGCATCTACAGGCCAAACATTGGTATTCCATATTATCACTCCTAATCCACGTTTGTCCCCTTTCTTCCTCAGTAAAAAGTGTTTTCCAGCGGCCGTTGTAAGCAGCCCTTTCTCATCTCAACATTAGTTTTGGTTATAGGATGCGCAGTACTGCGACAGAATAAGCAAGCACTCCGGATGTGAACTCCTGGATATGTTCACCTTATAAGTTCAGTCATCGCTGTTTCCGAACTGAATTCCGTCAAACACAGGCTGCCACTGCCTTGACAGCAACTACGATCCTCACAGAAAGCGAGCATCTAGATCTCGAACAACCATCCTATTGATTTCGCTCGGAAGACGACTCAGTAACATAGTTTCCACGGCTAAACCTCAAGCAATGCACCTTTGAACTGAACAGTGTTATCTGAACGCAAAAACATTTATCACATTAGATGCAGTAGTTTTTCTGAATGGCAAGGTATATGTATTTTTCTGCCAAACGTGTTCGATTGTTCATAAGTGCGCGGTTCTCCAGCGGTGAAAGCAGCAACATCGTACATGACTGCAGTATTTAATAAGCGAACGTTTCTTTTTTAAGTTAATATAAACAGTCTTGACATTTTGCAGGGAAACTTTAGTTTAAAGTATTTAAGAGAAGTGCTGAAACCTTAAAACCCTCACAAATCATTAACGCACATGGAGAATATTGGAATAAATAATCTGAAGTATTAATGCTTTCTTCCGTTAGAGCCGAAACTAAAGCACAATTTTCCTTCGAAATTGATGTCCTCCCCCTTTTAAATTTTTCAAAGGTTCTTCGAGCTGTGCTATAGTCCAGAAAAAAAAACCTCCATAGGTCTCCTGTTCATAAGCATAGACCTCAGCTTAAGACTTGATGAGACGAAAGCAGAATTTCAGAGTTAGTGGTGTGTAGCTTCATTTTGCTGTAGGCGGAACTGAACATGACTCATCTTGCACACCAGACAGGGAGCTGAAGTAACAAACAACGAAACTAGCACCAAGTGTACATTAGCATTAAGCTAACAAAATGTTGCAAGTTAAATTTTATCGCGAGATATTATAATAATTCTTTATTGAACACCACTAGTAGCTTCTTGCTAGAATTTACAGCAGTATATAGCTAAAATATGATTAAATAACAGAAAACTATTGTCATTAATATTGTTATATGTTTGGATTCCCGTACGCTTCTCAACTAATTAGAAGAGCTTCGTGGTCTAGTGTTTCGTATAATTAATAGCCGGATTTTCCCGTTCGTCTTCGTCAAGCATGACAACAGATGCTGTTGTTAATACTTCCGTTTCTTCCGTCGCATGTTTTCCCCTTTAACAGAGTCGTTTATAGTGCCCAGAAGGCAATTCATTCTAGGGAATGGGAAAAATATAGAATACTGAAGCGCCCTCAAATGGGTTACCAACGCGTTCTGTTATTCTGTTTACATTATCACATTAACTTTTAATTTCTTTGTCTTTTTCTGAAGGTAAATATCAGGTATTTAAGTGAATTTGATATGGACAGTGCGTACTTTTCGATTGCATTTTGATGTTCTTGTGCACTTTGCAGTATAAATACTGTGGACTTCTATAATAGAAGAGAGTTTTGAATGCTGTTTTGTCTACAATAAATAGGAAACGAAGCGAACACTGCTATTCTAAGGTTTGATCGCACAGCACTAATTTCTTATGTTGTTAATTTAACAGTGTTATACATTTATAAAACTCTTTTTCTGTCTTCAGATATCTCTTCAAAATGTGGAGGTATGACAACTAAAAGCAAGCAACGAAGCCCATAAGGACCCATAAGTTAAGAAAATGAATCACAAACTGAAACTGCATACCATAGCACTAATAGAACGTACGGAACACCAGAGATGAAAACGACAGAACTAGGCAAGCATATTCAGTAATAGACAGAGAGAAATACGCAAAGATCTTCGGGAGTACCGAAGCCAAGTAGTGAAGCTAATCCGTGAATCCTCAAAGTCAACTAGGAAAGCAAAGAGAATGCTGGGAAATGGAAATTATTGGATTCTAGGCACACAAGGACCAAGAGTTAACATCATACTGACTTCTGTAAATACCTCTATAACAGCTCATTGTCGAACAGTAATGACAGACAACGGGGAAGTACCCATATTCATACGGAGTGAAGTGAGTTTAGCCATAGAGGATCTCAAAAACAGCAAAACTCCAGGAGAAGGTGGTATCCACATCGAACTATTGGGCTTAAACCATATACCAGATCCATTCATGGAAACCTTCAACAAAATACTCAAAACGGAAAGCCTACCATCATAATGGAGAACATGTACAATAATTCTTTTACATAAAAAGGGGACTAAGGATCAACTCACCAACTACAGGCCAATCAGTCAGATGTCCAACATGTATAAATTATTCTCCAAACTAATAACAAGATGAATTGCCAGAACATTGGATGAAAACCAATCAGAAGAGCAAGTAGACATCTGATCGGGCTGCAGTTCGTACCTGCAAACGATTAAACGGGTCATGGAGAAGATGACGGAATTTAATCTACCGTAATATATCGCCTTTGTTGATTATACCAAAGCCTTTGACTCTGTAGAACATCAAAGTATGATCCAGGCACTATCAATCAAGAGTTGAACGAAAATACACAAGGCTGCTGGCCAAATTGTACACCGAATCATATGCGAAGATAGCAACAAATAAGAAAGGACAACCCTAAAACTAGGCAGAAGAGTAAGATAAGGAGACTCAATTTCTCTAAAACTTTTCACAAGCATATTGGAGGAATTATTCCGCAAAATAAAATTGGGAAACACATTTAGAATTAATATAAATGCTTACAAAATCATGAACCTAAGATTTGCAGACGACATAATCCTATTTGCTAAAACAGCAGAGAACCTTCAAAGAATGTTATAAGGTCTCAACAAGCACAGGAAAACTGCTCGTCTATCCATGAACATGAAGAAAACACAGATCATCACAAACAGCCAAGTAACGCCCGTTAGAATCAAGTCAGAATGCGCAACCGAGTATGTCTACTTAAGACAAGCAGCTGCAATCATATGGGCAAAGAAATCAACAAAATAATTTCCTTAGCATGGAGAGCATTCTGATCATTGAAATTCATACTGATGGACAATACATTGAGCCGAAAATTGAGATTAAGACTCGTGCACATTCCCAGCATTATTATACGGATGCCAAACTTAGGGCCTAACAGAATAACGTTAGCATCTGCCAACGTAAAATGGAACGGATAGTACTGGGGGATATCTCTCATGGATAAAATATCATCTGTGAAATTAAGAAAGATGTGGGAACTAAGCGATGTGACTCAAGGTGCAAACAGCCTGAAGTGCAAATGAGGCGATATGTAGCAAAGCTACCAAGCAGCAAATGGGGACATACAGCTACCACATGGGATCTATGTATCGGCAGGAGAAGAAGAGGGAGACCCAGAACGAGGTGGGCACACTCCTTCAGGAAAGCAGGCGGGACACGTTGGACCAGCGTAGCACGGAACCGCAGCATCTGAAGAGCATAGGAACAGAGCTACAGAAAGAAGAGAACAACCGAAACCAATAGTGAAAGTGATACCTAACTTATAATATAATTACTTAATACACTCAGCACTTTAACCTCTAAACTTGTAAAACAAGAAACATTGTAGACTTAACAAACTAACGCGGACAGTAGCTCACAGCTCACCAAATGAGAAATGAGTGAGTCCCCCGCTTGCGGAGGTCCTAGCCCTGGATGGGATATAAATGGCTTAATTCATTGTGTAATAATATGTTTCTGTATATCAACATTAATAGTTTAATTCACAATTATATGTAATTTATTGATAACTAGATAGAAAAGAATAGAATATGTAATTAATTATATAAAAATCCAGGCCCTAGTTCATCTATCACGCGGCCTCCCTATCAGGCACCTCCTCAATTTCCCTCACCTGTTGCAGATCTCCCTAACTTAGAAAATTCCTAAGCAGGCACTGGGGATCGAAGCCGGATCTAACTGCCAGCATTTAGCAACGCTAAACACTAGACCAAGGACCACGGTATTTAATCTCTCTAATTTGGATTAATGTGTGTTAAAAACAAGTAGAATTTCTTCAAAGTGCAGGCCATACACTACGGAAAATAATGTTAGTTGTGATCAGTCTGGAAAAAATAAATTAACAGTCAGAATTTAAACCTTAGTGCGAAATATGGTACATTGGAAATGTGTGGGCTGAATATGCTTTGTAAACGGAAAATAGAATGTAAATATGCTGCTATTTTTCACTTTTCGCAATAATTTCGACCTGCCCTACCGCGTATAAAACGGTTGCTGTGTTTAATCAGTTAACGGAAACAGTTACAAGATCTATTCGGATCAGTGGAAGCTACAACGGGTAATGTATGATCAGTACAGTCTGGGTTTATGTTGTAGATAAGAAGCATGTACATAAATATTAGCCACATTTGTTTTATAATTGTGTTCTGAAGTAATTATATGTGACATAAAATGTTTTGTGCATGTTATTTATCCAGTCTGCAGTTGCGCTTATAAGCGATGGCAGTGGCGAAATAGTAACATTTACAATATTTACAACTTGTACTGTCAATTATACTTGTGCCGGTCCTAGTGGTAACCATACTTGCCTCGTGATCGCAGGTTCAATCCCGGCCAGGGCCGATGCATTTTTTACGGGCGTAAAAATTCTAAGTATCTATGACTTCCTTCGGAAGGGAAGTAAAGCCGTGGGTTCCGTGTCGTACATTTACGGCACGATAAAGAACCTCAAGCCTGAAAGAAGAGGCCCCTGGGTAAAACTTATCGGCCGTTTCACGACCTGAATTGAATGACTAATGACCTAGATGTTAATACAGCGTCCGTAATTTAAAATGGATAAATAAAAATATACATGTCAACATAATTAAATAACTTTCAATCTAATTAAAAGCACTTCATCACAATTAAAACATGTTAACGTAAATAAACGAATATGTTGACCTAATAAAATTTAACCTATTTAAATTCATTTCATTCTAAATAATTACATTTCAATCTAATAGATGCATGTAAACATAGTTTAGTACATTTCGACCTAATTGAAAACACGCCAATCTCATTAAATACTGTCAACTGCAAAAACTTATCTATGAACTATTGCAGTTATCTAAGTTTCTCTCCCAAGATCGCAGGTTCAATGCTGGCCAGGGTCGATGGAAGGGATTATTTCGGGTGTAAATATCTCAAGGAAGGGAAGGTAAGTAAAGCCATAGGGTCCCATGTCGTAGATTTACGGAATGTTTAGGAGCCTCAAGCCTAAAAGAAGAGGTCTCTGAGCTAAATTTGTCGGCCGTTTCAAGCCCTGAATTGAATGAGATGCTGATGACCTGAGTTGTTAAAGAACGTCCGTAAATAAATCAAATCAAAAACAATCTTAAGGTTTTCGTAAATTTTTAACTGTTAGAGCATAGCCCTCATTTATTCCAATCATCGGTGTTTCTATTTAACGATGAACATTTTCCTATGTCCGTCCACTGGTTCTTCTTTCATTGGTAAATTTATCATCTCCCCTTAAGTTATTTAATTTTAAATTGAAGTCCTAGATCTTCCTATGCCCCAAAATCCTAAAAACGACTTGAAAGTGCACAAAGTTTTGCCATACATCAACCTGTGAAGGATTCCCATTCCAGATCCTGTACAATTTCGTATTCATGCTTCCTTTCACACGTTTGTCTCCGTTCTCTGTACCCTCTCTTTCGAGAGGTATTTGTTTTCTTCATATAAAGATCGAAGCAAGATGTTTAGGGGACGAAGATAAAGGCTCATGCATATCAAAAAAATTATATCTTTTTATTTATGTTCAAGTTACAACTAGTGAAACTGAGAAATTCTTCGAAGTAATCTGTAATCAACTAATTACTTCTATTATCAGAATAGGTGCAAATGCGCTGAAAAACAAATGTCACCAATTTAAAAGGAAATGCATAATTTATTATTAAATGTTTTTCCAAATGCTCTGGTGCGAAATCATTAAAAATGTTGGGGGAGAAAAATCCGAATTAGAAGTAGATAATTTTACTGATTTGTCAACAGTGCAGTTAATATTCAGAGACTTCATTGTTAACTGCAGTTGCAACTGAATACAGTTTCCACAGTACTGAACATCTGATCGGCATTATATTATTTCTATATGTATTGTATATTTTCCTATTTGTTTTGTAATGAAAGGACCCCCCCCCCAACAAACGTATTGAGGTAAAATCTTGGGTGAGGGCGAAACCCCCCGCGATTTCGCACCCTACATCAAGCGCTTTATGTTTTTTTACACAGAGAAAGATCGCTCGGTACGCATTTATACAGAGAAACTGTATTATCAGGGTGTTGTACGGCTTTCACTATTAAGTACTTACACAAAATAAGAACATTGGATCACTAATCTTCTGAACTTCACCTTGCATTATTTTTATGGCTTCTTGAAGAGGCGTACCTGAAGTCTCCAGTGAATGAAATGATTGGTGATGTATGGAACAGCTGAATGCCGACAGAGATTCACTCTCAGACACTTGCAAAATGAGTTGAAAAGTTCTCGATCACTGACTTTATAGCTGTAGTCAAGTAGCTTGCTGCTTGTGATAGGAAGATTAAAAAATAAACCTTTTCGTTGCTGATATCTGTCATTTGTGAAAGCACCGTTGAAACAAATCCATGCTTAATGAAGATATGACTGATGCCATGGTTAACACCTAACTACTCCTGTTTCACAGTTCACTTCATTGTTCCCTCTTAAGAAACACAACTTTTTTTTTCTTTCTCCTATTAGAAACATGGCACGGAGATTCCCCCCCCCCCCCCCTTCTTTCTCTCTCTTTCACGTAATATGCAAACAAGACTGGAGTAGCCTTCCCCTAGCTTAGGGAGACCTCTCTCGATCTACAGATAGGACTGCTTGTTGTTACACATGCAAAAAAAGACAACTGGGGGAGAGTGAAGCACTTCAGTACTAAACTATGAGAAGCACTCAAGTTTAACTACATCGCAGCTTCTACCAAGTTCCGCCATACTTATTTATCTTCCATTTTCTCTCCTCCTGCACTTACATGGGGTACTTGTGACACCTATGAGACCGCTTAACAGTGCCGACAGCATTCTGTATGTGACGAAAGGATCAAGGAGAGAACGTCAATGCCTGTTTAACGAAACAAATAGTTGCTACCCGCACTTCTAATAAAACCCGTTTCACAAATATTTATTCACAATGATGGAATCGTAAAATTTGTCTTTAATCATTTGCCGAAATTACCAGCGTGACGACTGTATCAGAGCGTCGAGAAGGCTGTTTTATTTCTTGATAAGAATCTCCTGGTCAAAGAAAACAGTTGCTTGATAACACTTGAACATGTACGCATTGTGTTTAAAGCATCCAACATTGTTTTATCGCAAAAACGGTTAAATATAGTAGTTAAGACATAATCAAATCAAGTTGCTTTACAAAAAATAAAGAAAATATACTTAGTGAAAGCAGCGCTTCGTGTTGCCTTATGATGATAAAAACGTAAAGTGGCTTTCTGTCCTGCAGATAAGGTATTACTAAAGTATTCGCGATTATCTCGTTTTACGCACAAGCACAGAATTCGTTAAAATAAAAATGGTTTGAAAAACCGGAAACTTTTCAAGGAAAGAATGGCTCGCCGCTTACAACATTCATAATTAAAACGTTTCAGTGCCATGGCTTTCATTAAATGTTATTCAGATGAAAGGTTACTTTCATTAAACAATGCCAGAGCTTATGATGCAATACACCATAGAAACTAGTTATATACAGGGGATTTAAAAGTCGCGCCGCTTAGGACAACTTCCTTATTACTTGTAGCTACCTACGGGTGGGGGGGGGGGATTTGTTGGAAATACTCGTCTTAAATCATGTGCTAAAAATATAACATAAGATGCACAATTTGGGCTAATTATAACAGTTATAGAAAAAATGAAAAGACGATTTAAAGGATGCTGAAAAAAACTTAACAAAACCTTGACACTCAGACTATCACAATGGCAAACTTAAACATTTATCACTTATTGTTGCATGATGTTAACACCCGTTTTCACTACTGAGGCACCACAGGGGGTGGGCACTGATGGCACACGAGATGAAATGTTAAATTGGGAAAGAGTTTTTTGTAAGGAAGGAAGTGTTCCAGGCTTAAGTTTAGGGTACCTTCCTGGAATTGCCGTTTATGGAGACAGGAAAATCTGGAAAAAATCTCGGGGAGGATGGTCCTGGTGGGAATCGAACCCGAGACCTCCGGCTCATGAGTGCGTGCCTTGACGCACTGGGCCACCCTTGGCGGTTTTTTCACTTGAACTGCTCTGTCCTGTAATTGCTCCTCCTGCACTGCACACTAACGGGGGAACTGTTCAAATGGGTTGCCATTCTGTTGACGACATATCCAAACACGGCTAAGGCAACTGATTTAAAACTGCGTATTTCCTTTTCCTTTTCTGGTACCTATGCTTATAACGGAGTTATCCTACGGCGCGCGACTTTTGAATCACCCTGTATGTATTTTGCACTTGGCGTGTCACAAACATATGTCATATTCTCAAGAAAGTTATACGGTTTTAAATAAGTATTTATTATGTATAAAAGTATAAAACTAACATTTACCTAGAGTAAACTTAAAACTGATACACATTCGACATATAAAAAAATTAAATTAAAAAATACTGTTAAAAACTATTTAAAAATAGGCTGTAACCTCAGCAACGTCCAGTAGAAACCTGAAAACCCTTGTGATGGCCCTGAATGCCCATACAGTAGTTTACGTAACTCTGCAGTATTAAAACCGCCGTGCGATGCACTCTCGAAAATTCTCGGAACTAACTCTCGATAGTTCTGGAGGATTCCAGAGGTATATAAACGCTGCTTCTTGCGCATAACTCAAGTTGTCTACCAACTGAACTACTCAGCACTACCCGTCTACCGGTAGTTATTAATTTCATTTGAAGGATTTGGGAGATTCAAGGAATTGAAGAAAAATTAAGAATTCGTCCCACCTCTAACATTTTTGAAAACATGTCTCAGAACGGTCATATTTTTCAGCGTATAATATGCTCACGTCCATGTTTAAATGCGTACACCCGCCAAAGATGTCAATGTGTTGGCACCCAATCATAAGCCAAATAGTTACTTTTATCCAACAAAAGTTCCTGTATTTATATTATAAACAACGTACCCGGTACTTTTTTTGAAGCTAGTAATTAAATGCTTCCAAAGTTTGATATTTTTGAACCCCTCTTTTCCTATTGAAATGTCAAATAACACATTTACAAGTGTCAATATATTTATGGGATAGATAACATATTTACACAACATGATTTTGGGCAACTAGCGCATATGTACGGGGGAAAAAATATTAGAACACAAAATTCTAAAGCGTTTTTTCACTACCAATAGATGTGCCTAAAGCTGCGACGACACCCTCAATAAAATAGGCGCTTCATATGTATAATGTACGTTGCGTGTGCTACAAATAGGGAACGCATTCGCATATGGGAATGTTAAGAGTATTATCTAAAACAAAATGTCAAATCCGCGCAGAGCAGCATAAGTAGACCTTTTAATTAATACAAAAACAAATTCTAAGGCTACGAGAGAAGTGAGGATAAAAAGCTGAACATCGAAAAGTTGACACAATTTTGTCAACACTCTTTATATATATATGTATAGCACCCCAAGACTGAAGGGCAAGTAGGGAAGTATATAGTACACTTTATAGAGCTTACTTCCCCTCCGGCAAAGCCTAAATTAAACATTTCTGTTCACATTAACAGAGAAAATTTATTGCTCGCGGCTCGCATGACTTGCTTCAAAAACGATTGTAAATATTTCTGTTTGCAGCTTCACACTGACAGTAATATATGTAAAGCTTGTGCATTTTCCACGCCTGAATGATAATAACACTTTATTTTTTATCATAAATTTATTCATTCATTTATTGTTTTCTCTTCTCTTTTAGTGTTTGATATTAAATTTCATTAGTATGACTTAGTTTTATAAATATCCCAATGTACAAAGAATGATCGCAAGGAAAGCTTTGCAGCGATATGCACAAAAATTATATTCTGTCCGATGGAATATGTGGGCAGTTCAACTGTTTCAAAACGCCGCCAGGCATCATTAACATGCCATTTTAAAAATAGGAATAATAGTGTTGTAGCTAAGCAACGCTATGGAGAATAACAAGTCATTGCACTATGAACTTTCCGGATTTGCATTCTATGAAAAATAAAATGGAAAATAGCTTTAAAATGTACAGTGGAGTTCGTTGTAGCATACCTTTCGCCGTCAAAGAACATTACTCAAAGTGATTCGTCAAAATGCTTGCCATTTAATAGAAATGTTATTTTTTTTTAAACGAAAATCAAAACGGAAAGAGGCTCATTAACATAAGAATTTATGAGAATGAGAGAACACTAAAAGGTGTGAGTGGAAGAAACCTTAAAATCATTGCAGAAATACAATAAAAATTGTCAGAGAACTGCGGATAAAAAGGGATTAACTCGTCAATTTTGACGCCTGGTATAAGGAGCATGCCAACTTGTGTAACTGTACATGTATATATTTAAGGGATTTTAATGGAAGGTTCTTCAACTAATTAACTTTCTAATTTCTAGGTTCAACATGTGTACAATCAAATAGTGTTCTATAACATTTCTGTAAAACAAAACTAGCCTCACCCTACCCATCCTAGCAGCTCAGAAGAACAAGGAAATCATTCTTATTCTTTCATTCAGTGAAACGTAGTCCAAAAGAGAGAGGACAAAAGATATAGACGGAAGAAGAAAGGCGCTGAAATATTATTGCAGCTGAAACGCGATCTAGCAAACTTCCCCTATACTATACGTTTTAAAAATTGGAGCAGGAGGTCAAACGTCTGTGTAAGGGGTTATTAAATGTCTTATGTTTAAAAACCATTTACTGTATAGAAAGCACATTAAGTATTTTATCTACTCATTTATTGGTGTAACATAAATCGAACTATTTACACAAAGGGTTACTACTGAATTCGCAATTGATAAATACGAAACAAAAGCAAAGCGATTGGAAAGAATGCCTTAGTGGCGAAGTATTTACTGCTAAGTCAATTGAGCAATTTTGCTACTTTATTTATGCATAATGCCTCTATATTTTTCCGACAGTAATGATATCAATATAAAAAGAATGTACATCATCATCAGGCGACCCACAAAGACAAAGATTAAGATTTGGTTCGTTCCAGGGAAAAAAGAGAGAAAAAAAAATCCCGCAAGAACCGTATTTGAATTTAGTTACATTTAGCACCCACAGATGTCAGAGGGATAGGTAGTCAGCTTATCGCCTTACCCCCATCTAGTGCGATACTGAAGGTATTATTTGGTTGACAATTTTGTCCAGGGACCGCTTTTTCTCACGTATATAATTTTCCATGCTGTAAATCTACAGCTTGATTAAGTCGGCAACCCATCAAAACCTCCCATTCTGCCATCACTGTCTTAGTTGCAATTAGTAAGACAGGAGTAAAGTGTTCTGTGGTAATTTAATCTTTAGATAGCTAGACGCTAGTACAATTTAGCCGAGGAACCTTTTTCTCAGGTATGGACTTCTTTAACGTGCCCGAAAATCTACAACACAAGAGGTACCACGGCTTAGCACCAGAATTATTTTAAATGTTTAAATTTTGAAACTACTGTAGCTGGCACAAGTTTTATTTTATTTTGAGTTTGTAACTTCGTTTCATAGATACTTAAAACCGCCAAGCGGCAAGGATGATAAGAAACACTTGGTTTTAAACAATTGCATGTGAGTCAAGCATAAGTAACTATAAGCAGGTACAAACATGGAATACCAAATTGTTTCGGCTGCTACTATCAAGGTAACTAGGAAAAGGCATGTGAAATGGTACGCAATGTGTAGCCTCATCAAGATTTTAAAGATTCTGTGTGATATGAATTGCTTAACACGACTGAAAATGTAGAAAATACATATTTTTTTAAAGAAACTAATTTCCACTGTTTTGAAAAACGGGGTACAAATATACTTTGAAATGTCAGTTTAGTTAAAAATATTTCATAAAACAAAGCGAAACTTTTTCATGTGAATCTAACAAGAAGGAGGAAAAACACACACAAATCTACTCTTGTCTTCCTTATTTTCTGTAATAACAATCAGCATGCATCCACAATTCGTGCATTTAAGAGCTGGGATCACATTTTCCTTGGATAATCGGAAAGATGTAGCTGCGTCAAAAAATGAATGACCATAACTTTTCAAGTAAAAGCAACCACTTTTGCTAATGGTGGTGACAGAGATTTCCTCACAGAATCGAAATGGTGTAGCGAAGTTTCATTGTAGTGAACACCTTTGAGAGAAACTCGCACGCAAACGTCCTTTGTTCCGGAATCAACAGTCTTGAACCTTCCGTGCACCAACATCAGTTACCAACTGTGGCACTCAGTGAAATTTCCAGAATGTTATTTAAGTTACTTTCTTACAATGACAACAGCGGTGTTGAATGTTTTCGATTAGAGCTCAAACTGAAGCCCCGGGCTCACCTTCCTTTGAAATTGATTGCCTTCTCTCTTTAAACAACTTCCATCTTCGACCTATGCTATAGGGAAGACCAAACTCACTATAGGTGTCTTGCAAATTTGCATAAGCCTCAGCTAAAGATTTCTTGAGGAAAAAAAAAAAGCAGACTTTCAGAGCAGCATGTTGTTCATCGCGTTTCACCTCCATTTTACTTTGAGCAGAACTGGACACACCACTCACTAGTATCGCGTGTACATTAGGTTAACAAAATATTGTTAAATTAAATTTTACCACGAAAAAGTATGACTGTAAAAAAGATATATATATATATGATCACAACTGAACAGCGGTCGTAAAATGACGAAATTTGACATTTTCTCTTACTGACGAAAATAAAATGTACGATTCTTTATAATTAAAGAAGTATGTAGTTTATAGAGTGACTAAAGCATTTCAATGTTTAAAAGAATGTATATTTTAGGAACTGCGTGTTCTTTTAAATGTTGATATATCACAAACATTTCATTGATATTCATAAATATTTTTTTAAAGTTAAATTTATTTATTCTGTCTGTTCTCTAAGTTATTGGGTTGCACTGCATGTCGGACATTACTGTGCTTTTATTTAATTGAAATCTTTTCATGTAACGTATAGTTTGGTGTTTATCGAATGAAATATTTGTGATTGTGGTAATTTCTGAGGGTTTACATAAGCAGACTGTAAAGGAAGAGAGTGTGAGAAACGAATATTACATGGTAAGAGATTCATGATACCCACCTGCTTGGTCTAGTGGTTAGGGAGGCCCGGGTTCAATTCCCGGCACTTAGGAATTTTTCAAATTAGGGAGGTCTGAAACGGGGTCCACCCAACGTTGTAAGGATCATTGGGAAGCTGCCTGAAGGAGGGGTGGCGTTCTTCGATCTAGGGAGCCACATTACATGCTAATCACATGTTCTCCCCTTGCAATACTGCTGTCTATCGATGTAGTAGTAAGACGGAGGTAGAGGAAGCAGAGGTTGCTGCGGCAGGCCAAGGTTCACCATGAACTGTGAAAAGATTCATGAAATATCAGAAAAACGAACAGGAACATGAGAAAAAATAACTTCGCAGCTAATTATGTAAATAGAAATATCATGTAATCCAGTGGCATAATCAAGAAAATGAAAGTGGCAACTACATTAAATTAAAATTTCAGTTGCGATTATTTCAAGTAAAGTTGTTACTTTTTTTAAGAGACTAGTTACAAGGTTGAAATTTTGTACGCTTAAATGCACTAAACTACAATTGTTGCTGTTAATGACTTTTAAAAAATTTCATGTTTTGTGTTAAAATGAAAACTAGCTTTCATTTTCTTCATAGAGCAGGTTTAAAAATAATGAAATGCTACTAGCAGCGAATTCCGTGTAATTCATTAGCATGACAGAGCTTTTTAATGTATTGGAAAAAAATTCCATATGCTTAAAGTAGTTTGTGAGAAAAAGGAAAATATAAACATTTCCCTCTATTTTTCTTCCAACATTTTTTAGAATTTACTTTTTTTTTTCCCCCCCAGACAAACTGTAATGCATATAAACACGAAACCCATAGAGAAATAGCCGCATACATACCTCTACTTTATAGTAAACATTTTATATTGATCTATCACTTATGTCTAGAACTATGCATTTTTATTGAACCCCGGTAAAGATGAGTTATCCACTTCCCGTTTCTCTGATGCTGCGTACAATAACAGTAATTAGAGTTATAAGGAAAGCCTAATCTAGAGAATGGTGTAGTTTTTTTTTAATTTAAATTTTCCCATTGCTTAACAATACACGCTTATTATGAGGCGCGTTCAAGTTCTAAGCCCCCCCCCCCCTTTTAGGTTTGGAAGCAGGTAGAAACATGCGGTTAAGCTTAAAATATGCTGGCACTCTTTGTAAATGCTTGCCAGAAATGGCAGCACTGTACGGTGCACAGAACCTCAGTGGCTGCAGTTAGAGTAAGAAGTATTTTTGATACTTAAAAGTATTACAAGAACAGCGAGTTCGTTTTCTCCACTTACGTGGTGTCGCATCTATTGAAATTCATCGTCATTTGAGTGAGACATGTGGTGATGGTGTTATGAATATGAAAAATAAGCCTGCGTGCGACGGGGAAAAAAAAAAAAAAAAAAAAAAAAGTGCCTCGCACCAGCCAGTCAGATATCATGAGTGCGTGAGTGGAGAAAGTTGTTTTGGAACATCACTGATTAAGTGTGGAAGATATCGCCTCCAAAGTTGGCATTTTCGTGGGATCTGTGCACACAATCCTGCATGAAGACCTGAAAATGCGGAAAGTGTCCTCCAGGTGGGTGGGAACATGAGGCAGGAGTTTCTTCGTGAAAACATCAATGAAGTGGTTTCTTATGCTCTCTTCTCACCTGACCTGGCTCCTACAGATTTTTGCTTTTTTCAACAATGAAAGACACTCTCCGTGGTCACAGAATGTCTAGTTGGGCCGCTATTACATCAGCGATTTTCCAGTGGTCAAAACAGACTCCTAAAGAAGCGTTCGCAGCGACGATGGAATCATGGAGTCGAAGTTGTGATAAATGTGTACGTCAGCAGCGTCGAGAAGTAACAGGAGTTTCAAATTTTGGTGCAAATAATTAGTGAGAAAAAAATCGAACCTTAGAAGTTGAACACACTTTGTATTTCATTAGCACATTTCCTCCTATGTAACAATGAAAACTAGCGTGCATTACAAACACACGCAATAATTATTTAGCTGTCAAAAAGATATGCAGAAGTACCAATATCTCCATTCCGCATAGTGTATGAACTATATTGTATTGCAGCTCTTGTGTATATTTCAGCATTTGCTTATTATGTGTAATGAATACTCTACTTTATAATGAGATGTTGCGTTACAGGGACGGGGGAACCAGAGGTGACGTTGAGCTTCATCCGTGAGCCACAGGATGTGGTAGCGGTGCGCTCCAAGCAGCTTGTGCTGCACTGCGAGGTCGCCAGCTCCACGTCCGACCCCGTCAACATCACTTGGACACACGACGATAAGCCACTTGACCTAGTCAACGATTCTCGCCGGTGCATACTTCAGAATGGTTCGCTGTTCTTCAAAAAGGTGAGTGAGCGAGGTGTATGGGGATGAAAATACAGGAACCTGCTAAGTTTTCATTTGTCAAGGCAGGCACTTCTACTTTTGCAACAGCACAGACTTTTATCCAGTTATTTTCTTAGCTTCCAAGTTGCAAGTATGGACGTTTAAATAACTGTCATTGCTTATATAAGTTTTAAAATAGCTGTTGGGAGCTTCCACCATTACTTCGTTTTCAAAGAACTCTCTAGATTCGCTTCACCATCAAAGAAATGAACTGGTTTTCTGGGCAGGGTCTTGAGGCATAATGCAAATTCGGAAGTAGAAATCACAGCAAACGAAAAAATAAATTATTTTAAAACTATACAACAAAAGTCAGAGAAAAGTACAGGGACAAAAAAGAAAGAAACCTGCACAAAATGAATAAAAATTCGCGTTCTTTTACCATGTACATGCATGCCGTTTGCTTCAGATGCAAAGAACTAACTTAAGGTGATTCTAAGGCGCGAGCTTATAGTTGAAACTTAAGCCCTAACTTAACTAAACTTACTTTCAGTTTAAACTCCTGAGTTTTATAGTTACGCTATAACATTTAGCTTTGGTAAACTGAACATTTTTTGATACAGCTGAAGTTGGCAATGCATTGCAGTTTGTCTCTCTCTTTTTTACGATTTTGTTAAGTTCAGAAAATAAAATATGGGACTATAATATCATATTTATTTCAGAAATGAGTGACAAAAATAAATAAAATAGGATAGCAAATTTTATAACTAAAGAAATTACCAAATTGCTACAGACTGTTAATAAGCACAACACATAATAGATTGTAAGCGGTCTGACAAAATGTTATAGCAAAGGAACGCTCAGATTGCGGAGGAAATTTCAAAAGACTTCAACGCCAACAGCCTTACTGTGTACAGGGACGAGGGAGTTCTAAACAAAACAACAAAGCAAAAATAAAAAATGAATGGCAATGAAAAATACGCAATATGTGGTGGAGGACCGAATGTGCCTTCATCAATAACAAATCTTGATAAGATACCAAAGCAGCACATATCGGCATACAAGTTGATGGTCTTCATGTGTTGGAGGAAATTTTATAAAGCTTTCTATCAACAGTGCCGCAGAAATATTGTTATTAACATACAACCTGTTGCATAAAACCTCAAAGTAACAAGAAACATTGCTTTTCGCCGATAGAGCCTTGTTCCTGAAACAATCAAGATCGCTGTTTAACATTTGGAATTATTTTCTAAAATAAATCATACGTATATGATTTATGCATTACCAATACTATTATTATTTCATCTCCAATGATTTCCTTCATCAAATTTGTCGACTGGTTACTTAACATAAATCTCAGAATCGCACCATAGATTAAAATGATCTGAACATGTCCTAAATGGTCCTGGTCTCCTTAACCTTTCAATTTGGGGTAGAAGAAACTGAATTTCTTCGTCACTTATATCTTCTTCCAAAAACATTCTGACATACAGTAATAACCTTGCTTAAACCATGCTCCTTCTCAGCTTAAGCCAAGAGTCAATTAAGCGAAGTTTATCATTCAATTTGTACACTGTAAAACACATATGTAAATTAAGTTCCACCTTAAGCTCGGTACTAAGCTTAATCCTGAACCGTAATACTGGGCCTAAGAGTTGACAGCACAAATACATCACTTTTCATGATACAATCGGTGAAGCAAGATGAAGCCAAGAAATAGTGCCGGCACGTACAGCCTGTTGCATACACATCAGGCAATTCCATCGGTCGTTTTGTGGACGTTTCATATCGATTATACACTGAAGTTTTCTAGAAACCAGAAATTTGTGACATTCTAGAACAGGCCTACACAAATTTTCACACCCCGAGCAGACTTCTGACTCGCAAATTAAAGGTTGCGTTGGCTGTACATAAAAAATCACAGAGGGGAAGGAAACATTGACAAGTTAACAGAAAAGGCGTATAGTACGAGACAAACTTTGATGGTCTTCTTTACTGGAACTTTTTTTTTTTTTTTTTTTGAGTAGTGTTTAACGCCCGTTTTTACTACTGAGGCACCACAGGCGGTTTACTGGAACTGAGATTACACTTTTACACCAGCTTATTCATCTTAAGTCTATTATATAATCAGAGTTCGCCTAGGGAAACAACCTTGTCACGTCTCTGCAATCTCTTCAGTATATTTAGTGCTAGCAGAGTTTCGGTGCAGAATAGAGAGTGAATAATATATCGTTTATTCTTTATTTGTTAATGAAGACACTCTCAGATGTTCTTAATAGCATGAGAAACAGGAAATATTCCAAGTTTTTGCTCAATCGAAAGAAATAGTGGCAGGCAACTCTGGAGAATTGCCATGCACCTCGTGGTACTGTGTTACTGCATAGACGAAAGCGATGACACTTAGAACTCGGTGAGATCGGGTGAGGTTATTGTGGTATATAAGCGTAAGTGCTGTTAACAGTAATCGTGTGGACATCCTATAAACAATAAGGCAAGTACAAAAGCATTCATGTACCATCCAAGTACAATGTACAAGTTTTTCTTTAAACATTCAATGGCGACTCAGTTTGTAATAACTCGGTGATAAAAACTTTGTGACAAAACAATATTCATCAATAGCTGAGTAGAAGAAGACAAGATGAACGGGATGCGTGACACAACTTGGAGTGATTCCTGCTCTACTGAAGTGAAAGAGATTTACATGAATCAAGTTTAATGTTTTTCATCCTTATTGTAAAAGTATATATTTAGATCTGCTTGTTACAGCTTCTTATTTGCATTAAGGCTATGTTGAGCATAAATCTACGAAAGTATTGACAGTCTGTAGGACTTTGTTACCAGGTGATGCAATAGGTACTAGCGCTCAAGTTATACAAGTATTTTATTTAGTTAATGTAATTCTTGTGTTAGAAACACTTGACTGAGTTAGTGAGCGCGATTGCAACGAACAGTTTCACGTGTGTATTATTGGGCCTCTCTATTATGTCATTGCCGATTTTTGTGTTTTATATATAAAGAAAGTCGGTATAAGATGCCGCCACTAAGGAATAATAGGCGAATATGAGCAAATTAATATTCACATTGCTTTAAACTTTATTCATTACAATGTTGAAGCTTTCATGCAAGGTGTAGTGATCATAACGCGGTTGTAGTGCTGCTAAACGGGCATCTGCCCTTATATAGATGCCGGAAAGTTGCCACATGTGGCAATTAGTGCAAGTAACATGAGGTACTTAAGCAATAATGCTAATTGGTGATTTATCTTTTAAAATAACAATTCAAAAATGTATTCTTTTGGCACATTTTGAAATAAATAGGGACATATTTTAGCACGATCTGTGACTGGTCACCACAGGTGCTATAAAGCTAATTATTTGAAGATTATTACGCCTAATACAGTAATCTTTGCCTTTACCACAGTTTTCGTGTAATCCCCGTGGGTCCTGGCCGTCTTTTGGATAGCATTTTATTTTCAAATCTCTGTCTGATTTCGCAGTTTTGGAATTATTATTCTACTGTTTATATCTTCTAAAGCCCGAAGGAGATTTCCTTGAGATCATTCATTACACCTGAATTTTCTTTTATTTTAATATGATATTGTCACAAAAATTCTTCTTCTTCTTCTTCTTCAGCCAACGCCCGTCCTTGACTGGTCTGCCATTCGACGCCTTGCCTTCCAGTACAGCCGTGACCTTCCTTCCACTGAGTCTTCAACAGTAGTTGTCTGCAGGCAGTGCAGAGGGGCAGGTGGTCGGCAGTGCCTTCCTCTAGCAGGCAGAGGGGACAGATTAGGCTATCGACCACACCGATTCTATGCAGATGTTTTTGCAAGTAATCGTGTCCTGCAGCCATCCTAAAGGTGGCTACTGCCAGCTTCCGGGGCAGGTTATTGGGGATGGGGTTTGAAGCAAGTATTTCCCATCTTTTACCAATTGCCGCTGTCTTCCGAGAGTCTACAATTGCTCCTTTAATTCGAGATGTTATGGCACTGCTGATGTTAGAGTACGTAGTTGGTACAACTGTCACAAAAATACACAAATTTTTGTTTCAATTATATTGTTTTTAATAACTGAAATCATACAGAAAGCATAAACAAATATTGATTTAAAGAAAACGTAGAAGGATTTGAGTACGTTAAACGTTAGGTTTGGCCTGGGGCTATGAGGAACCGCATGGAATCTCGACCTTGCTGTTGTGTCGGAAGCTGCTTCTGTAGCAGCGAAACCTAATTGAAAAACACGCTGGACGAAAATATGTAAACTATTCGACCATATTTCTTCATTCTGCAATAAGGTTTCCGTTTATTAACTCGTTCTGCACAAGGCTTTAATTTAAATTTTATATTAGTATAATATTCAAAAGATATATATCTTTTCCTTGAAAAACTTTGTTTTATTTCACATGATGTAGCGGGTGCAAATAGAAAACATGGTATCTTAGTGTTGCTTGTGCCTTCTTGAATAAACAATGCATTCCTTATTCTGCACATTTCTCCATATCCACCATTTTCCTCATGAACACTTTCCAGGTGATGATTATTGTATCTGCCGTAGTCACTTCAGCGCGCCTGCCTGCTTGTCCCAAAAGTCGGCATTTCTGAGAACCGTTCTTTAAAAGGATAGGGGCTACAACGTTTTTCTTTTAGCTTCATGAGAACAGTCAAGGAATTTCTTGAACAAAAAGTAGTGAATCTGTCTGAACACGATACATGCGGTGCTATTTTGGGGGAAATACTTTTTAATAAATATAGTAAGGTATTATTATTATTATTATTATTATTATTATTATTATTATTAAGTTAAGATGCGTTGTATACAGTTTCCACCCCTGCTTTTGCTCGTTCTCTTAATTCTTCCTTCTCTTTCTATGTCACCTTCTGTAGATGAGTCCCTTCCTTGCTTTTTTCATCCATTGTACGTGGGTTCAGCCGCGGGCAGCTCGTAACAGATTGCTGGCATTATTCTGTTCTCC
Organism: Metallyticus violacea; assembly: GCA_030762175.1. Classification (NCBI taxonomy): domain Eukaryota; kingdom Metazoa; phylum Arthropoda; class Insecta; order Mantodea; family Metallyticidae; genus Metallyticus; species Metallyticus violacea. The sequence continues at coordinate 45,413,605 of CM060835.1, read as the reverse complement.
TTGCTCTTGAAATGCAATAGTCTCATTCTTTTCTTATTTTCTTCACTCGCTGTTTTCTCTGAATTCCATTTCCGCCGAATATTCCCACTTCGTTTATTTCTCTAGCCCTCTAGTCCTCAAAGTGTTCATCTCAGCGGTTTCTGCGACACTTCGTTTTTCTGCAGCGTAAGGTATGTGTGCATGTCTGTGAGCACAACCGGTAGACTTAGTAACAGAACGGGAAATGAAATCTGCAGCACATCCAGCAAGTGCTATTACTAAACGAACTAGTAGTGTGTTTTAAATGGAAAAATAATTAATTAATCACTTTTAACAAACAACTGCATAGTTAATAAAATAAAATAATTAAAACGTTTTTAACAACAAAATAATATCTTTCCAATCTCAAATAACAGGACAAAGTAAGTAAATCCCGGGATTTACCCGCACCCCCAAAGTTTTAACGCCCAAGTTAGTATAAAATACCATATTATGTTAACTCTAGGTCCTAAAATATATTACTTCTATCCCAAAATAATAATCGTTTTATTTGTTGACAATGAATTAATGCCGATTATGTGAACAGTCTTCCGGGCTGTAAGGCCGTGGTTCTATAAGATTCTTCTCCTTCATCTTTCCAGACGTTTCGTGCAAGATTGCGGTGGACATCATCAGTGGTTTCGGTATATACTAGGGGTGCCTGTGGAACTATCATATAGCGCGAACAAAAACAGTCTTGATTAACTTCAGGGAATGATTGACAGGAAAACGAACAAATAAGTTCATATGAACATATATGCATATTTTCTAAAGTAATGACATTATGAACAGCATCATTCTATCATAGCAAGACTCACAGTGTTACAAAAGATGTTCAAAGTGACTTCCATGGATTGCCTCACTTTTTCGAATGTTCCAGCCTGTACCCAAATAGCGTTACAGGCTACACAGATGTGCTGTTCAAGGGTCTACTCATGAGGAACGATCTCAGCGAACACAACACTTTTCAGATGCTCCCATAAGTAAAAATCAACGAGGGTTAAGTTCGGTGATCAAGCGGCCAACGCAACAGGGCCTCCTAGTCGTATCCATCTTCTGAGGAAGATATTATTGAGGTGTTGACGAATAATAATGTGGAAGTGGGCTGAAGTTTTTAATGCATCAGCCACATTACCTGTCCTTTTGCCAAAGGCACATTCTAAAGCAAACGAGGCAAAGTGTTCTGCAGGAATTCCAGATACGACTGTTCGTTACGGTGTTATGGAAGTTGGTCCAAGCAGGTATTGGCCAAGAATCTCTGCCCAAACATTGATGCTGAGCCGTTGCTGTTGAGACGATTGAACCATTCCCCGAGGATTTTCTGTAGCTCACGGCTTGATGATGTCATCTCTTATAGGTCAGGAGGCTTCATGACATAAATCCCATCATTTTTTTTAACACTATGACTGTGTTATGATAGAATGATGCTGTTCAACAGTGTCATCTACTTTAGAAAATATATTTCTGGACAATATGTTTATGTGAACTTTTTTGTTCCTTTTTCTGTCAGGAATCGCCGTCTGAAGTTGGTCAAGATAGCAGCATCTGTTCATTCTGTATATCGCCAGTCACTGATATTTAACAATGTCAAGTGTGATATTTATCAATGAAAACGCACTGTATTATACATCATTCTTAATAATTTGCTCTTTTAAAATGAGCTGTCTTAGAGTATGAGCATTAATTGTAATGTGGGCCCCTGACAGCTGATACTTGTTTGTACAACGTCATAGGTTATTTAAAAACGGTTTACATTCCTTTTGCATATCGTGTAAATCTAACTTCAGCTACATTGCCATTTCTTTCTCAAGTTCTGAGCATTTTTCTTAAGAGACCAGAAGAGCCTCATTTGCTGGTAATGTTAGTCTCACCTTGCAGGCCCACATTAACACAAGGAATGTCCTAATATTATTTGTTAACTATAGTTATGTATTAAAAGTGGAGATCATCTGGACTCGAAAGTTCAAGGCTATTCCTAAACAAGTATGTCGTGCAAGCACATACGTATGATGGGTTGCATACGCACCAGGCGTTACTTTTGTACCGTAACTACAGCCCGGAGTTGATGTAATTGCATATTTTAAAATCACGAAAAGGCAACTGTTTACGAGTTTTGAAATATGGTATACATTTTATTTATCACATTTTAAAATATTTGGTTTAATGTTAAATATTTTACATTTTACTACACAATTAGCAGATTGTTACGTTATTGGTTGCATTCAAAGCAAAATTGCAGGAGTTCCTTGTCGCCATGACCTCGTTTGAAATATTTTCATTGGTTGTTTGCAAAAGGCATAACATTCGGTTGTTATCCATGACACCAGCCATATCTTCATAATTGTCCAAGCTGAAAGTTTGGTTTCGCACAAAAATATACGAATTTAGTGAATGTACTTGCCTGGTTGTGAATCCAGGTCTTCTTTGCAACAGAGATCAATCCAGGAAGCAAATTAGCTTATACGATTTGGGGGCGGGGGCGGAATCTTCCTATGGCGTACAATACTGCAAGCAGCTGGTTGTATTTCTGCCTCCACAACCTGTGATTATAAGGTAGGCAGTCTGGATTAAAACGAGTGTTCTACAATACGCATTCGAAGTATTGAAATCAAATGGAGAAATTTTCTTTTTACTCTGCTGAATTTGTGAGTTGTCGACTTCGAGTCATTTCAAAGTGTTCATTTCAGTTTCATACATCATATGTCTTTCAGTGGTGTAGAAACTGGAGACTTTATATCTCTTTAAGAAGCCATGGGAATAATAGAAGATGAAGTTCACAAGAAGAAGTGGGTGTTGTAGATTGCAGTAAAGTGTAAGCTATACTAAAAAGAATACGGATATTCAAAATGTCTTAATATTTGTGTCGCTTAAGTAATGTATAATTTGTCTTGCAGTAATAATTACCTGCTTTTCGATTATTTTGAAGTTACAAATATATTTTCTAATAGTTAATGAAGACACTAAATGTTTGATTTTACATATAGTTGCTTCATTACTTCTCATTTGGCGTTACAGCCTGATGTGAACCTTGGCCTGACGCGGCGACCTCTACTTCAGTTTCACGACTTCATTGATAGAGGGCAGTATTGCAGGGGGGCGTATAATCAGCTAGCCGGCACCCCGCAGGTGCGGCTTTCGTGATCGAAAAATGCCATCTCTCCATTAGGTAACTCCCCAATTGTCCTCACGAGGTGGACCCCGCTCCAGATCTCCTTAACTTGGAAAAATTCCGGAGTACCGGGAATCGAACCGGGCACCCCGGCCAGAAATCAGAAAGGAGATGGTCATTGCTTCATTGCACGTTTATAAATTGTAACCCCTATAGGATAAATATCGTATTTCTCAATTTGACATTACATAAATGCCGAGCTCTAATCGAAAGTAGCACCCGGGTATGTGACAAAATGCTTTTTTTTAATTCATCATCAGAAAAGAAAATCTAATACTACTTAAATGAAATTCGAGAAATGTCAACCATTATTGGAAAGTTTTAGTTTTGCCTTATTATTTGTATGCCAATTTTATACTATTCTGCATATTTTTAATTTTATTATTTTAATTTTTTCTGTTATTGTACTTTGTGAACACACTCATTGGCGAAAATTGGAAGTGATTATTTATTCAAAAGCAGTTGTAAAGAATGTTTTGCGGCGGATTTATGCTTTTACCCATGGCTAACAATGAAAGACCTTCATAAAAATGTCAAGTATGGCAAGAGGGTCGCTGTAATAAACTCTTTTCATTGTGGGCGAACGGTATTCCTAAGTGAGCTACTTAATGTCGGAACATATGGCCTCCAACCATTACAAACACAAATAAGCAGCAAATGACCGCTTGCTATTATTCGTTACATTCTATGAAAGTCTTTAAAGTCTTGCAAAGCTTTCGGGCGGAAGTGTTGCAGAATTTTGTAAAGAAAATATTTTGGATATGGGTATACGTGCTGCAGCATAATATCCGGTGAAGGCCAAGGGTAGTGGAGAAGGTCACGGCGCCCTGCTTCACCATTCTGTTATTAGCATAGCCCGAAAGTTCAGAAATATATTTTGGTTAAAATAGTCAGGCAAAAGGGCACTAACACTAGAACGTCCAATGGCGGTCAATTGATCGCTTTTGATTTTCAAACGCTTATATTTTCACTGTTTTAAGAAGTATTTTTCTATGGTTTTGTAAATTTTAATCCCTTTCAATGACGTTTAGACACCTTTTTATTATTTCTTTTTCCTCCTGTGGTGCCTCATTAGTAAAAACGGGCGTTAAAAACTATTAAAAATATGCTCTCTTTTTTCTTTCATGGCTAGGGATGAAGGAACATCTAAGGCCGCTAGATGCAAAATATGTCAAATAGGGTTACGTAAGAAAAACAAAACCAAAGACAGTTGTTCGACAAAAACACAGAATGTTGTTCTTGTATAATCAAAACCTCTGCAAAAAGTATCATACCTATATCTGTGAGAATATTTCAATGTAAGAACTTTTTGTATAGATATAACCCGTATTTGTATAACTTATGTCTTTTTTGTACAAATAAGTTGTTACTACATAGCATAGAGAAAACTCAGTTCATATAATAAATTATTTATTATTTTCGAGAAAACCCACGCTTATATATGAAATAAAAAGTAACTTTTATAGGATGACCTATAAAAGATGAACAAAAGAATGAACGAACAAATGTGAGAATGCATCGTTAAATTATCAACAAATTAAATGAATAGGCAAAGGGGCCTGGGGACATACAGCGCTAAACATGTGATATGTGAGCAAAACAATGAACATAAAATTTCTGAAAGCAGAAGCTCGATTCAAGCTGGATTTGAACTGATTCACAATTCAGAAGTCTTATTTTCCCCTCTCATCACTATAGTCGTCTGGTAAGTAATAAATTTCATTGGCCTGAGTCAGAAGAGCACTTTATGTGATACTGAGCAGACACCAAGTATATAAAAACTCACTCCGGAAGCTAAACGCAAACTAGATGCGAACCTGGGTAAATCGTTTCCTGTATACCATCAAAGTAGGCTAGAAGACGATCAAGGGAAAAGTCCATGGTTTTCAGAGAGAAAAATGATTAAAATGCATAAGAAAGTAACGGGCGTTTTAGGGAGTACTTGAAACTCGGGCGTTCTAGTGTTAAAATGCTAAACATAGGCAGTAATGTAATTAAAATAGACATTTATTAAAAGTCAAAACAGTAATAACACCCATTATTAATGAAATGGGTATTTAATTTCTTTATCACATAATTAAATTACATAAGCTTACTTTTCTTGGTTACAAGCAACAACAAAATGTTTTCTCAAGGTATCAACTGTCATAGTCAAACGCTTGTGAGAGAGAAAATTGTTTTCATCATGGAAAAAGAACGCTCTACTTCCGCTGAAGTGATTGAAGCATAACAAGCTATTTCGGAAGAACTCATACCAGTTAAACAAAACATTTAACTTTCAGGACATCATGAAAATGTTGATCAATCAAAGTAAATAGTCCTGGCGAATGAGCAAAAGATGAGTAGTGGTTGCTCTCTCTTATTTCCGTACTGTACAGCTGTACCGTTGTTATCTTTCTCGCTTTATTTCCTGGCATTCGTATGTCCGAGGTATTTGTGCGTTCATAACGCTAATGAAGATTTTTCTATTTACAGAGCTGAAGTGAATGGGTTGAGGAGAAAGTTTTTGATTGCTTGAAAAGAAATATATAACAAGATTCTCAATAGATATTTTTGTAAGGTGAGCATGCCATTTTATTTTTAGAACTAGTTTCCTTCGATATATTAAACTTCTTTGTTTGCTTTTTAAAATGATAAATAATTGGATAATAAAAATTGTAACGATGCAAAACGGGGGGGGGGGGGCTTTAGACCTTGAAATTATCAACAGAATCCAAAATAGGCAAAAAGGGCAAAATAAAAACTCGCCTACCAACCCCAAAAGTACAGAAACATTTAATTTCTGACTCTTAAATATATCAACTCTGATAGAAAAGGCATTTTGCCTAACTTGCGGGCTCTGCTGATGAGGAAAAATGACTTATTTGGGTAGAGGAAAACTGAGCATTTAGAGTTTTGTAATAAGCCATCCAATAGGGAGACTTAACATTTTTGTATGGAACTGCTAATCTGAATACATCGGTTATACATAAAATTTAAGCATTTATTTGGTTACATCGGTTTGTTACTAAACCAATATTTTAGTTTTGAGTTCTTTTGTTATTAACAGCTACTATTGGCCCATACAGCGATGCACACCACCTGAAATACACCTCATAGAAATCCAGTTCGCGCCGCGACAGTTCCTTGTGGGTCAAGGTCAGTCGACCGACACGCGTTCTCAGTTCGGTCATCATTAGGGTGATGCGTGGTCAGCGCATCGAGTTCCCGTAGTCGTGCTGATTTATCTGTCCAGATAGGTGCTGCTAGCTGTTGCTCTCTCTAAATGCCAGGCCCTTGAGCAGTCTCGAACCATCGGGTGTGCTCGCAAGCAGACCATATGACACTTTTTGTGTTCCATGCTTCTTTTTCAAGTATCTGCTGTTTATGAAATTGTTCACCTTTTATTAATTAATAACCATTTTTATACATTTTGCCATATTTTCTACACAAATAACCACTATTTTTTTAATATACTTATGTTACTCCTGTCTATCTGGACAGGAAGAATTTAAAACAAAGGACTGTTCAACAAGAAAACAACTAGAGCTGCCACCATAGTCACTAGACATTGGAAAAGTATTGCTAAAAGTCAGTCATGCAGGATACGCCTGTCAAACTGCACACAGCGACAGTGTTTTTCATAAGTTAACACAGCAGCATCAGATGGGAAGATTAATTAGTTCCGTTCCTTCAGAATGTCAATTGTCTAAGCGGAAATGAAGTAAGAGGGATACGTGCAGATGTAGTTTTGGTAATGATGTTTTCTGTAAGTTTTGCCAAGTGAAGTCAGAGGAACTATGAGTTATAACAGTAGCACACACATACAAGTAATACACATAAACTCGCTTTTAATAAAAAAGTTTAAGTAATGAAGTGCAACAAGAGTTCCCTCCAGATTTTTAAGTTTTTATTGCAGCTAATAATCCGAAAGAAACGAATGAAGTTATTCAAGGAATGCAGCGGAAAATAAGGCAGTGAGGCGAATTACGTCATTCATAGTTCCCTATTGTATGCTCTTCTTTCTATAAATATATTTTACCATTCGTTCCATTTATAGCCAGGCCATAGATCGCGTATATGCGCAGTTCGCTTGCACCTCAGTGACCTCGCGAAAGTGAATAGTAATTTAAAATTGATCAAGCTATGTTAGATAAATTTTCATTTACACTGAAATAATGATTGTGCAATTCAGTCCGCTATTGTTCCAGTAGCGCACTAGCGGTGAATGACCCGTTCAAGGCTACGTTTATAAGCTTGTTATACTGTGTCAGTTGCTGCCTTCTGTTAGAGCTCTAAAGCCTAGAGTTTGTTCATTGTGCATCTCAAAAGTGAAAGTTTATTCAAGACATCTGTCTTGTGTGAGAATTACATTATATCATTCTTATTAGACCACTGAAATGTCTATCGAAAAATTTTCGCGCTTGAGCAAAGACTTTTTATGAATGATACATACGTAAAACCGAATCATGTAGACAGGCGTGTGTACAATTTTAGGAGACATTTCTTGGTATTCCATTTCCAGATAGAGAAACTGTTAGTTGTCTGGTTAATAAGGTAGGACAACGGGATCACTAAACGCTAAACCTAAGAAACGAAAAAGAAATATTCTAACGGAGGGAATAACTGACGAAATTGGTTCATCATTCCCGAACTCTCTCCAAAGAAGTCCCTAAGACGTGTGTAACAAGTGGGTGTTTTGAAAAACTCTGTGTATAGAGCTGCTAAACTTTTAAAATTGAAACCCCACTATAATTCATGAATTACAACCTCGCAGCGACGAAAAACGAGTAAATTTGTGTAATTGGAATTTTGAAAATATTGTTGATGGTACTGTTGATTCCATTTAATAATTTTCGTTTAAAAGGAACAATCCCCACACCATAGACGAACTTAGGGCAATATAAGAACAGAAAGAATGGACATTACGCCAAGAAGAACATGCGTGAGAATGGAAATTTCATCCGAAGATGCCAGAAAATCTTAATGCAGATGGACACCACGTATAACAATGAGTGGTCATTATATCACTCATGATTAATAAGTAACGCGGGAGTTTTAGAACGGAAAACCCACAATGTAGTAGGCAGTGCGCGGAGCACGCGATCCTTGCATTGTGTACTTAGCAAACTACAGAACAGTATTGTTTTAACCTCTTTAAGGACCAATAATGAATATTAAACGCCTTAAAAGCACTTACTAACACTCAACAATGGAACTATGTACTTCAGCAATGCCAACAATGTGCTGCACATTTTCTGAGCCTTGTTTCTCCGTATAGAGCGTATACGCAGTTTATGGAGGACAACCCGTATCCGTGGCATTCAGCATATACCCTTTCTGCACTGCCTGCTTCATTTCAGTCATGTGCGTGATTCAGTTTTAATATACCTCGGCGTAAGCTGCTAAAAGCCTCCAGAACTTTCGAGAGAGCGGAGCGCACAGTAGTCTGGAAAGTATCCTCAAGGTTTTCTGTTGGACGTCATTCAGTGAATTTAATGTTTTATATATTAGTATTCGTAAGATTCGATGCGAATATTTAAGTTTTGGAATCTCCAATATTTTTCACGATTCGCGGGAACATGTGTTTTAACAGGGAGTTCCACGTTTTTAATGGATTTTTTTAATATGTTTACTGTGATTGCATTGCTGTTAAGTTAACATGTATACCAAATTTTATTCAAATTGGCTAAAACTTTGTGAGCTATAACTTTTTCATAAATGCTAATAACGTAATATGACGCGGTTCATGACTGGAGAAAATTGGTTGGAATTTTTGCAATAGGAACTCTGAACCACATACAAAAATTATATATAAAGATATTTTAAACAAATTTGACGAATGAAATGTGATCTTTTTTTAAATGTATAAGAAATGTTAATTTTCAAAATTAATAATTTTCTCAGATTAATTTTTTTTTAATTATTGTTGGTATTAGCATGAACATTTCTTTTGTTCTGTACAATATTATAACGAATACTTCTGCATATTCTGAGAATTTTAAATTTTATTTGAACAAAAATTGTTACGGTGGGACATTTTGAATGTGTGAAAACGCGGTTTTTTCTCAAAACTTCATTTTCACACATTATATATATATATATATATATATATATATATATATATATATATATATAAAGTATGCTGGGACACAATGTGATTTAAAAGGACGCGCTGAGCTCCTTAAATGGCTGTAGAGCCCGAAGGAGGGGCGACTTGCAAATCTTTAGAGTTAGCATTTTCCTAATTACTCACACCAAAAAGAACCTTAAAGCAAACTTTGTTCAAAGGAGCACATAAGGTATGTTACAATACTTTTAATTGTTTAATCACATTAACGTCATATAATAAAAAATATATGTAATAGTTCCGTAAATATTCCTCTGTAATGTGGCGGCGGATTAATTTTACACATTAGCGCATCATTTTGTAACGATGCTGGGGCAGTGATCATTGATACGAAGGTCGCTGTTTAATTTTCCGAATTTGAAGAATTAAGTTTCTTGTTTGCATCACTGCAAAATCATATCTTGATTACTCGTAGTAATAATAGCGGAAGTTAGCAAGATACACGAATTGTTGCGGGAGCAATAAATGTTGATTGTCTTGCGCTCGCTGTCTGATGTTCTAACATGACTCGACAGCCTTTTCCAGCGATTCTTTTTTGATTATAAGTGCCACGTGAACCAATCAAATATCTTTACCAGGTTCTACTTCTTCACCAATAAAAGTTCATAGCTAATTGGAGAGTTTGAACGAGTAAGAATAGCTGTGGAAAAGGAGGACATCCAGAAATAGATGAAAATATCGCTCATGTAGAAACGATCTGTGAGTGACTCAGCTAGATAGAGGAGACTCTAAAATTCATGTGCAGCAGGTGTCAGAAATCCTGCAGGAAGCTTTGTTGTTGGATACCCTACAACCTCAAAGAACGAAAGGCAGCAAGAGTGGAATGCGTAGTTCTTTAGACAGGTTTTTTTTTTTATTCGCTTTATTTACGGACGCTCTTTAAAATATCAGGACATCAGCGTCCCATTCAATTCCGGGCGTGAAACGGCCGACAAATTTTGCTCAGAGGCATCTTCTTTCAGGCTTGAGGTTCTTTTTCGTGCCGTAAATGTACGACAGGGGACCCACGGCTTTACTTCCCTTCCGAAGGAAGCCATACTTAGGATTTTTACGCCCGAAAAAATCCATCGATCCAGGCCGTGCCAGCTCCCCACGTATCTTCACAAATGCGAAAACTGAATTTACCAATACCACGCAGTCGGCCATCTGGGTTTTCTCAAATGGCGATCTCTTTTACTTTACAGCTTCTTAGCAAATGGCTGGACACTAGGGACTAACTCCAATCGTAATTTCTACAAATTTTTTACATCGTGGATTCTAACCACAGGAAATTTGGGATAAATCAAATTATATAATGAGTTTATATTTCCATCGTTACAATTATCTTATAATGTTAATACCTCATGATATTATAACAATAAACATTTTTTGTTCAAAGACGCTGATGAGAGAACATGGAGAGCCGAGTGTGCATCCATTCTATCCCACTATTGGTAGATTGCGTCGCTTTCCTACGCCAACCATGCACATTTATGTCGATGCATTTATTTCCTTTTCAAATAGCAACTGCTACCTACGTGACTTTAACAATGTTTTATCGGCCCACATTAATGAACAATCTTTGTTATTGAGCCCCCATGTACCCATTATTGCAACTATCTACTCTAGGAACAAATAAAAGTACACCACAGTTTTCCTCTCCAGAGTCTTCAGAACACCAGACCGAAGTCGGGTTGGGAGAAGTCACTATGACAATGCTTTGAAAACATAATTTCGGAATAGCATTGTTTTACCTCGCACCGTACCTTTTGCTGTTTCCAGTGTTCAGTAAAAACTGAGGGGCCAGTACAGTTTGGGAGTCTGAAAAAAGCTTTTGGGTTTTGCATAGAGGAGATTGGTGCCGGCTCTAAAGGAACATGATTTGGCTGCTTCGAAAAGAAGTAGACAAGTGTGGTAAGCTCACGTTCTAGTTAGTAGACTCCTGAAAATTTGTATGACAATGAACAATCGCACAATAAGGAAATGTTCACCGTTATGCCACGTGTAAAGTCGCCCCAGCACGTTTTCCTCACGTGAGTTTTTCTGAATGAGTCATCATATGATTTGAATCCAGTTTAAGCCACCAGCGCTGTTGTTTGCGTCTTGAATATTAAATCTTTACTAATACAATTGATAGACCATACTGAGGTAGCACAAAGGATATTGCCCAAACCTTGTGCGAATGTACAGTAAACTGCGGACCGAGCCTGAAACATTTGGCCGCGCAATGTTGTTGTAGAAACCGCTTACCAGCCCAGTCTTAGCCAGACATGCCAGTAGTTGCGCACGACTTGATTTCTTAAAATGTTGTGCTAAGTGAAGGTTATAAATGTCTATATATTTACAATGAGAAATAGAATTAGAGCTGCTTTTCACACCATGGATTTGCTGAATTTACTTTATCATTATTCCTTAACACAGGTATAAGTTTTTTAAAACATTGTTAATTAACACTGCAGACAATTAAGGAAACACAATCCTTTCTAAAAAGGCAAATAAGTGGGATGCTGGCTGACTATGAATATTAACAAATAAAGTGTAACAGCACATATAATTATTTGATTATTTCTGTAACGAAATCGATATGGAAATATACATTTAAAGCTGAAACTGCAATAGAATAGGATAGCGTGTATCTGTGTGCACCATTTGGGAAAAAAAAAAAAAAATCGTTACAATCGGAGATCTTCGGGGATGCTCATAAACGCTGTATTCACAAGCGCATGCGCGAGTCCACACGCGTTATGCGCTTTGACAATCATAAACATCTGTAAAGAGAACATTAGGATAGAGTGGCGGTATTCGAGCATGCTCTTCTGCGTAAGCTCCCACAGAATTGTTACATTATTTTTATTATTGGTTTTATAAGTGTATATGTAGAACATTATGTTACCTTAATATCATATTATATTTTAACGTATCATTTGAATTTTATGGGATTACCTATGCATTACAAAACCGTAATCAAAACAGTTCTTTACAGATACCTAAATAAATACACAAACAAAAACCTTTTATCGTCTAAAGGTGAAAACTCTCAGAAATAACACAAATTGATATCGTGCATGAACTCCCAGCATGTATACCTGCCCTCAATCTTCGGGGAAGGATGATAGATTTCTACAGTAGTGTGGACGAGAGATTACAACATCCTAGGTTTCTTGAATTTGTGCCCATAAGCCATCTTATGTCCTTCTTGCAATGTGCGGTATAGTGCATTTAGATAACAAAATACTGAAAGAAATATTATATTCATCATAAAACATATATAAATATACGTTAACGTTAAAGGTTGCTGCTTAAAGGAAACAATATTACGAAACTTATTTGTGTAATACGTCACAAGGTTTATTAAAAAAAAAGTGTTTCATGCCGGAAGGCGAACCTGCGCTCTTAACCACAGCATCACTGCACACTCTGCCACAGAGCTAACGGAACACACATACTAAAAGGCGTCTTTAGTGATGTCATATAACACAACTGCTGCAGTGACTACACTGCTTTGCTGGTTACCTCGTGAACCATGCGCTGTAACGAGTAGGACTTCGAAGAATTTTGTGTTCTAGAGACGATTTGTCTTTTAATAGCGGTTAACACCCGTTTTTACTGCTGAGGCACCACAGGCGGTGGGCACTGATGATACATGTGATGAAATGATATGTTCGGAAAGGATTTTTTTTAAATAAGGAAACGTTCCAGGCCAAAGTTTTGAGTACCTCCCTGGCATTTGCCATTTATGAGGACTGAGGAAAACCTGGAAAAAACTTCAGTCGGGAGGACAGTCCTGGCGGGATTCGAACCGCAGACTACTCACTAGTCCGCGCCTTAACGACCTCGGCCACCCTTGACGGTATGTGTATGTGTGTGTTACAGGGTGTAGAAGTATTTCTTATTAACGTAGTCAATGTAGTGAAAAATGTATAAACACGTTTTATTGCTTTTTTATCTGATATTTATTGTGTAACAAAATTTTTCTAAAATACAAAATATATTCCTTCAAATGTTAAACAGATTTCTGCAACACGAAAACTAGCATTACCCATGGTCTCTGAAAGATGTGCAGATTATGTAATGCAAGCCGAGCTAATAAAGAAAACTATGATCACAACAATTGTCCGCTAACATGGATGCAAATACAAATCCCATTTTCAGAAACATAGCTTACCCAGACTTATTAAAAAAAAGTGTCTCCATGGTAACAGGTGAAACCTAACGTTTGCGTGAAGAATGTAATGTGATCTCAACTACTAAAACTACGTTTGCATGTTTCAAGGCCTTAAATTTTTTGTGTATTTGTGTTTGCTTCTTCATTGCACGAGGGAAACATAGCATTCTGCCTATTAAGTTTTTAAAAATGTAACTTTTTCAAGAAATAAATGAAAAGTTTCGATCAATAAAGACTGCGGAAAGCAGGGCAATGAGTGACGATTTTTGAAAAGCTGGCCTGTACTAAAGATGGAATGGAAGACAAGCATGAACAAGATGAAAACCCAGACGTCTGTAGAGTGCAGCAACGCCGGTAAAAACAGGTTATAACTTGAAATTGAATTTTCCACAATTTTTTTATATTACCAATGACTGGTTAAAGATATCTTTATGAAACTTCGGCAACGTACTTGGGATGTGTTCTGCAAACTTGAAAGCGATTTTTCAAAATATCTTTTTTTTTAATTATGTCAAATTTTGTATTGGAAATTTAAGCCGGTTTTTAAAGATAAGAAAATAGACATTTTCTGAAAATTTTTAAGCAAATCTGTTAAAATAAAAACAATTGACAGTGAAACATACCCTAGATGTTTGATAATCCTATAATTTATAACATGAAAAAATTAGTAATCAATTTGGTTAATTTAACATATCGACATGGGGCTACATTCACCTCCTTAAATGTTTCATATTTTATATAAATGAAGTTATTAAATTTTTTGAGTTTTATTTTTTATCGTACAGAATTGGCTGTCTAAATGCATATGATTCGCTGGAGCAAATACATTTTAATGTCATATATTTTGGTCACGCGTTTACGTTTTCTTATATGTATTATAATTGATAAAATGTAAAAATAAACTTTGTTACGAAAGAATTAAAAATAAATTATACTTTTGGATTGTCAGATGTCGAAAATCGTAATTGTTAACTAGAAGTTCAATGCCTTAAGGCAAAGAATGTCGTAAGATGTGAAAATTATTCTAGTATTTTGAACGCACTTCGCCATTTTTATAAACCGATTAAGATCTAAAGCTTAAGGGAAGCTTATCTAAATATAAAGCTTATCTCTATGTAATAGACATTAGTGGTGGCAAGCTCATAACTAATTATATGTCGCTGCGCAAAGACCAGTTCATTGTAACAAGTACTTGATTACGGCCTGTTAAACATACGATAAAAGGGTTGGGTATAATTTCTGTGTAGTGCTAAAGACTCGCGTATGTACATTTTATGTCGGTAATATTCTTCCGGTTAAGCATTGTGACCCGACCCCTCCGCTTGTATCGCTTTCCTCAATTACCTTCGTTTTGTTGTCAACACTCTATCCAATACATTTGGATCCTTGCTCAGCGATAAAGTAAAGTGGAATGGTTGATACATTTGCGTTTCAGGAGCATCACAATTACCACAATACAATACACCGTATTTATGCGAATATAATGCTCACATTTTTGTCCAAATGTATTCCAAATTGTGGTGCACATTAAATTCGAGTGCAAATCCGTTCGGTAGTTCACCGGTGACTTCGTTACTTTTATTGTTGGTCTATTATTGCATAAAGTGTTTGAGTAGTAAGTAATCACAAAATGGAGGGTAAACAGAGAAGAACATCGTATTATGCTACTTTCAAGCGGTAAAGAGTTCAATGTAGCTGGGAACAACTAAAGCTAGCAGGTAGAAAGTCACTGATCGCAAATGAAGACATCTTGACATTGAAGAAAAAGTTTTGGAATTCGTACTTGAAAGGAGGAAGAAAACCGGGCAATCTGTGACTCGTTGACACCATAAGAAATAACTTTTTCTTCTTTTACCTATGTCAACTGCAATTTCCCCTCATTCTTACAAATAAGCAATTTGAATTTTATATAAACCAGTTATTATTCGGTTTGGCCTCTGACAAGAGTTATCAAACGGCAGGAAGTACTTTCCGTAGCATTAAAGCATACTCATTAGTAAATAGATAGCGTACCAATAGCGGTTAATATATAGAAACGGCGAATAGTTAACATGTGGCAGGTGTTTGATATCAAAGAACACAAGAGGACGACTGTAGTAATTCCCTCCAATAAATAGAGTAACGTGTTTTTTTACAGTTTACCGCATCAACTCCACGTTTGAGTCTTAGACTTGGTTGCAACACTTTCCTCTACTTTGTCATATCTCAGTTTGTTTCGAAGCTTTAAGAGTACTCAGCGGTTGTAATATCAAACATGCAAAAAGTGGAGACTACAGTGACTCTGAGAAGGAACTAGCTAGACAAGATTTTGGTAATATTTAGCAAGCAAGGTGCAGTTTATATCTCATCGAGAGCAGATAAACATTGCAATAGGACACGAGGCGATAGGCATGGCTAGATGAAAGGAGATAAGCCCAACATTTGCCACGTGATAATCTATACCTGTTCCTATAATATATTTATTGAAACATCAAACAATAAGAAAACTTTAGCAAGTCTTTCCGAAGCTCATTAACGGGTGAGGGTATTTTGTATAATGAGGACCCTACCTACACTGAAAGAACGCACGCGCTGTAAACAAAACTGGTAAAAGGACACGGTTATTCAAGGCATGCAAAATATTTCTTGTGCGATCGTGGAAAATTGACCAATTAGATTTTTAGATGACAAGATGCATTACAGAGAAGCAGTAAATGTGTAGCACATGTCACTGAAATTGAAATAAGTGTAAGAGAGAATATAGTACCCGGGAAAACCTGTTTCGGCAAAGTGTTCCATTTGCATTAGAACTGCTTTTATTCCGAAATAATTAGTGTTACAATGACCATGCTAAATTTCAAGATGTTGTAGATAACACGATCTCACAAGAGAGATAACAGATGTCTTGAATGTACGTATTTTAATGGCAAACTCCAACATATCCATAATATTTTTCCTCGAGCGTGGTTTTCCGAATGACTATTTCTATTAATCGTATTGCTACTATTTCTTTATGTTTTGTGCTGTCATTCTAATTCTCTCAACAATGCTCTGTTATTCGGAATCACAGAAAGCCAGCAATACATGTGGTGACATTGAAAAACTTAATATTAGAATGGCAGTGAGGTTAGCGCAACATTGTAATGGTGTTAATGCATAATTTATGATTTTATTAGTGCTAAAGCTGTAGAAGAAATTGGTTCTCAAAACCTCAGTTTTTAGCTCAAGATTGCCCTAATGCTATATGATTTGAGCTTGTCCAAAAAGCAATCGGAAGTTTTTATTTGTAAACTGAAGGACGGAATCACAAAATTGCAAGAATATGTAAAAAATAAATAAGTAAATAAAGAACACATTGAGCTAATTGTCTCAACATCATGCACTTAGGAACTAATGGACAACACCGATAAAAATTCGGATGATAATTAAAACCTCACGATACCTCCTCAAAGTGATCAAAGGAGAGAAGTTCAGGAAAACAACATGTGTAAATTGTGCAATGTGTGTGGGAGACCCTTGTATGTGATCCTAAAAAGTCTGTGCGTAGAGTTAGCCTGCCGTTAAAACATCCCTAAATTTATCGTGTCCAAGATCCTGGGTACACTCGTCTGATATTTTACCCTTACAAACTGCAGTTATTGCATAAGTTGAAATCTGATAAACCCCACCTCCCCCCCCCCCAAAAAAAAAACTACTTGCTTTCTGTGAAGATTGCCATTGAGTACATCCCGCGTAGATAGGAATATCATCTTGATGTCTGCGGCGTGATGCATGAAGCACACTTTGAGTATCTGTGGGGAAGGCGCTAACATTTTTAATATCACTAGTTTCACTTAAATATTACTACCGAGGGTGACACTATACATGTTTATAATCACCGAGTGTTTCTGTGGATATTCTGTATATTTAATTATAGTTCAAATATGAATTATTTAAAATATATGTATTAGTTCTGTTATATACGCCTTACTTTTGTTTTATAATATTCATTAATTATTTCTTGTTCAACTTTAGGGTAAATACAATTAAATGAAAAGGTTTCTATATAGCAGTAGTTTGAGATTTATTTCTCCCTAGCTACTGATAAAGAACTGCTTAATTTATTACCATTCATTATATTAGCAGGTACAATATAATTTATTTCGGTAACTAGTTCTGTGACAAACAACTTTACGATGTCGTGTGCCTTTTCATTTAACTACCAGGAATTAGAAGTAAATAACATGTCATCGAAATAAGGAGATGATAATTGAAACAAAACGTAAAATTAATGTCCCATGAATTATAACCTAAAGTTTTTAATGTTTACATGTTGGAAATTGTTAATAATTATGAAATCTATTACATGCCCTGGGGACAGCTGTTCAGTGCAGTCATACGTCTTGTCTGTGATCTTTGTTGCAATTCTTGTAAATAAATGGTCTTTGACGCAACGTCACTTTGGTGGCTTAACTAGCCATTTATTCAGTAGGTCTCTTCCATGATATAAGGGTCAAAATGAAAATTGTACGTTTGCCAAAATATTTTCTGTATTAGTTAACTCATATACGTATTCACCAATTTATTTCGAAAGCGAATTATTCGCCTTTCAATTATGCTATTAAATTCACAGAATTATATGTTATGACTTATAAAATACAATTGAATTTTATTTGCAGTTGAAGGTGATTAGTTCAAAGTCTGATAATAATAATAATAATAATAATAATACAAACTAAATTGAGCAGTATACTCTTCAAAACCCGTGTAACGTGGCGATTGTTAAAGGAAACTTATGCTACAATAAAAGTTGTAAATTCATATTGACTTTCTTCAGAATATATTGTTTTCAGTTACGGGTCGCCAGTGTGAGACTGCTTACTGAGGAAAAGGGAATAAGAATCGCCGCCCGTTAAGTTAGTATTTTTATTTTTACTGAAGGAATTAAATTATACTGAATTTATAAATGATCATAACACGTAATAAGAGATGTTGAATCGTCTTACCACTTCCATGCAAAAATCCGTTTTTGTATGTATGGAACTCGTTCTTCAAGACTATATTTATGTACTGGTAAAATTCGGGACAAACTTTAGTAACCTCGTCTGATCTCATGGAGTTCCGAATTTCCAGTGGTGTCGCTTTCGTCTACTGTAACACATAGCCAAGAGATTGCTGGTGATGCTCCAGTGTTGTCACTGTTACTTTTGTACATCAAAGATATATCAGAAAATATTAGATTTCTCATATTATTAATATATAAGAGCGCCGTAATTATAAATAAAGAATAATAAATTATTATATACTTTCACTTTCACACGCGATCATTGTTAAGCACCAAACAGTACTGAAAGAGATACAAACGACGTGACAACGTTGTTTTCCTGAGCGTGATATACCTCATACATCGCATATGTCACATCAGTGTAACACAAATAAGCAGCCGGATGACTGTAATCTCAGTTCCAGCAAAAATGACATCAAGAATTGTTCGGGGCTTTATAACTAACGAAGAGCAATTAGCATTTACAAAGAAGGCACCTAGTAATACACGAACGCTTAATCATTTGCTGCAAAACCTTCCTCTAACTACAAGCTGCTACCTGCACCTTCATTATAGACCTTGACGATTGTCTTATATCTTCACGCAGCCACGCTCTGCCGGTCCTAACTTAAATAACCTCACTGTACAGAAAGCAAAACACGGACTCTTAAAACGGTAATTCTATGTGAAATTCGCATAACAAGCGTTACCTTCAGATGGTTACTTAATTCGT
Organism: Metallyticus violacea; assembly: GCA_030762175.1. Taxonomy (NCBI): domain Eukaryota; kingdom Metazoa; phylum Arthropoda; class Insecta; order Mantodea; family Metallyticidae; genus Metallyticus; species Metallyticus violacea. Next base: position 45,394,430 of record CM060835.1, on the reverse strand, counting down.
TACACATGGCATAATTAGATGAATTATATCTGGTGTGTAAAACTCTTAGCGAATGACTTTTGTTTAGTGTCTTACGTTAGTATGGTGATTATTGTTAATTGTCATGCTTGTCAGATTCTTAGGAAATAGAGAGATTAATAGAGAGATTACTACACTCCCAGAGATTTAGAGTTCAAGATAATCATATAAGAGAATTTATATAAACCCGAGCAGAATGGTGCTTCTTTGAAGAGGGTATTTACCTTTGGAAAAGCAAAGCAAAAGAGTTCAGAGGAATCTGCCCAAAAGTCTCCGAAAAATTAAAAAAAAAAAAAAAAAAAGTAGTAGCAGGAGCAAGAGCAGATGATTTGCTGAATAATTTCACTTGGTAGTGCATTTCCTTATCTTAAACAATAGGAAAATGTGGCAAATTAGTTTTCTAACGAAAACCAAGCTGTTTGTCCTCATGATAAAGGATATAGTTGCTGTATGAGAAACCAGGGAGAAGAAAGGAAGAAAAACTGTTTTATCATGTATACTTTTTCAAAGAAAATCATCATGCATAAACTGAGACATTTTAGAATTTTATGAACTTTGTCCAAAAGTCTCATATTAATTTTTATAAGTACTTTTCATGATATTCATTTTATAGGATTATCTTTTTTGTGCGAATTAAATTCGAGATGAAATACATTTACTTCAGCAGTACTCTAGAGAGAACCACCTCCTTTGTCTAGTGGTTAGCGTTCCTAACTGCTGGCTGAGAAGCCCGGGTCCGATTCTCGGTACATGCTTAGGACATTTTTAAAGTCCTCCAGCATCATAAGGAAAATTGGGATTGTCTGATGCGTGGCGTTCTTGGATCACGAAAGCCGCGTGATAGGGACCTACGGGTTGATATGCCCCCTGCAACCTGTCAATGACGTAAGACGGAGTTAGAGGAAGCAGGGGTAGCCACGGCAGGCCAATGCTCACCCCGAGCTGTAGTGCCAAATGAGAGGGAATAAAAAAGCAAATATCAGCCTAGAGCTTTTCAGAGATGCTGTCTGTGACATAAAATCAAATTTGCTTGAAAATAATGTGGCCGTATTACTGGGGGAAAAATATGTATGATAGTTCGTTGAAGATCTTGTCAAACAGCGGAAAACCTTGTTGAAAAACTATTGCCCATAGCTAGTCACGCAAAGGCAGAGGGAACTGGAAGGATAAGGAGAGAGAAAAGAGTTCTTTACAACCAGGATAGCTGATTCTTCTTACCAATTTTGCTGAAAGTTACAGAGCAAACATGTATAAAGAAGCCATTTCAGCACATTGGTTAAATTAATTATACATTGGTTAAATTAATTATATTAACGCAATGCCCTCTTCCTAATGCAAGATTTTCCAAATCCGATAAAATTATTTGTTTTAAATAGAAACTAGCAGTGTGTTCCGCCCTTTCAAGTTTTCATACTCTTATTAATTGCTAAGTGCTGTGCTTCTGAAAACCATATTGTTGAGTCCAGGTCCAAAGATGTTTTTAAGAAAATTGAAAGAGGAATTTCCTTCCCCTTTAAATTAAATTCTAAAGTAACAATGTGTATGTTTATTTTTAAAGTTGTTAACAACTGAAATTCTAAACCAATATTAATCCTACAAAAGAACCCTAGAAGAATTTTGTGTTTGATGATTTCCTCTGGTAGTTACCTTTGCTATTTCTGTTATTTCGCCGATATACAATGAGGTTTCTTCAGTTAAGTGCCGGCAGAGCTCAGCTGCGTACTGCCATCAAGCTCTATAACGCATGTGCAGGTAACAACTTGTAGTTTGAGGGAGGCTTTGTGAGTGGTTGTGTGTTCCTGTGCTACACGTGTTTTCGAAGTGTGTGCTAGTTCTTTGTTAGTTATGTCACTAATAAAGTTAGTCTTCAAGTTATGTGTATGTGAAAGCGAATTTCCTCAGTGGAATTGTAAGACAAGTCGCAAGAAAATCTTCCCAAGTAGATAAACTGTTTTCCAACTTGTTAAAAATTACGAAGATGGGATCTCTCTTCCAAACCGCTGTGTTCTTGAGGAAGAAACGTTAGACGAATCATGGGAATTTCTACGCAGATGCCGGCAGTTCTTATATATACAAAAATGGACCAGTCTTATTATTTTATCTTATAAGAAAAAAATCTTGTTCTCTAGTGCTATTATACTTATTGTTTTTCAAATATTATGGATAATGCTGGAACATTGTAACACTAGATTGTTACAATGTAATAAACAAAACTAAACGTTTAATTAAACGTTCGTCCTGACTGAAATTCAAACATCCAATCTTCGCAAACCCTAAGTATGGCTTCGTTCGCAAGGGCAGTAAATCCCTTTCACGTCCGATGTTCAGTAACGTTCGATTGAACACAATGAAAGGCACTAATTCCCATTATGAAAATGGTCTCTTAATCAAGAAATATGCAAGATGTATAATAAAAGCAAAAGGATATAGTCTAATGCTATTTGTAATGCAGAAGTGCAGACATATTACAGATATCAGTTTGTGTCCTATGCTTTTCGGGAAATTGGGCATAACAAGCATAATTCAATAAAGAATGACCATAACCACATCCTTCATCCCCTTCTGATGATGCAAAATGTTTCTTCAATTTAGAGAGAACGAAAAATTCACATGGTGTTAAATGTGACCTATAGGGAGATTGACGGACACACTTCGCATTGATTGTTATGAGATATTCAGCAAAAGCATTTGCAATGTGCGACCATGTATTATCGCGTTGCAGCATTCGGCTTGTTGAACGGAAATGTGCTTTTTGCTTGTCATATGGGCCTTTCAGAATATTCTGTAGTATTACTCAGTTACAGTTGTGTGTACGAGTAAATCATTCCTTAAATAGTAAAATAAACTTTTCCAGTAGAAACAACAACTCATTCCATAATAATAATAATAATAATAATAATAATAATTATAATTATAATAATTATAATAATTTTTAAGTACTGAAGGAGATTTCTACACAAATCTTTGCTTTTCCTCTCAGAATCGAAATGGTATTTGACAAGTTTCCCCATCATGAATTACCTTTGAAAGAAACTTCGCATCTTTCTTCAACTGCATGCAAAACTGCACGCGAACGTTCTTTTGTTCCGGAATCAGCAATCTTGGAACCCACCGTGCACAAACACGTCTCATGTGCAACTTTTGAGCTCATAATGTGTGAGTGACACCACAGTGAAATATTCAGAATTCCTGAAAGTGTTTTTAATTTAATTTTAAGAATTTTTTCTTCCGCTAGAGCTCAAACTGGAGCTTTGAAATTGATTGCGTCCCCTCTGTAAAATTATATATCATCTTCGACCTGTGCTATAGGGAATAACAAACTCTCCATAAGATCTTGTAACATTAATAGTCTTCCATTGAAGATGTGTTGAAACGAAAGCAAAATTTGAGAACAGCATAATGTTCGTCGCGTTTCACCTCCATTTTACTGTTGGCGGAACTGAACGTGTTTCAACTTGAACAACTCTTACTGGCGGGAACCGCAAGTGACAACAATAAACTGTACTACGTGTACATTATTTTTAAGTAACAAAATATTGTAAAGTTAAATTTTAACGAGAGAAGTTTTGCCTGTAAAAAAAGATGGCCATTATTAATTGAGTAGCCCTCGTACTCTTTAATTATTTGTTTTGTAGAATTTTATAAACATACAGTGGCAGCGCTTCAAGTCTGCTAAAGGTTATTCCTCGTTTTTTGTTTGTGTGGGTGTCAAATCATTTGGTGACCTGAATTTCATAATGGCATTACCGTTCTTCATGTCATCTGTTAATTATTGCATTTCCACGAGTGTTGACTCACTGAAAAAGAAGAGGCAGCTACACTTCATTCACGAGTTTAAACCAACATGTTCCAAAGTGTTACCTCATGATATTCTTTCATATTTTTCGAAATGAGCAGTGAAGAAAAATGTAAGCTATGAAAACTTTAATCGAATACTGATTTGTCAACTCCACTCCTAATGCATGTTTGTATAAAGGCGGTAATTTCTTGTTTTTGTAAGAATTCTTGCTTTTAATTTACGTTGAAAAACACTTCACTGAATAATGTCTTTCTGTACATTATCTTTGTACATATCGCGTAATTCTTTCTTGAACACGTTAATTGTTTTGCTTTGACTTAATTTGTCGTATCGCTTACTACTTACTGGTCAGGTGAAAACCTTAATTAGTCCACGTCCTATCGGACAGATAATCATAAAGACCGTCACAGGTGGCCGAGGTCCTTAAGGCACGGGAGGTCTCGGGTTCCATTCCCACCGGGATTGTCCCTGACTAAGTATTTTTCCAGGTTTTCCTCAGTTCTCATAAATGACAAAAGTCGGGGAGGTACCCTAAACTTTGACAAATGTCGTTAAGGCACGGGAGGTCTGGGGTTCGATTCCCACCAGAACTGTCCCTGACTGAGTATTTTTCCAGGTTTTCCTCAGTCCTCATAAATGACAAATGCCGGGGAGGTACCCTAAAGTTAGACCTGGAACGCTTCCTTCCTTTAAAAAGAAAACCTTGCCCAATTTATCATTTCATTTCATGTACCATCAGTGTCCACCGCCTGTGGTGCCTCTGTAATAAAAACGGACGTTGAACACTATTCCAAAAAAAAAAAAAAATCTTAATCGTCTTTCTATACTATCTGCTTTCGTAATTAAGATGATACATGGCCATAGCTGTACCATTTTTGCAGTTGTATTGGCTTTATAAAGGAAAGGATTCTTTTGGAAGTCGGTGGTAAGGAAGTATGCAGTAGATATACAAGTAACTAAAGGTAAGGGGGGGGGGATGCAGGTTAACCGGATTTGGGATCAAACCCAGGATCTTCCTAATGTAAAAAGTTGGGTCTTCTACTGTCGAGTCGCCCGTTTCGCGGCGGTTGACGAGCCGACCAATCACAGCAGTAATTCTCGGCGCCAAGAATATAATATTACCACAACTGATTTCAATTTTCTCGATTATACTACAATTACAATGAAAACAAGCACATACCTTATGATAGAGATGCTGCAAGTACATATCATTCTCCTCCATAAAGACATTTCTGACATCGTGTAAGGAAAATTTCATTCGATACGCGACAATTCTTCGGCCAAAATTGAGTCTATTTCTCTCCTGATATTTGCTTTAGTTATAATGTGTAAGAATTTGTTCTGTACCCCTTATTTTTCAAGTTTTTCCAAATAGATAAAACTTGCATACAATTATCAGAGAATCGTGGGAGGCCAAAAACCCTTACTCCAACTTCGTTAGTTCTCCTCAGTACCCTTCTTATCAACAGTAGATTGGGTTTCTCTATAAATATATTTTACACGTTTTTGCACGGTCTCTTTATGTGGAGCTGTACACCTGGATAGTATTTGGGCGTAAATTTCTAAGTATGGCTTCCTTCAAAAGCGGAGTAAAGCCGTGGGCTGCGTGTCGTAGATTTAGGGCACGTAAAATAACCTCAAGTCTAAAAAAAGAGGCCTTAAATGCGACGCTTATGACTTGAGAAATTAAAGAGCGTCCGTTAATAAACCTAATAAATAAATAAATAAATAAAAAATGCTGGCTATTCTGTTAACAACTGTTCTTTAACTTCTCCGCAAGACTTCGTTTTCATATATGAACTGCACATAAAACTTCTTGTTGTAATGCACATAGGATATGTCGAGGCATTATGACATTTTCAGCTAAGCACAGTTAAAACCACAGGTGTTCGAACTTACTGCTGCTGGGAGACAGGAGCGCTTCGAAGGTCTCAAGGTCGCCGCTACAGATGCGTCTACAGATGATGAGCCAGTTACATAAAGTGAACTCGACTGTAAGAACCCAGCATAATGTCAGCTAATTCCCAGCCCGCGCGATGCTTTCGCACTTCTCTGTATAGTTGCCTGCACACCGATTGCAATGATGTGGAATCGTCCAAGAGACCTCCAATCGCTGCTCTTCGTGCCACTTCGCTACCTAACCAATGCCTTATGGTATGAATATCCGGACGTTTCTCAACTAGTCGGCTGAAAGCTCTTTGGTTTCAATAAGTGTCTATATGCACGAGAGGTGTTGCACACCCCTATCTCCATCTGAAATGCCCAAACATTGTGCAAATATCACTGACTGCCAGCGCCCGCATCCGCTCTGTTCAGTTTCAGCAGACAGCAGAATTTTGGCGGACTTTCTCATCATCCTGTATTTCCAAAATAACAAAACCGATCTCCTTGTTTTAATGTTTTATTTGAAATGGTGTTTAATTGGAGCTGCAAGAAGTTTCGTATTTTTGTAATTTTTGCATGAACGTACGGGATATTTTATTCGTGTGTATTTTTTTTCATGTGTTTTAATTCCTTTGTTTTGACTTCAAACTCCTGTTAGTTACATATTAGACATATAAATTGAACAGATAGGGAGGCATGAAACGGCCTTTTCTAATCTTTCTCTAATTTGTACTGTTTCAATGCTTTTATTTGAATTAATTTGTGTGTGTTGGCTATACACAATGCTCAAGTGATTCTCCTGTTTTTGCAACAACTTCCATATTATCAAATTGTTTTAAGGTGTTTTGTGTATAAACTCATTGTTCTGTGTTTCAATGTAGCTTTTGTTGATTCTTTCTGCCAAAATCCCAGGTGAACTATTAAGTTGTGCTGTTTTTGTACTATTCCAAAATTTTATCTAACACCTACCTTACTCATTCCTCATGTCGGTCCTGGTGATGTAGTGGTAACCATACGTGCCTCCTAAAAGCAAGATCGTGGGTTTGAACCCGGCCAGGACCGATGGATTTTTTCGGGCGTAAAATCCGAAGTAATAGCTTCCTTCGGAAGGGAAGTAAAGCCGTGAGTTTCGTAGCTTACATTTACGTCACGAAAAAAAACCTCTGTTCACCGCTGGCAGAGAATGCTTCGGAATTCAAACTTGGTAAGGCCGGAGATCTCTCCGTTAGTTCGACACAGTGAACATGATTTTATGAAGGTTTGTAAGGGTTTTATTCCTGGTATTGTAAACGTTTAGTGCTGTTGTAAAGTTCCTGATTTGTTTAATTGTAATAGGACTTGTGTGTTGTAATATTTTGAAGTTGCTGTAAGAAAATGCTGAACTAAAGTTATTTTGTAAAATGCTTGCTCAGGTAACTACCTTGATGCTTTAACATTTTAAAATAGAATTTAATATGTAGTATTGACTTACATTATGTTACTGAGTGAGTCAGTTTTAAGCCTATTTAGCTTGTTAGCCAAGGTTTGCTTATTGTTGTATAAATCAATTAATTTTCTCCGGCGACCTTCTTTCCAGCATACTTCCTAATTGAGCTCTTGTCTAGGAATTAGCGGGAGGATGCCAAATTGAATATTATAAAGAAGACAAACTGCTAGAACTAGATTATGTGGATTTTCTTGATAAACTTTAAATATTAACTATAAAAGGAAAGTATGAGATTTGATTAAACTGCTTTGCAATACCTGAACTATAAATATAAGTCATCAAAAATAAGTGTAATGCAGCTGAAGGTTAGCAGTTGCTACTTGATATTTCGTTCTTGTACAGTGTTGAGGAACACTGTAATACAGCCAGAGATGTCTTGTTTACAGGTTTTGTTCAAGAGCGCGGACCCAGGCTCCTACAGGTGCGTGGCGCGCAATTCCGTGGGTGCTCTAGTTTCCCGTGCTGCACGCCTCCGCGTCCCAAGTGAGTAAACGCCTAAATACTCGGGTTGCTATAGAAAATGCATGCAGTAGTAATAAGTCTGTTGCAGTCAAGTTACAGCTTGCAGTATTTGAATTTCTGGAAAAGACATTTGCCTATACTGTGATCATGTCCTCATATAAACCAGTACAACATGGCTTTCATTTCAAAACTTTCCAGTCTGAATAACTAACCGTTTGGAATGAACGTGGTGTAAACAAAAAGCACGTCAATTCAGGTATCGAGGGAAAATTTAAATCATTGCTCATTTCATCTCCTGATCCCCAGCCATTTTGAAATTTAAAATGGCAACCATTTAACTTCTTAATAGAATTCAACTGTTAACGTTTCTTTTGTTTTGTATCGTAACCTGGATTGTTATTGTTTGAATATGGATGAAACTAAACTATTGAGCATTTAATGGAATAGTTTTGTTTTGGTAATGTGTTTCAAAATGGTGTGTAGGGTAAGAGGGGAATAATAAGTACGCAGTCGGTTAAAATTACGAATCGAATTGTCGAATGTATTGGTTATAGTGTTACAACCTTTTTTGACTGACGTCACACTTTACTTAACACCCACGATATCGCGACAAATAATGTTATTATTATTATTATTATTATTATTATTATTATTATTATTATTATTATTATTATTATAAATACTACTACTACTACTACTACTACTACTAATAATAATAATAATAATAATAATAATAATATGTAGTGTCGAACGCCCAGTGTTGCAGATAGGCCGATGTTTACACGCTATGGAAAATTCTAAAAAATCAAGCATCAGCTCGAATGGTATTACAACAAAACGAAGATATGTGTAAAAAATTCTAATCTATGCTGAACGTCCTGTAAAAGATTTTTATTATCTTTTTGAAAACTCACCTATTTAAATGAATGTGAAGTCTGCTCTTGGTGGATTCACAAAGTTTCTCTATACTTTGGCCTTATGATTGACAGGTCAACACGTAAATCATCTCACGATGAAGCGGTCTGTTCCTTTGTTTAGAGTTCACTATTTTGATGGTAGAAATTGCTGATTCGTCCAAGTATGACGTTGAAAAATGCAGAAAAATTTAACTGGGCGTAGTTGCAAGTGTTAACGTTTCATTGGTAAAGACTGTCTGAAAATAAAATATACCATGTGAAATATTTCCTTGTAAGGAAGGGAAGAAAAAAAAAAAAAAAAAAAAAGAAAAAAAAAACGTCTTGAGAATTTCTGGATGGCATAACTTTATTTTTCAATCCCAAAATTTCGCAACACGCTCCATGGGGCTGTTGCGCTACACCACGTGGCCCGACACACCTGTAAATATGTCCCTGCGTTGTCATCAGAAGGTGTCGGTAGTCACTATTAAAGTTTTAATCGCATTTTTTTTTTCATTTCTTTGTATTTTAAGGTAAAACTTTTGTATTATTCTGATTGTAATTATGTAAGTGTTTATGATAAGCTTGCATGCTCAGTATTTTGGATTGAATGATATTGCGGTTATGTTATAAGAAGGCAACATGCTTGTGTATAAATGATTTATGTTAGCAGTAATATGTGAATCAATGTAGTTGGGCTATTGTTACCCCTTCGTAATCCGACCAGTGGTCATACGTCAGATGTATCTATTTAAAACAAATTGCCTGACAGTATTCCGGAATGTTGAACTGAAAATGTACTTTTTGTCTGCAGTAATAATACAGAAGCTGCAGTATTTATCTTGAGAGAATCTGGAGTTCCTGTTGTATTTGTTTTGACTATTTAGCGAATAACATGATAAAAATCAAATATGTCCATAAAATGCACTTTCATTTATGAATGTCCAGTCCGGCATTTTAATTTCCGTTTCTTCATTACACTGCAATTGTTACCAAAAGGTTTAAATGAAAAAATAAAAAAGCCTAAATCGTTTTAATTTCAAATTTCACTAGTTTGTCTGTTAGCGGAAGTGAAAATGCCGGAATGAACATGCGTAACTGTTTTTTTGTTTTTTTTTGAGTAGTGTTTAACGCCCGTTTTTACTACTGAGGCACCACAGGCGGTGACACTGATGATACATGAGATGAAATGAAATGATTAATTGGGAAAGGATATTTTTTTTTAAGGAAGGAAGCGTTCTTGGCCTAAGTTTAGGTACCTCCCCGGCATTTGCCAGTTATGAAGACTGAGGAAAACCTGGAAAAAAACCCAGTCAGGGAGGACGGTCCTGGCGGGATTCGAACCGCAGACCTCCCGCTCACGAGTCCGTGCCTTAACGACCTCGGCCACCCTGGCGGTATGCGTAACTGTAGGCGCAGTTTATGGTCATATTTGATTTTTATAATTTTATTCGCTAAATAATCAAAATATGTACAACACGAGCTCCAGTTTCTTTCAATATAAAATATCATGTTGATTAACCATTTCTAGTGCGCTGTTCTGAAAATGGAAAAGGCAAAATCGCGGCAATAGGCGGTTTGTGGTTGGTTGGAATTACTGATGCTCTTATAATTGATGGTCGCTTATTTCTGAGCTGAGTAGTTTATAGTCATATTTTGTGCTCAATTAGTTCAGTTTTTAAAGTTGTAACTAATTTTTTAATACAGTAAAGAAAGTAGTTTTATAATATATTATGCATTAAAATAAAGGTTTGGCCAATAGCGACGACAAACCCCCCCTATGAAATTTTGAGTAATATCACCACTCCTGAGATTTTGGCTTTTACAACTTAAAGTGCAATTAAAGTTGCAATAGCTACACAATATGTCACAGATAATGCTAGGAATGATCCAGACGTATATGATCTCTTCGAAGAATGTTTCGTTTGGTGTATAAATTCGGATGTGTTCCGATATCGATGCAACATGGTCATTAAATGAAACTGCTTCGTCGGTGACGGATCAAGTGGGTGCACTGCTCTTAAAACTGCGCAAAATCCAATTAACAGGCTACAATTGCTGGATAATAGTAACTCCATATTTAAATTTTAAGAGTTTTGCAGCCTTCCAAGTTGAGAATTTCGAAACGAAATAATTAAGTTTTCTTATATAATATAATGAAAGCTCATGATATAAGATGCTAATAATAGTCTGCTGAAATTTACTCATATTTGAGGTTTTTTATTTTCTATAACAATTCCTTCTTGGTTCCGGCATACTCAAATTTGGGCAACTCCCTGGTCATATAAGAGCGTTAATTGATATCACGACGAGCCCCCCCCCCCTTCCCCCACCTGTAGAGAAAATGTATGAAAGTAAATGTTGGCATACAGAACCAGTAAAAGTAGAAACTTCTTAGTATGTGAGCTGAATCATCTTGATAAATGCATGCCTCAGTTGCTGTAGATCATTGATCTTCTTTCTAGAATGTCCAGGTGTTTGGTAGCATTCACGGTAATTAGCGTCGCGTCGTGCGGCATATCAAAGCTAATGCAATCTGACCCCGACCAGCTCCTTCTGTTTCACATGAAAGGCGACCACCGGAGTGGCTAAACGTTACCCTTACATTTCCGTTGCCTTTATTCCTAATGTAATTCTATACGTAAAATGCATGAATTATGAAATTACGTGTTTTAATTTTCGTGCTCGGTGTCACTTTCTCTCCGATTATGAAGTCATCAGCTACAATACGGCCGTGCCGAGAGGTGAATGCCCACAAGTTCATGAGAACATAACCTTGGTCAAAAGAGTATCTCTACACAAACTGTCTTTTCACGTTTCGTCAACAAATTCGCATCTGTATCGTTCACACGCTTATGCAAAACCGAAGAGGTTGCATTTGTTTTCCTCGTCTGTTCTGTTGCATTTAAGTTACAATGATATGGAAGTGATCGTGAGACTTTGCAGTTTCATTAATGATAAGCTCTTTTCGTAGGTTTGCTTTCTGAAAGAGCAGCCTTAAATAGAAGTGGAATTGGAATGTCCATGTCGTCCATTTTGAAAGACTAGTGGGGACCCTAACTTTAAGGCGGGAAGGATCTAGAACTATTCACATTTGTGTTGTGGGAGACGTAACAAACTGGCGTTTTTCTCTTCAAGCTAGTTCGCTTGAAGTCGTCTATGTTCTTGCTGCGTGAAGCATCTTAATGCTCTACCATGGGGAATATTTACTAATTGCTAGCCAAATTAATGTAAAGTTCAGGAAATAATTTTTCGGTTGCAAACTTTATACTGCACCCAGTAAAAATGTTAGATTCTTATTGTAGTTCTTTATATTGTTCTATTTCATGACGATAACTTTCCTGCTATAAAAGAAATTCTATGTACACCCCCGTATCGAAAACCAAATTCCGTACAGGAAAGCATTATTAAATGTTTATCAATTTTATTTTTATTTGTTTATTTTTAAGAGTGCATTCTGATATCTCTAAAGGGAACTCAATTTCAAAATCACCCTATATTTATTTAGATGTTCATACCAACCATTCATAGTCTGCCTGGTGATTACCAGCCTGAGTATTTACTGTGAATACTCCAAGAAGGGAAAGGAAAACTGAGAGAAATGCAAATAATTTTGTGTTGCCGAGAATGCTAGACACTTAAAACGCTATGCACAGAGGTGACCTCTGTATACCACCAACAATTATAATTATGTGCAGTATAAAAGCTTTTGCATTTGCATTGCAGATAGTGAACTAGCACATATCAGCATATATGTGTGTGACGATATAGCTCGTTGTACAATATTTATTTTAAAATACTTCAGATATATACCAATCGTTTTGGCTTTGAAGCAAAATAGCTATTGGTTTGGTATTATTAGTTAGCATAGAACTAACGTTTAACAAAGAAGTTTTGAATATTTATATTCATAATAAATTATTTATATTTTAGAGTAATATAATAATAATAATAATAATAATAATAATAATAATAATAATAATAATAATAATAGAGTTGATGATGGTTGTTGCTGTGTGCAGTGCACATGATTTACATACAAGAGAAATTCGGTGAAGTTAGAATGTTCGTCATATAGGCACAAGTATGCTATGTAACATGAGTAGAAAATGAAAAAATGTGAATATGAAGAAAATTTTGATGAAATGTGAACTGCAACTCATAAAATTTAAAGAAAATAAAAATAAAAAAAGAACGCACCCAAATTGAAAGAATAATATTGAGATGTAATAAACGTGCACTTATATGCAATGACACATTATATTAATGAGCGTCATGCTCTACTATCTTTTTTTACACCACACTTTTACTCATCCTCATAATTTTCGTGATCTTTCTCAAGTTTCTGCCAACTACAAAGGCATGCTGCTGGAAATCATTGTTGACAGGTCCTTCAGAATCGCCTTCGCAGCCTCCGCCACTGCTTCGACGATGCAAAGGGCTCCCAGGAAGGCGTTTCTTCAATTTGGGGGAAAAGAAAAAGTCACCCGGAGCTAAATTTGTGCTAAAGGGAGAATGAGGGACACACTTGACATAGATTTTTGTGAAGTATTGGCAATAACATTTGCCATGTGCAGCCATGCATTATTGTGGTACAGCATCCAGCTTGTTAAAGGAAATGTGGCCTTGTAGACATCTCTATAGTATTGCTCAGTTACACTCGTGCATATGTAGGTACGACATGCTGGTACACTATTTCTTGAATGTCGAAAAATGGGGAATGAACATTACATTCCCAACAGAAACAATCACTTGTGTTCCCTCCTATTTATTTTAATATATTACTGGGATTTGCTGTTTGCTCTCAGGATCGAAATGATGTAGCTAAGTTTCATCAGCAGTGAAGGGAACTCCGCATATTCCTGTAACATCATCTTCAACTCTACACTCGAACGTTCTTTTGTTTGAGAATCTCCAGTCTTGAACCCACCGTGCACAAACACTTCTCACATGCATATATAGTTACCAACGTGTGGGTGGCGCCCAGTGAAAATTTTAGAATTTCCAAGTGTTCTTAGTGTTATTTGACAATACTCTCTCACAATCACACCAGCGGTGATTTTTTTTTCCCCTTCCTCTCTTTCGACATTTTAAATCTTCTTCGAGCTCTGCTATAAGGATAAACATTCCTCGTTTAATGATGCACAGGCCGCGGAACTGAACAACTTTGAGTAGGCGGGAACCGGAAGTAAACTAATACTAGTGTACATAATGCATTAAGCTAACAAAAGTGATAAGTTTTAGTGCGAAAATTTGTGCTTGTAAAGAATTTATTGAGCATTTCTCATTTTGTCCATGTGTTCTGGCAAGAGATTGTACCATCTATGAGTGGGAATGTTTTGTACAATGAAAAAATGCGCTCTACATCACATGGCATGATAAGAGCGAAATTATATCGTGCTAAATGAAAATATAAATTGTGCCAACATAGCAGCTTTTATTATTTGCACGTATCGAAATCTGTTTCTTTTTAAATTTCACAAATTATGCAGATCGTGAGACGTAATTTTATGGCACAGAGGAATACTTGCATATTAGTTACATAAATACATTCATTCGCCTCCTTACAATAGTATTTGTATATTGTGATTTTCCATCGGTTATGTAGCACTTGAAACTTTAGCACCAATCTCTTGCGCTTTTTTCCGCCATCTTGATGAAAACCCCCCTGTTAAATAAAATAATAAATGCGAAGTGTACGTCTGCACTGTGCACTGGCTTTGGTATTACTGGTTTACCGAGAACCACAATATACTACGAAATTGTTGTGACCATCCTATCCCAATATCTGTGATTACATTTGTTAAAACATCATCCTCGGGGGAGCTAAATTCGTTGAAAATGACATTGCATGTTTCCGATAATTTACAAATAACGCAGAAGCATTTTTCATCAGAAGCATCTCGAACTCCTGTACATGACATAAAAACATCGAAGCTCAGATCTGTTGTATCCGAAACTCATTGCTCACAGGAGGAAGCTGGAACTTATGAATTTATATCATTTCGGTATTCAGAAATGTTGTTTACTGAAAAGTGTAAATTAGAACCGTAAAAAATAAACTTAAAACTGTACAGACTATTTAAAATGAAAGTTAATAAACAAAACAAATATAAGATTTGTTCAAAATATGAATTTTATTAAAATTAAAAAATGAAAATGCGCTTATTGGATTATGCACTTGCTAAAACATAAAAAAGTATGTTTCCCAGGACTTTGCGAGTCTTTAAATGTGAAAGTTCACAATTCTCCACTCTCTGCTTGAGGTACGATTTGAGGATGGCAGAGAAGAAGGTAAGGAAGCCATCTACCATGTTGGTTTAGGCCGCGCAGCTTATGAATGAAGAGGCAGGCAAGCAAGCTTTTGTGGAAAGTTCCGCCGCTGTTTTCTCGCGGGTGAACAACACCGGAGGAATGTGCCATGTTACGCAACACACGCATAGCGTAGCTTGCTTGATCGCCGTCGCAGATCTTCCATGACCGCGGGTCCTTATCTATACCCCACATTACACCAACACGGTAACCTGCTCTGGCATTGGCGTCCCGTTAAGTGCTTGCGAAGCAGATACAAGAAATAATTTTAATTTCAGTGAATATTGCTTGCTGTGTAAACACTTCCACTGGCTCATCTGTTTTCGTGAACCGTTTTACTGACGAAGTACTCTAAAAGATAAAACTCTTTCATTAAAATAAACTTTCTTTATTGAAATGAGACATTTCTTATAGTAAAGGCTTCTACTATAGCTTGTATTCTGCTAAATGTTCACCTAAGAGCACTTGACAGCAAATAATAGTTTTAAAACAAGTTTATTTTAATTAAAGTAACTTTCCACTTAAAGCTTAACTTCTCAGAGCCCAAGTACAGTGAGTCCGAAAATTCACTGCTTTGAAACATTGTTCTTCGCCAGCTGCGCTGTGAACCCGGAGAAAGGGAAACATGGCATTTGTCAGGGACATAAGACAGGCGCATCACTTTATTTAATATTTTCTTAATTATTTTATTTATAACTATTACACCAATTCACAGTGATTTTTCAAACTGTGTGCTAGTAGAGGTTTATACTTTTGTGATTTTGTCGCCCATTTCGTGGCAGCGGCAAGTCGGCATTCAGAGCGGACCAGCGAAGCGCACCTAATCCAGTTAAATGTGCAATTACAGTGAAAATAAGCACGTAATTTATGACGGGGGATGTTGGAAATGCTTTGGTACATGCACACATTTCTAGTTTCTTGGTTATGTTTACAAAATCAACGCAAAATATTAGAGCATAGAAACCCCCGGTTTACAGAATTATAGGTGGTATCTGTACAAAATACGGAAATGATACACTGACAGTGCTTTTTATTTCTGGGGGAAGTTAAAAAATAAAGTGTATGGAATAACTCCCACACATTAGAAGAACTGAAAGAAAATATCAAGCGAGAAATAAGTAGGCAGAAATGTGTGAATGTAGAAGGATTAACATTTGCAACATCTCCTGTTAACACTACTAGGCAACACAAGGTAAGTATCAACATTTTATGTTCTTCCTATCTTAATCTCAATTCAAATTTTATTATTAATTCTAGAATCAGCTGTAGCTGTTATTCAATCTTATGTATTAGCTATTTTAAGAACCTTGTATTCTAGAGAAACAAATTAATGTCAACAAATTACCCTTACCAATAAGAGATTGCCTATATTTATTATAATTGTGGTTGTAATTGCGAGAACGTAAATTAGTTGCGCGAATATTACACCCTCCCTTATCGAGATTTACCATTCTGATTGCCGATCCGCTAGGGTACCATGAAACGGGCGACAAATCATGAAACACGCAGTATTTAAAGGAAAACTTGGTGAGCAAGTGATTGGAATGCATTGCTCATGCTTAAATGATACAGTTTTCATTTAACTGCCGTTGGTCAGATTTTCTTGCTGTTTTATGATTCTCGTTACGTAATGCATGACTTGGGAATTTTATTTAAAGCATTGATCGACATATTCAGGTCGGCTTGTTTATGAGCCATACTGTCAGAAATATTTTAGAGAGGCACAACTTTCTGCAGTTGGCCCCGGTAAGTGTAGTGGTAACCATACTTGCCTTCTAAACCCAAGGTCGCGAGTTCGTACCCGGCCAAGATCGATGGATTTTTTCGGGCGTAAAAATCCTAAGTATGGCTTCCTTCTGAAGGGAAGTAAAGCCGTGGGTCCCGTGTCGTACATTTTCGGCACGAAAAAGAAACTCATGCCTGAAAGAAGAGGCCTCTGAGCAAAATTTGTTGGCCGTTTCACGCCCTAAATAGAATGGGACGCTAATGACCTGAGATATTAAAGAGCGTCTTTAAATTAAAATAATAAACAACTATCTGCCATCTTGTTCCCATTGTGGATCCAGGAGAGCTGCACTAGTCAACATCCTCTTTCCGAATTCGAAGTTGCGATTGTTTCAACAAATCTAGTGTCACGTATAGCAGCCGCTTCTTAAACAAAAGCGAGTCCACATTTAAAACAAATGACAAGAGTTCTAAAAAGTGTATCTGACTTTAAAACATGTTGGAAACTGCATTTATTTAAAACGTGTTCTACTTCTATATTAATGGTGAAAGAGCATTCCCTCTTAATCTGAGAAATATGCTATTTTTGGGCTTTTTTGTTAAACGAAATTTTATCACAGATATAATCCCCATTTTATACGCAAGAATACGCCAACTTTTTGAGTTAATATTTAACTTGAAGCGCCTTTGAAACTACATGTCATTAATTCCGAATACCTTAAAGCACTTGGCAAAGTGATAAGTCGATTCTTACGGCATATGATGAATATTAAACAATTATTTAGTGTTCAACTTGACAAAAGTAAAATCTAAAAAGTAAATTATTTGTTAGAACTTACTTAGATCTAAATAATAATATAAAAGGTTCTCGAACGCCCCAATGAGACTCTTACGTAGCTTCTATACCATGACTACTTACTTCTCCACTAGCTGTAGTATTTCTTCTTCCTCTGTTACGCTCCCAGTATCCAGACTCCGCTGATAAATGCCAATGAAAGTCCTAGGGTACAGAGGTTTTCTGTTTGGGAATATTTCTCGTTCCATAGCATTGAAATATTCTGCATTACCAAACTATGTCAACTTGTAGACTGACATTTGTTTCACATTCAGTGATAAATATTTGAAATTTACTATTAAAAAATACGCACCAAAATAGTTGCAGAAATATTCACGACAAAACACACACACACACACACACACACACACACACACACACACACACATACAGTAATTTTTGGATATGCATGTTGTCACTTTTTGACGTTGCAATTCATGCTAAAATTAACAAATGTTGAAAGATTTACGAGATTATGAAACGTATTATTGCAAAATTACGGTTAATATGTAGAGTTGTTATCTTGCTATTATCCTTTTAAGAAAATTCAAATTTCATAAAATTATGTAAAAGCAGCTGTCTTGGCTACCTCTAAAAGAGCATACAGCTCTCCACAGCCACGGGTTACCGAGGTCGTTAAGGCGCGAACCTTAACGGGAGGTCTGGGGTTCGAATCCCACCAGGACGGCCTCGCTGACTGCGTGTTTTTTTTCCTCTAGGTTTTCCTCAGTCTTCATAAATGGAAAATACCGGGATGGTACCTAAACTTAGGCCAGGAACGTTTCCTTCCATAAAAACAATTATTTTCCCAATATATTATTTCATCTCATGTATCATCAATGTTCATCACCTGTGGTGCTTCAGTAGTAAAAACGGACGTTAAACACTATTAAAAAAAAAAAAAAACTAGGAATCTCCATTCCCTTAATCGCTTGTTCAAAATTCCTCAGTATATCGCTTCTCGCTTCGTATACCCGTCCCTACCTCGAATCTGGAATATAACTTTACTATCTATTCCTCGTCATCCAACACATTTCTACTCAACGTCATTCAGCGTGTCAATTCCAAAATTACGGAACTCCCTTCCTCCTGGAATCAGAGGTTGTCGGATAATAAAGGAATTTAAACGCAGATTAAATGTTCATCTCAACTCCAGGAATAACAACGGTTAAGTCTCTCGCCTTTCTTCTACTCCTCCCTACACCCTTTTACTCGAAAAATTATTGAAGAACAAGTGGAATTGTAACACTGTTGTTTTAACCTTCTAATATATTAAAAATATGTAATATTTGCATGCATTGTGTATTTTTAATTCGGCTTTTTATTTATTTTGTATAACTGTGTGTATTGTACTCTTCTTTTTGCTGGGTTTTCGCCTGGTAAAGTGGAAGAGAAGGCTCTATGGCCTTAACTCTTGTCAGGGTATGGAAATGAAATGTTTGTTTAAAATAGCAATTGATCGACTCCACTTTCTGGAAAATCACTTTGAAAAGGGTAAAATGGTACAGGACTTTTTATTCCATTCATCACGAAGAATCGTCCTGATAAAGAAAAGCCATGCCCTACCATCCTGTCAGTTATGATGTCCGTAACAAGTAATGGACAGCAAATACATTGCTTTAATTATTCCCCAGAGTACATTTTTCTCAAATACTGCATATACACTTGCCTATCCAGCATACTGTTTAAAATGAGAGCATTCCTGGAGAATATATCATTAGTCGCTTTAACAAGGGAAGTGTCCAGATGGGCCCTGAGGATGGAGGATATATATACTCATAAAAACACTCAGAGTGCAATATAAAAAGGTTCACATAAAATTTCACACTAAAAACCGTAAAATTGAACACTAAAATCACACTATATTTCGAGCTTGGCTCTTGATCACGTGATGAAAATGAACTGAGCTCTGGCAGGCAGCGTCTGTCATTGTGAGGCATAGAGATGTGACGTGGCAGCAAAACTGCCAACTCTAGCTGAACAAAGTAGTTTGGCAAACCTGGCAGTATTACAGGGAGATGTTGAGGCCTGGAGGAATACGGGCTTTATGTAAAACTATTGCTGCCATCTCTGCGTCTCTAAGTAAGGTGTGTTTAGATGGAGGAGCGGCATCTATGAGAATAAGAGAGAAACAGTTGTCGAACGTGGCCTGGTGAAAATTGGCATGTTGTGATACCGGTAATGGGGAACAAGTTTTAACTGAATGCCTGTGATTGTTCATTCTAATAGATACCTTAGTGGACGTTAGTCCAATGTAAAAAGCGGGACAAAATTGGCATTTAAGTAAATACACCACATTTGTGGAGGTACAGTTGAAAAAAGAGTGAATTTTAAATTCTGATTTCAGATTTGGACTGACATAAGATGAGCATGGGGATATCAAGGCACAGGTTTTACATTTAGGGCGGTTGCACGGATATGAGCCAAGTGTCGAGAAGGAGGGCTGAGGATAATCAATATTTTTGCGAAAAATGCTTCTGAGGTTGCGAGCTGACCGGAAACATAGCCTTGGTAATGTTTGAAAAAATGATGCAGTTAGTTGGTTTTGCGTGAGGATATTGAAGCTGTCTTTTAGGACAGGTTTGAGTCTTTCAATGCCTGGAAAGTATGTCACTGTGAAATTCAATGGATCAATATCTGCTGTTTTACGAGTCTTTGGAGTATGCTTCTGATGAGAGGCCTGGACTTTTGATTTTACTAGGGAAGGGGGGTAACCCCTGTTGACTAATTTGTCAGTTAATTGGGTGATGTATCTATCAAGAGCTGAGTCATTATTGCAGATTCGGTGTCCTCGTAGTGACAAAGAAAAGGGTATGGCCTTTTTTATATGTGATGGATGGCAACTTTCGAAATGTAAGTACTGCTGTAGGTTGGTAGGTTTAACATGAATTGATGTCAGAAATTGCTTATTGATTAACTGAATTTCCACATCCAGGAAGACAGCTTGAGTACGGGAAACTGTGGATGTGAACTTAACTGGATAGTTGGTGTTCAACCTATTGAAAATACCATGGGTATTACGGCATTTGATAGTTTTTTCAATAGGTTGAACACCAACTATCCAGTTAAGTTCACATCCACAGTTTCCCGTACTCAAGCTGTCTTCCTGGATGTGGAAATTCAGTTAATCAATAAGCAATTTCTGACATCAATTCATGTTAAACCTACCAACCTACAGCAGTACTTACATTTCGAAAGTTGCCATCCATCACATATAAAAAAGGCCATACCCTTTTCTTTGTCACTACGAGGACACCGAATCTGCAATAATGACTCAGCTCTTGATAGATACATCACCCAATTAACTGACAAATTAGTCAACAGGGGTTACCCCCCTTCCCTAGTAAAATCAAAAGTCCAGGCCTCTCATCAGAAGCATACTCCAAAGACTCGTAAAACAGCAGATATTGATCCATTGAATTTCACAGTGACATACTTTCCAGGCATTGAAAGACTCAAACCTGTCCTAAAAGACAGCTTCAATATCCTCACGCAAAACCAACTAACTGCATCATTTTTTCAAACATTACCAAGGCTATGTTTCCGGTCAGCTC
Organism: Metallyticus violacea; assembly: GCA_030762175.1. Lineage (NCBI taxonomy): Eukaryota > Metazoa > Arthropoda > Insecta > Mantodea > Metallyticidae > Metallyticus > Metallyticus violacea. The sequence goes on along the minus strand of CM060835.1, from coordinate 45,373,459 downwards.
GCAACCTCAGAAGCATTTTTCGCAAAAATATTGATTATCCTCAGCCCTCCTTCTCGACACTTGGCTCATATCCGTGCAACCGCCCTAAATGTAAAACCTGTGCCTTGATATCCCCATGCTCATCTTATGTCAGTCCAAATCTGAAATCAGAATTTAAAATTCACTCTTTTTTCAACTGTACCTCCACAAATGTGGTGTATTTACTTAAATGCCAATTTTGTCCCGCTTTTTACATTGGACTAACGTCCACTAAGGTATCTATTAGAATGAACAATCACAGGCATTCAGTTAAAACTTGTTCCCCATTACCGGTATCACAACATGCCAATTTTCACCAGGCCACGTTCGACAACTGTTTCTCTCTTATTCTCATAGATGCCGCTCCTCCATCTAAACACACCTTACTTAGAGACGCAGAGATGGCAGCAATAGTTTTACATAAAGCCCGTATTCCTCCAGGCCTCAACATCTCCCTGTAATACTGCCAGGTTTGCCAAACTACTTTGTTCAGCTAGAGTTGGCAGTTTTGCTGCCACGTCACATCTCTATGCCTCACAATGACAGACGCTGCCTGCCAGAGCTCAGTTCATTTTCATCACGTGACCAAGAGCCAAGCTCGAAATATAGTGTGATTTTAGTGTTCAATTTTACGGTTTTTAGTGTGAAATTTTATGTGAACCTTTTTATATTGCACTCTGAGTGTTTTTATGAGTTTTTATGCTTTTTAGAAGTTTTTATTACTCTATTAATAGTATATATATATATATATATATATATATATATATATATATATATATATACACATTGTAAGTGTTAAAATAGAGCAACTAACTTTGTGCAGCCGAAAAACAATTACCAAGTATTTTCTTCCGAACTAGCACATGATTACTCATAAGCAGGGCCCGGATTTTGAGGACCTAAAACTTACTGGAAAATTATTAACCGTGTTAATGCAGAATGAACCATAATAAGGGTTTTCTTCACTCTTATTCTTGTCTAAATTTTCTGATTAATTACTTGGGACTGGTAATAAACCTTTTGCAATACCATCATGCAAAGCTCCTCGCCAGCTGTATTACAACAAAATAGTTAATCAGACGTCCAACAACAAGTGATTTATTGGTATTCGATGCGGATATCGCCGGCAAAACTTATTGGCCACTTGTGGTCGGTGTGTTCCGTTAGGTACTCCATACGTGAAAATCGCTTTTACTCGTTCCTCCAATGTTTCTTTATCACTCACTCATCATTCAATGTGAGGAAGATAAGAAAGGCTAAGTATGTTATAATTTAAACTTACACGGTGCAGACGTATTATGAATAGCACCAAATTACAAATTTGCATTTATAGTTCTTAGTTTTGTTGAAGCTTTGAATGTTCTGTAGGGACCTTTGCCAGGCTGTTAACGGTTGTATTTTTTCGTTATAGATTGCTTACTTTGGATACTTCGTAGGACTAAATCGAGGACTAAGATCGAAAGAGAAAAAGACCTGTGTAATTAGTGTATAGCAATTGTTCTTCAAACTAACGAAATTCAGTATGTTGAATAAAAATGACAACACGACTTATGAGACTATTTTTAAGGGAAGTATGAAAGGCCTATTCTTGCAATGCTAAATTTACCAACTTAAATTCCCATTTTTACAAGGACTATTAACGCTAATGAAATGAAACTTTTACAGCATACAGATGCATATAATTGAAATTTGCTGATTTATTTTCACTACTATACCATGACTCTGAAAAAAATTTAAATTATTTAAAATGTTTTTTTTTCTTTCTTTCCAGTTGCATCATAATAGATCCACATCATCACAGTAATCATGAGTGTTATGCTTATACAGTTCCTAAAAAAAATAGGAAACTTTTGCAAAAAAAAAGAAAAATGGTTTTTCAATAATTGCAGCCAAAATTTTTTTTACAGAAAAACTAACCTTTTGAGGGAAACACGACATTATAAAAAAACAAAGGATGATGTCATAGAAATAAACGCTGCCAATTTATGAAATACAACTTTTTCTATAATTCAAAACAAATCACACCGCCTATGTAATACCCCAGTAGTAAAAACGGGCGTTAAAAACAAACAAACAAACAGAAAACGAGAGAGAAGGGACAAACCACAGACTCCTAGAGCAAGTAGTTCCTGAGATACAGAATTTTAATCGAACAAATGTTCGCGAACTCCCGTCCTTCCAAAAGACTTTTGGGACATAATTAAAATTTTATTAAAATACTTATATGACAGTAATGAAAACCATATCAAAATAAACGGAAATATCATTATGATACAAAAAACAAAAATATGATTTTGACCCCTTAAGTTAAGTTAACATAGTCGTACTGTAGCCATGCCATAAGCGCGTTGGAAATAAAAGCAGTTAACTACAAAGAGAACTAATCTTTGTGCTACATGTTCAGAACATGTGTAATATGTTTTTATTTAATTATTGCACCCCACGTTTCAAAACGAAATTTAAGTTTCGTGCTTGCTTGAATTACACAGGTACAGATTGCCCCAATAAAGTCTTATCTGTATTTCATGAAAATTGCTTTATTTTGGTTATTACAGAAATAAAAGAGATTTTTAATGTTATACTAATGTTTTACTCTCGGTTAAAGTTTTTTTTTTTTTTTTTCATTTTATCTATTAAAGATCTGTTTTGGAGACTCCTTTCAGTCGCAGGTCAGTACTGACCTTAATAATACTATATCATGTGCAAATTTGCAGGGCAAAAGGTGCGTACATGACCAAAATAAGGAAAATTCAGCAGACCAAGGTTAGCAAGAGCAACATGCAACATTGAAGAGTGAGGAGGGAATGTTTAATGGAAACCGTGCACAGACTTGACTCAAAATTGTCTGTAATTTTTTTTTTCTCTAAAATTTACTTACTATAAGTACTAACACTTAGCCACTTGCAGTTTGCCGAAAGATGAAAGAATATGACAAGTTTCATTAATTATCTTTGGCTTCAGGTACTTGAGCTGTCCACAAAACATGGACCCCTCTACTAGAGCAGTGCTTTCAAATGGACGTTCACCCGCCAAAACGCGGCTCGCGTGGCGGCTGGAAGCACGCTGACTTCGAATACACATAACCTCTGAATTCAAGCGCATAGAATATTTTACAAATTACAGTTACAATAATCATGCACTTTTATCATAGAAAATGTTGGAAATTATGTTCTTGTGTCACCCACACCTCTCACGCATTAGTTCCTCTTCGTAAATGTATGCATTATTCCGACATGTTTCCACATACTCACATACGCTAGAAGTTGGTTGCATGCTAACGACCCTATCTACATTTTTCAGTGTGTTAAATGGTAATTATAATTAGCTGCAGCAGTTTACATTCAGTGTCCAATGAGCAATGGTTATTGGAAGAATGGCGTGTCTGTATCTATACACATTCACAATAAAATGTACACCCCATACTTGTGTAAGCACTCCCTGCTTACCATACATCAATTTTTTTGTCATGCAGTGGCATTTCATGTACAAGAGCAGGTTTTGCTGCACTCCAGTACCTTTTGTTCTGTTCGCTACATGCCACAATGCTTCTTTGCCCGTTACAAAAATTAATGTGGGTCACTAGAACAATTTCTAATATTATCCAAAACGCTGTTCGGAAGTTTACTCGACTTACTTTATCATTACATACAATTCCTAAAGAACAATTATTTTATAGTTTTTAATTTTAAAGCCGTGACTGCAACATTTCCGTTTCCAATGCAATGCTTCGCAGAGATTTCTTTGGATTTCATTCTAACCTTTCTTCAACTTCGTCAAATTATCCTTGGTAAGCACATGACGATTAACTTTTATGTTTCTTAAATTCCGTTTCCGTAAATCTGTTCACAAGATTACAAACAGTACGGGGACACCAGGAAAATTTCTTTCAATTCTCCATGTGTTCTGTACAACTTCTTTTGTCATTGTATCAGCGTAATACCCAAATATAAAGAGTAAAACTCTGCGTTTCATGACTTAATCACGTTACGAACGTCCAAACAACACAAAGACAATGGCACAGCAGCTTTAGGCGGGGGCTCTGAAGGTTAGAGAATCCGGTTACCAGCACGTGCTTCTCCGCTGTGGCTCTAACCAATGAACGTCCGTTTGAAAGCGTTGTACATTATTGACAATGTTGCCGCGGAGAGAACAAGAACATTTTCTGTTTCGATGTAAATAAGCATGTAGTATTCACATTGGAATCACAATAGTCTCCGTTATAGCTGATGCAAGAATAAGAGAGGAGCAGGTTTAATTTGCGTTCCTCATTCTTCAGAAGTTAGTCTAACTAATGGGTGATTTTTTCTTTGCGGGATTGCTCCACGCGTAACGGCCGGTGGGTCGTTCAAGCTGGTACTGCGGTGAACGGGAGTCAGAAAGTCCGCAGCCTATTGCCTCCCTTCATTTTCCGCACATTTATGTTATCGGCTTATGAAATTAACCATTACCCTCTGCAGTGCCCTCTCAGAAATGGAAGACATTTCGTCACGAATGTTATTTTTCAGTTCGTCTAATGTGTGTAATAAATTTGTTTTGTACATTTTTCATTTAATGCTCCCCAGAGGTCAAAATCGCAAGATTAAATCAGAGTACCGAGGAGACCATATGTTGTCAGTCATGAATTGCATACAAGGAGACATGATCTGTATATCCCGTTGCAAAGTCCTGTTGGAAAGTCGCGAACCTATGAACCCTGCAGTTAATTCACGGAAAAGGGTTGCAAAATATTCTGCATATACATAACAGTATTAATAGGTTCTTAAAAAAATTAGATCTATTGTTCTCTCGCCGCTAATGGCGCATCGCTTATCTCTTGATTATGCAGGGACGCCTTATGGAGCAGGTTAGGTTTTCTGAACTCCATTTTGGTTATTTTTTTAATTAACATACCCAGTTAGGTGGAACCAAGATTTGTCCGTAAAGAAAATTGGATTAGAGCCAAGTTCTCCGTCCTTTACACTATTCAAAATCCAGTCACAAAATCTACTCCTGGATGCAGGGTCACCCGGTTTATACTCTTGCACTACAGTAATTTTATAGAGTTTTAACTTCAGTAGCTTTGTAGCCGTTCGAACAAAGAATAGGAAATTCTTGTATGCTGAGAAAAACGTCAAAGTAAATTTTTAGGGGAACGTTCCGGAACATATTCATTGTTATGTAATGTTCCTTCTGTGAGTACCGCAAGTGGCTATGTACGCTTTTTATAAAAAAAACATTTCCAGTTTCACGAAATTTATTTATCAATTTGTAAATGGAACTTCTACATGAGAGTTGAATCTTTATTGAAGCAATGTCCATATATAAAGAGCCGATTCTGTACGCATTTTCTGATTGTACTTAAAATAGTTGAAACAAATTCTTGATAATGTGTCATCTAATCAAACAATTCACAAATCACTACACTAAGTTAGTGAGCTCCCACGGAGGCCCCATTAGTCTAACATAGCAGTTATTGGGTCCTAGTTTCCATTTACATTTGCTATCTTTCTTACTTTAATCATTATTTTGCTTACTAATTTTCCTGATCCATTTTGCTCTTGCTTTACTTAAATAGTTACCCATTTCCTTTATATTCGCTTTTGATTTTACACTCATCATTTTTCCCTTGATTTCTCTTCATTTCTAATTCCTCTCTAAAATTTTTGGTTTCTTTACATTCAACATTATGTGCCAATTATTATTCCCTTGGGTAGAGAGAGTGGACATTTTTATAACCCCCCCCCCTTTATGTTAAAATCGTAAATAAAAGAGAAAACGCGGAATACAATACCTGATTGGTGCTATATTATATAATTAATATGTTGAATTATTCTGCCTAGTAAATACTTAATACGCTGTCACAACACACAAAAACACGTCTGTACGTTCCTAAAGTAAAGTAAAAAAAAAAAAAAAAGCATTTATTCAGGCCAAAATTCGTTATTCCGTGACAATTTGCGCTAGAAGGGAATTCAAGCAACTTTTTTGGTATTCATTTTCTCGGTTAAATAATTTATGGAGAAGAACTGCACATGTAATTGACAGCCCAGATATTTTGTTTTGAATCCCTCCTTCCCTTCCTGCCAACATCGTAAGTCCAGTTGTCCACTTGACAGGTCCTCCCCTTTTTCCAGGAAATTCATATACAAATTTGCTCTGTAGTCTTAGAAGCCGAAAAGACCCAAAGAATGAGAGAGATATAGAGAGAAAGAGAGAGAATCTTGTATATTATTATGAGCCGTGTCGCCTCGCTTTTCAAGATTTTTATTACATTTTCACTATGGTAATTTTGCTAAACGTAACCCATCAATATATTCGACTGTTATACGAATATTTGAATCCACATGAGGAATCAAAACAATTATGAGTGATAAAATGCATATTCAAATATTGTAAATATGCCGTAAGTGTAGTGTGGATTTATAGTTCATTGTCGCAGCTAACAAATGGCTTATTTATATTCATATATTTGTTTGAATGTAAGGTCAGTTTTAGTATGAATTACCGAGCAGGCAGTAATATGACTTGCATTCGGAGGTCCCTTGAGGCCGGCCAGTGCGGACCTTGAGCCTTTCATTGTTTCTGCTGATCACTGAGGCGAATGCCGAACTGGATATTGCTGTGCTGTGACTTTTCCACTGCTCCGTTTCATATAATAGATCTGGTATGGTGGTGCAGTGCGGAGTGGCGGTGGATTTTCGCTCTGGAGAAACGTTCTGTATCCAAGTCGCCGAAAAGCACTTGGGAGAATCAATTCATGTAATGTTGGCTATGCTGCGGATATGACGTTGCAACATTCACCACGCTTAACGGCTGGTATTGTTGAGTTTTCAGTATCGCCCAGTATAAGCGTCCATGTAACATCTCGACCTGAAGGGTAAGGTATCACTCTACTAATGATCTCTTTGGGACATTTTGTAACTTACAAATGAGCCAGTTCTGTTAATCATAGTAAATCAATTGCAAACATGCGATAGAAGTTAGCTACACACACAAGAAAAACTGCAGCAAGCAGCCGCTACGTCACTACTGACTGACAGATAATACTACATTGTAATTGTAACGGGTAGCATTCCTCATTTGTTAATCTGTAGTTTTACCAAATGAAAAGGTAGCTGTCGAGTGCAAAGTTACAGCGGCCCGGATATATTTGGTGTCAGGCGGGTTCGGCTTGGGGACTCCTTCAGAGGTTGATAACAATGTATCTCTCGAAGGCTTCACATACCTTCCTCCCGGAAGTGCCTCCCTTATGGGTCGTAGCTATTATTTGACCGAGGTGCGGAAAACCTCCTCCGTCCTGTACTGTCTTACGTTATCCTATCTCATAGAATTAATCTTTATTAAGGTGGTCCTTATGCTTTGTTTTGGCACAGACTGACTGGTTTTGCTTGTTACCAACCGGAGAGCGTTGTAATTTCAAACGTTTACTTGCCTAGCGATAGAGACTCTTGTCTGACCGCTGTAGACAAGATTTAACAGTAAACTCCACGTGGAGTACGTTGAATGACAGCTTGCCTACAGCTGAGGGTTTATCAGTGTCATTGTTCAACCATTCTTTGACCTGCCGGTGATACAAATTTTATAATTCGATAAGAAAAGGAAAAGCTGGATTCTTATTGATTTACATAAACTCACCGCATGTAAATCTACCTCTATTTTAAATAAACCGATAAAGTTAGATTGATAAAGAACAGAGCATTTCTGTTAATTTGGGGTCAAGGAACTACTATGTCCCAGCAAAGTTATCTTGCAAGCATGCTGGAGTCATTAACATTTGATATCATTTACCTTTAGGGCTGCGTCGGTAAGTAGAACTAGAAGATAGTCTACCTTAGAGTGGCATTTCTACCATTTCCTTCGTTAGCGCATAAACCAAAGTAGAGAGGTTAGAACAAACTGATAGAGACTATAGCCAGACGAAAAACTAAACAAGTACAGCATTGGCGTGATCTTATTATGTTGCCATTTTCTTCAGAATTTACTACCACCACAACACAATTACTACCATTCTTTATATCTTGTGAAATAATATTCTCTTTTAGATTAGACTTTACACACAAGAGACAAGGCAACGCGTACATTGATGTAAAGTAAGGCTATGGAGTAGACCCCCTCGGCTTGACTTTAAGTATATGCTAGTCGTAATCTTGTTAGGGTGTATTTTGCAAAACGTATTACAGTTTACATCCCGTCTTATTGAGGTCTTTCCCATTATTCTGGCAATACAAAAAATAAAGCTCTCACCAGTTATGGTTCAGGTTAAATAGACATAACTCTACCTTCATTAATTGCACCGAACGCCATGTGATGTTGCTGAACATTTGGTGGCTCGTTCTGACGTGAGTTCGATAGAAAGAAAAACATGATACCGCAAGTCCGTGTGCGTAACGTTATTCAGATAATAGAACATCGGTTAACCCGGAGTAATTAATTTGTTGATCACCAATAGACCATGTCAAATTATTCAATAATTGCATGAGTATTTCGCAACTAATAAGTCAAAATCGAGTAATTTATTGGCGCTGGTTCTTGCAATTATTTTCGCAATTAACTAATGACTTGCACATATGCTTTATGAGAGTGCGATTTCATTATGCTATCAGAGGTGCGTAATCAACACTGTGGGAGGCCATTATAGTAACTCCATCCTTTGAAGAGTATTTATTTCACATCTTTCGTTTTAGTTAAGCACATTCAACGTGTACACGCTTTCATTGATTAGGTCATTATGTTCCGTTTCCATGGGATGCGATATATCATTACTGACAAGATTCTAGCTAAGTATATCATCGCAAACTGCTTAGCCGCAATACTTGGAGAAAGAAACTGCGGGACAAACCTTAATAACCTCGGCCTCGTACCATCGAGTTCTGATTGTGTATTGTTATCGCTAACACACTATCACAAGATACCTGGAAATCGCGCTAGCGGGGCATTAAATTGCGTTTGGATGAATAATTGAAAAGCTTTGGTTCACGACGTGGAATGACTGACGAGAAATTGAGGAAATGAAACAGCTTAATACTGCGAAAATACCAATGTTCTTGTAGAAACACGAGTATCCTGTTTATACAGGTTTTGGTTTGGTCTGTTACCCTCTGGTGCTCGCTTGCAACATTTAGTGTTCATATGTTATATGTAATATAACAAGAAGATGAAGTGCATCACCATATATCGAAAAGATTGTAATTAGTAGAACCACGCGCTTTGTAATACTTGTTTTATATTCTAAATTTTCTTTTATATCTAAAATAAAAGTGCAGAATCCGTTTGAAAAACATAGTAAAATCAGAACTCTGGATACAAATGTCTACTCTTAAATGCGATATATTACGACTTGCAAGCGATATCATATATCGTTATTATTAGTATGTGTTTTATGTACTTTTTGAATGTAATATTGTTATTGCAAAGGAATAAATCACAATAAACAGGCAAACATTGAAAAAGGGTTATTTATATGTCTTTATATTTAATAAACTAGCAGTGAAAAACTTTGCATATAAAGGATGGAAATTTAGGGTTTAAATCTTAGATGTCCGCGACAGCGAGATGTCTTAAAGGGGGGCCCACGGCGAGGAAAAGCTTAAAAACCGCAAATCTAAAGCAGCATTCGACGAAATCTCCTAAGCCAGACTCTCGTCATCCCTTCAGCATAAAACGACCTCAAAATTCTATTGCAGCGAGGGTGGGGGGATGGTAAGTCGTAAATATGAATAACTCTATGTACCAGAAAGTTCTCGGAATGACCCACCATCTTCCAAGGAAACGTTTGTGCAATAATTGGTCAGTTTGTTAAAGAGAGCCGTATATGGGAAAAATGACAAATATCTAACACCATGCGGTTATTAAATACGTGGTAAAGAAGAATATGAATATTTGTGATGTGACAAACACTGCACCATCATTATCAGACACTTCCAAGTGTATCTCGGGGTTTAAAACCGGCCATTAGAACTTGGAAAATGACACACAGCGGACGACCAGAATCGTCACGACATCGGGAATTATCGATAAGGTGCAACACGTGATTCTAAAGATGTCCGAAACAGTTGAAGCTCTGGACATTTCTGGGGAACGCGTATTTCACATTTTGAGGGAAGAATTGTACTTGAGGATCAAATCAAATCTCTTGGCAAAGATTAGCCCATTTGCGTCGACTTGTGACACACTTGAAACAAAATAGCAATCTAAACAAGGAAGCATCGTAGTTCTCCACCGCCAAAGATGACCAAGTGTGTGAAAGCGCCGAGATCATGGGGTCGGTTTTCTGGGATGCCAAGGATGTATTGCCAATTGATTATCTTCCCACTGGAACATGTTATGCTAATCGTTTGGTCCCCTTGAAGACAAAATACTCGAGAACCGTGTTTATCAATGAAGTTAAGACATGCTCGCTCTCAAAACATGCGACATTGCAATTTGCGATAATCAATGAATTCGGTACGGAATTCACTAATACTTTTTCATTTCATTAATTTATGAAACATTGACTTTCAGTTACCCATCTGATAAGTCAGTCATCTAGTTTCAAAAACAATTACTTCACTTTTATCATTTTTTTCCAAGAGAAACAAAACTAATTTCACCTAATGTTTTTCAATGAGCATTCATTTTTATAATTGGATAACTTATAGCTTTGACATGGAGAAACAAATGCTAGAGTTTTAAATTTTCTAACATTATTATTATTATTATTATTATTATTATTATTATAATTATTATTATTATCATCATTATTTATTTATTTATTTATTTATTTTGAGAAACACATTTAAAATCTCAATGTAGTTCTGGCTTTGATCCTAATTCAACTACGTGGCTGGTTTTGAAACTCAACATTTTGAATGTAACTGGCTTTCCAATAACATCCATAGTAATGCACTTGAGAAAATTTATTTTTATTACCTTAAGAGACATGCAGCGTTGTTATTAGTATTACAATTGAATATAAATAATAAAGAAACTACAAAATTAATTTATTTCAAAGTTCACAATTTCCCTCCTTCTGTCTTCAAACTAACAAATAATCACATTCATCCACCCTAGAACAACCTGCATGTTCATTCTTTTCAACAATTTCCTCCCCATTTACTGCATGCTTTGCAAGAATTTTATGATAATATTCTAACACTTGAAGGCTACCCCAATTCTCATCGAAAAGTTTTATTTCGGAGTTTTAAGTGGTGGAAGATTTACGCCTACTTTAACTGGCTTTGGGAGCAACATGCTTTTCACAGATTTCCCTTTTTTACACACACTCATATACTGTTCGTACTCAGTTCTGTAATGAAATGGTTCCTTAATGGCTAGATCGTTTGTTTTAGTGTTTTTTTTTTGTTGTTGTTGTTTTTTTTTTTTTTTTTTAAAGAAACACCTTTTGTAAGGATTGAACTGGAAATACACTGTTCTGGGTCGAACTGATTTTTGAGCTGTATCCCTCCCTCCAGTCAACATTTTTTTTTCCGTTAGGGGAACAACAGTTCCAAAATTAGAAAAAATGGTTGTGCAATCATTTGAATTATTGTAGCTTCTGTTTTTCTAATTGCCTTTTCAATCTTTGCAAATATTCGGTCAGACGGGAGAAAAGAAATAGCGATTGAGAGAATATATTTAATTATTTCTACAGACAGGGAAGCATTGTGAAGAAACCAAAAGCTTGGCATACCATCATGGTTTTATTATTATTTTGTCCTCCACACCCATCCGATACGGTTCTGAAAACTTTGCTACCATCAGGAATTCAGTAAGCAAGCATAAACTGCCCAACTTAGCCAACTTATTTCATTTGATGCCTTTTTATGTTTCCTTTCGTCCCAGTGATAAATAAAAACACGTGTATGTGTGTGCGTGTGCGTGCGCGCGCGCACATAGCGAACTACCAACCAAAATTGTGAGATTATATTTGTACACTTGGGGAGAAAAACATGCTCTTTGGTCTAATACTTGCGCAAGAACTTGATTCTTTTGACAGTCAAAAAATAATGTCAAGTTTTCATGTTCTTCCCTCAGCAGTGAATAAAAGGTCATCCCCTTTATTTGTGACACATTTTGACACACATCAAATTTTGCTTTGTCTTTGAACTTTGACGATGCTTTATTTTTTCATCGAAGGAAATATGTGTCGAACATGCATCAGTTCTAGGGCTTCCAAACCCTACATTGAAATGTGTACTCCTGCAGGAGTTCTTTTCTATTACATAAATTTTCTTAATGAAATCACAGATTGCTTGAGATTTTTCTCCCCCCCCCCCCTTTAGAGATTGCTCTAATCACAAAATGTCAGTGTACAACACACCTGACACGATTTCTAGAAAAGTGTTAAGTTAACTAAAAGCTTTCTCTTTCTCTGGACTTACAATAATTTAGCATCAATATACTTTAATAAATTGAGTGTTCCTGCTCGAAACTACATCCAGACTCCTTCAAATCAAAAGTTACAATGATGGAATGCTTTGCTGTTGATTTGTTTTATTTATGGACGTTCTTTAACATCTCAGGTCATCAGCGTCCCATTCAATTTACGACGTGAAACGGCCGACAAATTTTGCTCAGAGGCCTCTCTTTCAGGCTTGAGGTTCTTTTTCGTGCCGTAAATGTACGACACGGGACCCACAGCTTTACTACCCTTCCGAAGGAAGCCATATTTAGGATTTTTACGCCCGAAAAAGTCCATCGATCCTGGCCGGGTTTGAACCAGCGTTCTTCGGTTTAAGAGGCAAGTATGGTTACCACTACACCATCAGGACCGACTATGATGGAATGCATACGATAACACTGTCTACAGATTTTTTCTTCATTTTTTATTTTTCCACCTGGATATGTGTAAAGACAAGAGTAACTTTGTAAATTGAACTATTGTTTAGGGGCTTTAAAGTAATGAATTAGCGAGAAGCTCTTCATTATCAACCAAGAAAAGCATCGTATGGGAAACGACGAGGTTCAGGTAGACATTTAACAAAACCTGGGAACACAATTATTCTGCAAAAAAGAAAAAATATACATAAAAATAAAATTAGTTTTCCAAGCTTCAGACAAATATTTATTTTATTGTTAAAAGTGGGTGAAAAAAATATAAGTAACATTAAAATAACGAAAATTAAATCAAGAATATGAGTAAAATTAGAAACATTTCGGCGGACAGTTGTTGAAACCGTAAGAACATGAAACATATGTTTAGCTTATTAAACTGTAAGGTATGCTCTTTAGTTTAAAGTTTTGCTCGTTCTTGGGTGCGGAGAGATATAGCTGGCGAAGAATTGCGACATTAATGTCGGACACAAGATGACAGCGTGAGAAGGCCAGCTGGCTGGTAACGTCTGAAAATGATGGTCGGGGCCCATATTTTTTTTGGCAGGAACGATCGCGCGTCTAGCCATTCCGGCCTTCAAAACCAAACGGGTATGGAAATGAAGCGGTCGACGGCGAAAAGGGAATTTTCGTGCAGACGGCCACCGATGCTGAAGGTAACTGCGGATGCAATGCCCTGGTGGTCTATGGATTCATTCCTGAAGGTAGGGTCTAAGTTGCAGGTATAATAAGGCTAAAATCTACTCGTCCTGTCTGGAAAAATCAAAGCAGTTCTCCATCATGCTTCGTGGGCTCAAAAGTCGGAATTCCAAAATCTATCAGTTAGGTAAATTGATTTGGGAATACTCTAATTAAAATAAACATTATTCTCCGTTTAGCATCACGATACATAGATAGAATCGTGCTTAATTGAACACTTTTGTTGTATACATGCTTGAAATGCATGAGGAAAGAAAGACAGGAACGATTTTCTTATGATAATATATTCCTTAAACTGTATGTGAACGTGTAACTTAATAAATAAAAATGTTTGAACTAAAATATACAATAATACCTACTAATAGTTTCAAAAATAAATGTTCATTGAATTTATTTTGAAAATCTGGTATCGCGATTAATTTATTAAAAAAAATGAATATTCAACAGTCAACAGTCTTTCAGATAAATGTTCAGATAACTTAAGTTTACCTACGTAAATGTTTCTTTTGCTTCTGGGCAAGAAACTAGTTCTCTGAGTAGCAATCAAAAGTATTATTAGTGCCTTCTAAAATGCTGTAACTCAAAGCTCCTAGCGACTATTGGAATTTTGTATTATCCTACAAAATTACTTCATAAATCTGCAACATTGAAAGTCTTAAAGTAACCAAGTTATGTAAAATTTGTGAAAAGTAATAACGCTTTAAAAATGTTCAATGATTATGAACAAATCAAATTCTGGTATTGTGTAACAATTTAGAAAATTCTGTTTTTGTCGGTTTGATATAAGTTAAATTGAAATATGCTTGACACTTAACCTCATGCCATCCCACAGAGTTCCAAGTGTATATTGTTATCGCTTTCGTCTGCATATGTGTAACTTCTTAGTTGATTGCGAAATTAATTGCAAGAACCAGTGCCAATAAATTACCCGATTTTCACTTGTTAGTGGCAAAATACTTATGAAATTATTGAATAATTTGACAAGGTCAATTGGTGATCAACAAATTAATTACGCCCGGTTAACCGATTTTCATGTCAGCAAAACATGGAAATTGAATGTCACGTAAATGACATGCTTTACTTGTAATTATTTGCCTTTGCACAATTTTAAAGTAAGGTTAAGGAGAAAGTGGGCAGATTTGCATTTAATAATTATGTATTTAAGTAAGATGGACATTTTATGTTTTCTGTGCATGATTCTGGACTAAACTATTGAAGAGGTGTTTTCAGGCACATGCACTGTAAATGGATTTTGGGTAGATGCATTTTTAGATAGTGTATTCTTAATGCAAAGGTTGGTTCAGATATATATTGGAGTGACTGCCAACACTAGTAGTGACTTTTCGTACAAAGGCAGCTGTCATTCGTTTCCTTCATAAAGGAAGCAGCAAAACTATGAAAAGCCGTGACGCAACTCCGATCATCTGTCCAGCAATAATTATACAAAATACAAAAGGTTTTTATAAATTTAGTGTATCCCGCATTACAAAATATGGTTATTTTAACGATATTTTTTCCTCGTATTTCGGGAAGTGTATAGCTACTGTCAAGGGGTTTAGCACAGAGGTACTAGTAGCCATTTTCTGCACTCGATTACGAGCAGATCTGAGAAAACAGCTGGGTGGCTCAGGAGGTAACGCCTGGGATTTCATTCGGGAGGTCTTGGGTTCATATTCTTTGGGATCGTCATCAGTTTTTCGGTGGTTTTCCCATGTCGGATACAAGGACCTTTCCTTTCCAGGACGTTTTCGCTCTTCCATTTCATATACATAGTTTCATCCAGTAGTTCTGTTACAGGGTCGAAAGTGCTAGGGCGAGGTGGGTTGGTGGTGGTTGTTTACGTTTCTGCCTTGGCGTCATGTATGGAAGTTACTCTTCTGAGGGGTTGGAACTCTTTAGGGCACGTCTACATGTGGATCCTGGTCCTGCAGTGACTCCCTCTCTTCATCCATTCCTTCCTGAGGCCTCCAAAACGGCCAGGTTTTGAGCAAGGCTGAAGTACCGTATATAGAATTCCGTTTGGTTCAGAGTTAATAATTTAATAATACATAATCTCATATCGCACTTTGCCCACTCTAACACTATTTATATTACATTTCCCTCGCACCATTAGGATAGGATCATAATCAAAAGGTGGTTTATATTATCGCAGCAATACAGGTTATTATTTGTATTGAAGAATTCGTCTGTCAGAAAAGGTGAGAAAAACCAAAACATGGTTGGAGGCGAGAATGATTATCCAGCGTACAACTTTCGTAACGCAGTTTGTGGTTTTTCCAGTATACAGCTGGAGGGATAACTAATTTACAGGAGCGCTCCAGACTCCGCTATTTTGAAGACAACCTATGATGATGTGCGGAATGATAAACAGAAGTCTCAAGGCCATCAATTGTTATTCCGTGTTTGCTTTTTTTGCTTTCAAGAACTTATTCTTGTACAGTTCCTTCTAAGTGGTTCAAACAATAGTATCGCTCTCGGACCTAGTTCATCCATTTGAAACAGGTTTCAAATGCTTTTCGTTTTATAACGTGGCGGAGGGGGGTATTAACCATAACCTTGTATCGTTTTTGTAATTATATCTACACATTTTTCTGGGTTAAGTTTCGCTCTTGACCAACAAGAGAAAGAACTTTAGTAACTTCTAGCATTTACAAAATGATTTATTTAAGGTTGTAAATACATTTTCTGCCCTAGGAGATCTATGGAATCTGTTTGTTGCATGTTTGTCAAAAGAAAGTAAGAATTTAGCAACATTTATTGAACATCATTCATCAAACTTGAATGTTAATGTCGCATTTAACGATTAATATGGAATTAAGTTAGTACATTATACATGAAACAAGTATTGCTTAAAATAAATGACATTATTAAACAAAGAATAAAAACGTTGACAATATATTTAGAACCTTTTCAAATATTTCTTTATACAAGGAGCATATGCTTTGAAACCTTCTCACAATAAAAAGAGAAGGGGAAACAACTTTATATGATAATAACTAAGTCTTCAAAACTTTTTAGTAACACTCCGTTCAAGCACAGCCCCGTGACTACTTTGAAAACCAGTTATATCATTCCTCTAAATGAAGCAAAACCCCTATACACACTTTCCTATTTAAATAAACCAAAATCAAGTTACAAATAAACAAATTTCCTCGGTCACCATGTAGGCAAGAAGCTCCACTTTCAATTTCTAAAGGTTAAGCGAAACAGTTCGATCCCCATAGGAACTTCTTGTCTACGACCTGCCATTACGCGAGCTCAGAAGAATGAGATAAAGAGCTCACACCGATCCAAGTAATAACCCCTCAGAAAAGGCTTGTAGTAGCGAATCATATTTAGTCACAGGTGAAGCCACCACGCACTCGTGACTAGGATACCAATTTCATGAAATAACGGCTTGTCGTAAATAAAATTTATATGGCATTCATGTTAATTAAATTTGTCCGCCATCCGTTTCAAAGCATTGTATCCTTTGTTTAAATGCAGGCCGAAAGACGTTTATAAACACGAAATCGCTTCACATTCTTATGGAATACAATTTTTCAGGTCCTGTAAATTGTAACTTTAATTTTGTACACTCGTGACTTGATAAAGCTCCAAGCAAGTAGCTCTAAGGGCGTCTATCTATTGAACGTGATTTCTTTATTCGAGGTGAGGTTTCTCTCATACCCAGTGCAAAATGAGGGGATGCTCCAGCTTTTTGAAAGATGAAATTTGTGAGGAAACTCCAGTTACATCCCTGCATATGTCAAACCGCGCAGTTGAACACTAATAATAGCCAATCCTCTCTGTATAAAATAACTAAAGAAGAAATGAATAACACAAAACTCGTCTTTATAAACAGCAATCTGTAGTAATAGTCTGAAATAAAAAATAAAAATAAAAACTTTTAGAACATCATGAATTTCTGACGCAGTGCTTTGAAATGATTAAGGACTATGTTGAAATAATACTAAATCACATGTATATCATATCTGCATGCCATATAATTTCATTTACGATAAACTATTGATTTAAAATAAGTTTATGCATATTAGTGCATAAACATGGCATTATTTAAACATCTTTTTAATGGTAAGTTTTGGTAGGAGATAGTTTCTCAGTATAGTAGTTTACGCGATAAAACCAGGATGAAAAGCATATGACTTAGTAACAGCGCACTTTATTATGCTGCATCGTATAGCGTTATGTTTTCTGGAATGTATTTTGCCTAGTTGAAGAAGCTGCCATACTTACAGTTAGAAATGAGCAAAGTAAATTAAACGTTTTCATGTTACCTTTTGACGTTATTTTAAACAAAAATCATCAGAATTTCACATGTCGTGGGTTTAAAATTCAACCACTAGTGCCAGGCGAGCCCCAGCCTACGCAGTTCGCTGCCGAAAGATACATACTATGCTATTGCCGGGGAAATTATGACGGCATATATGAATGTTCTACTTGATCAACGTTTTCGGCTTATCCATTTGAAAGTTATATCCATAACAAATGATCGCCTTCAGTTTGATTCTAATTTAGTTTACCTCAATAAGTACAAATCGTAAATTTCAAGAATAAATGCTGATAACTGCACTCTAATGTGAATTCCTAGGAAGGCCTCACGGGTTATAGTTTTGAGAGCCACTGCTTGAAGTTAACTCAATAACCAAAAGTGGCCCACAATTGGGTTGAGATTTAGAGATCATTGTGGTCGTATTGTTGAAAAGTGCGTACTAATGACACGATTGCCAAGATCCATGTAGTTATTTTACAAGGGCGTAGATGTGGAGTGGGCGCCAACTTGTTATGTATTCTAAATTTTAGCAGACTTTGAACATTTTCGCTGTTTTCATAATAATATGGGACAGCTATATTCTAATATTTAATGGTGGAACATGGCTTACTACTTGAATTCTTTTAATAGTGTTTAATTACTGAGGCATCATAGGCGGTGAACACTGGTCATGCATGATGAAAAACTGGGAAAGTTGTTTCTTTGTTTTTTTTTATAAAGGAAGGAAGCGTTCCAGGCCTGAGTTTAAGGTAACTCTCAGGCATTTGTTTTTTATGAGGACCTAGGAAAAACTGGAGGGGGGAAAACTTCAGTCAAGGAGAACGGTCCTGGTGAGAATTGAACCCCAGACCTCTCGCTCGCGAGTCGCGCCGTACCGACGTCGGTCACTACACTTAAAATTACTATAGCAATTCTAGTAAAATCATTGTTGTTTTAATCAACAAAATTGTAATTATGTAATGAAAAATGGATGAATGAAAGAGAGAAAGCAAAATCAAACCCTATTTTTGGTCCCCCCCCCCCACACACACAGACATATATTATCTCGATATATTTATACATTATCATTCCGATTATTATGGTGTTTATAACGCTTTAAATTGAAATTTCTTTTGAAAGACCCCCACGTATTGATTTGTGTGAGCACTTGATCAAGATAATGTTTTAGCTGCGCTTTAAGTTACAATGTGCTACGCAAGTTCTCAATTTCCTCGCTTTTATCTTTTCGGGAACAAATAAGTGGATATTCCCGTATTTGGGCATTTCTAGTTAATCTTAACCTATTACCTTTAAAATTTAATTCAAATATCAGCTTCTGGCTGTGCGAGAGTTTCTGAAAGATAAATATAATGAACTGATGTTGGCTTAATGGACATCAAACTCGGGTTCATAGAATGGGCAACTCATACGGCACTATGCGTGTAACGAAAAAAATAATAATTCCGCTCTTCTGTGCTAACATCACAGACTCCCTGAAGAGAAGGCATTAACCATAAGCACGCCCTGAAGTGCAGAAAACATGATTTCTCCTTACTGCTAAGGTGGTAGTAAACACTTAAGAGGTTTGCAGTTTCGCAATAAGTTCTGGCCACGAGTTGTCTGCTGGCTCTTTCTTTCAATGTCAGGCTGCCATGACCTAACCTAAAGTGTAACTGCAGTCTGGCTCTGCCTGCAAACCGGTGAAGGGAGGTGGGGAGGGAATGAAGTACATAAAATTTCCAGCGAGCAAAAGCAACAGCAAGGTTACATTCCAGGCAGAGCGCTGGCTTGTCGGCGAAACAGTGAACGGC
Organism: Metallyticus violacea; assembly: GCA_030762175.1. Lineage (NCBI taxonomy): Eukaryota > Metazoa > Arthropoda > Insecta > Mantodea > Metallyticidae > Metallyticus > Metallyticus violacea. The sequence goes on along the minus strand of CM060835.1, from coordinate 45,353,890 downwards.
GTTCGTCATTTGTCTGGATACAAATTCCTTCATCCTTTGTTGCCATGCCTACTTCAAAGTTGTATGAATTAATTACCAGTAAGCAGAGCTGATATTGGACTGAGTTTCTCTTTCGTGGGTCTGTGGGAGGGAGTTTCTTTTCCATTTTATAAAGATGATAGGTGGTTTCTGATACCGTTATGCAGGCGATGTTAGTTCAGCTTATTAAGAACTACTTACAAGAAAATTAGCAATCCGCAAAGAGTCAATCGGATATGGCATATTGCTTATTGGGAATATTGAGTTGAAATGTGTTATTAGAAAAAAACCCGAAGTGCCACGCTCACTGAGGAATTCTCCAGGAAGTTGGCATTGGCAATGAGGGAAAAGTAATAGTCACGGTGCAGGCTATAAGTCCGATTCTCGGTGGTTTATATACAAATTTTGGAAAACTTGCGGAAGACCTAACTGTTCTATACCATTCTGCTGTAATTGTTCTGTCATCATAGTGGGAAATTGCTGTCACAAAATTTCAAATTAAGAATTGTCATCTCCAATTTCTTTCCCACACTGTATGCCCTCTTGGCTTTCGTTGGGATATATCATCTGGGAAGTTTCGGAATATATTGAGATCCCTGTTTCGTCTCTTGCAGCATCACCATTTTTTGGAGCGTTTAGCTGTAGCATCTCATTTGATCGACCTTGTATCTCACTGATCACACAGCAAAAAATATACTCTTGACCTTTAAATATAATTACATAACATTTAAAGACATTTCCATTTCTGTTATTAAGGAATGGTAAGGTCACACCCCCCCCCCCTTCTTCGGCCCCTTAAACTCCTCCAATTACCCGAAGACCATTTTACTCGAAGGAGCAAAAGCCTGCGTTAATTTCTGGTTTAAGCCGCTTTTAAAACAGTAATAAATTATTGCATGATATTGCTTTTTCCCCAGCTCCATTGAGGATACCGAATACCTGGCACAAATATTCTTTCGTCCTGCATTGTTGAGGCTGCACGGATAGCAGCTGGCGGAAACTGTGTTGATCCATGGGTAAAAATATGGGCTAGCACATGACATCTATATTTACTCATTATTGCAAACATTACTCAGGTCCGGAAATGTTTTGAGTGTCCTTTCTATTGTGAAGAGAAAACGAAACATTTTATTATTGAATTGTTTACCTATAAGCGAGTAAAGACCTCAGAAACGGCTATCTAAAATTATTTAAATTAATATTCATATATTGTGATTAATTGATAAGCAGGAAAAGAATTTTCGACATGGGCAGTTCTGGAGGAAAGAAATGGGCAAAGTTCAATCTCTTCCACTCTCCTATATGAAAAATGCTTAACAACAGTGAGACATCGAACGAGAATTCCTAGATGATAGTAATAGAGCGCGCACACACACAATATCCTCTGAAACGCTTCTAAAAATACAACTATTTGATCTCAGTATATATCGTTTCCACGAACTTCTTTCTTGCAATTCAAGTGTTCGAAGCATGTAAATCTGAATTTTGGTATATTGGCGAGCTGAAAAAGTTTCCATTTGGTTTTTACACCGACAATTACTCAAGCAGTATACGACAAAAGAAACAAAACTTGTTCATCTTTGTTAGCCATAATTTCACTGATAAAGAAAATGCATCCTGTTCGCGAACGAGAGGACATTTACACATTTTTGCGATGGAATCATTAGGAAGGCGAAATGTGAGGTTCACGTTCACGTCTGCGCCAGCTACATCATAGGATATAATGTAAGATATTGCAGCATTTTGCTAGTGGTTGTGTAAGTTCTCAAGGACATATGAAAACATGAGTATTATTAATTTTATGTTTTATTTATTATCACTTTGCACCGGTTTCTCGCGAAGTCTGTAGGTTGTGAGCTGATAGTATAAATTAAATCTGTAGGGATGAATGAAATTAATTAATAATGACGCAAATGTGCTTGGAGTCCTTGGCGCCTGAAAGCTATTTGGCATTCGCCTTCAGGGCAAGGAGAAACTTTTTTCAGGGAGGAAAAAAAAAAAGTTTGGCATAACCGGAATTCGAACCCAATGCCTCCGGATTTAGTAGTCCTGAACGCTACCACTAGACCACGGAGGCGACCAAGTATTATAGTACAATTCTAATGTTTTTTTTTTGCTAATAAAAACTGTGTTCATCATCATACGAGTAATGCCATGATTTGCGAACGCACAATATCTTGATGTACTTTTAATTAACGTGCTAGAAAATGCCTATATGAAGAAAGGTTTCCCGGCACGTACTGCACATGCAGAAACACCATATCTTTAAAAATTACAATAGTTACACGAATTTGGAATTCACGGACACGAACCAACGTCACGAAAGGTTTTATGTTCCTTTGGCGTCGAAGAGAGTTTATTGATACAACAACGTTGCATGTTTTGTTTACATGTTACGTGGGAGTTCATTGTCTTCGCCTGAAAGTTCGACAATCCTACTGACACTAGAAGAACCGTATGCCAACAAGGTAAACATTCATTTCCCACATCGCAGAAAGTAGAGAACAACTGAGCGTAGTTGCCAAGTCTAACCAAGTTAGGGGAGCATGAAAGTTGTGCTTTAATGCGCCGGAAATAGTAAAGTAAAAAATAGCTCTTAATTAGATTTTCTATCGGGTAGACAGAAATCAAGATACTATTAATATTAAAATGGAGTTACGTGTTTTGGAACAAATATTTTTTGATGTTCGACTTTTTTGTTATATACAGTATGATGAATTGACTCTGAAAATCTGCAGGGTTATTTCACTTCGATTCTATAACTAAAAGATGTCTGTGCATGAAAATGCAATTTCATTGAGTATTTATTTAAATTCAGTACAAGTACTTCAATCTAACTTTTAAGGAAGTTAAAATCGTGGCGTTCTCATTAACATTTTTTTTTGGGGGGGTCATTGCCCGCCTTGAATTAGAATAAACTAACATGAATTTGGTAACAGATTAGCCTTGCATTCGGCTATATTTGCATAATTTAGCGAAATCTATGTGATTAGCATACAAGTTCATATAATCCTCTTCGGTTTGCCCACCTTTGACCGCTTTTCGGAATACAGGCAACTATTCGTTCCGGCTTAACTTCATTATTCGCGCAATTAATTGCTACTAACGCTTGAAATTTGAGTATCGCTAAAATACCAACGGAACTTTTTTTTGTCAACTACATACTTCTTTGGAAATAACAATGGATAAAAATTACAGAAATTCACGACCTTTAGGCTTATTGGTGCTGTATACTAACAAAGATCCTGTATTCATATCGTAAAATTAAACGGAATATAAGTTAAATGTTAATGTGATGAACCTGTTTATTAACAAATGACAGAAAAGTTTTTGATTATGCATTTTAAACGATATTTGTATGATATATAAATTACCGATAACGTCGAGTTTGCGGAAAATACGCAACGAAAATGGGTCTCACAAGCTGTAGCCATGCCATGTTACGTACAATATTAGTAAATGGTACTCGCAGCTTCAATATAGATCCACAGACTTTGGAAAAACAAGTGTTATGCATGCATTTTCCTTTAGTTGAGAGTTTATCGAGTATACTGCTCCAAATTAGGAACTTCCATAATCCCTTTGAAGATATTTCAGTGAGTATTTCACTTATATGACGTCATCTTAAAATCGATCAATGAAACGAAACAACATTTTGAATTTTGACCAATCACAGCGGGATATTACAGCGAAATTACCGGGTGGGGGGATCAAATCCGTTTTATCACGCAACGTACGTTTGTCTTGTGGTCAGTATAGCCAACTCTATACCTCCACTTTGTGATTCCTCCTAAACCCAAGATCGCGGGTTCGAACCCGGCCAGGACCGATGGATTTTTTCGGGGCGTAAAAATCATAAGTATGGCTTTCTTCGGAAGGGAAGTAAAAGCCGTGGGTCCCGTGTCGTACATTTACGGCACGAAAAAGAACCTCAAGTCTGAAAGAGAGGCCTCTGAGCAAAATTTGTCGGCCGTTTCACGCCCTGAGTTGAATGGGACGCTGATGACCTGAGCTGTTAAAGAGCGTCCTTAAATAAACTAACTTAATGTGTATTCGTTCAAGCAATTGTTTTTGCGTATTCAGCTAAAGAGTTTGTTATCATTTTATAAATTATGTAACGATACCTGCCTAAGCAACCATAAATCTTAATAAACATGCAGTTCAGAATGATAATATGTTTTCTCAGTTTTATTTTCCTCATTTGGTATTAGTAAATCGAACGGTAACGACTGCAATAATCGACTTTCGTCTATTTCATTCTCACGGTTTCTGAGAATAGGTAGGTATTCATAAGCAAGTATAACATTTTATACAATTTTTAATAATCCGCGCGAATTTCAAACATATATTAGTTTTATTCTTATTGTATTCATGAAACAGTCCCAAATCCGTATTTGGCTCTTCTCTATTGACATTACTGACAATCGATTCGTCTGTTGCTAGATGGCTTGAAAAGGTTAAGTATTCATAGTACAAATGTACAACTGTTACTATTGTAAGCCAAGTTTATGGGAATGATACTTAAATTCTTATTTTATACCTGAAATAGTTGTAATAATTAATACCACTCGAGGGTCTGAGCTTTCCAGATAAAGCAATCGCAGAACCCCTTGTGAAAAATGAAATATCTGAGCTTGTACGGAAGACAAGAGCTTAATATGTGGCACAGAGAAGTGAGAAATGAACAGCAATTAAGTTGCACATATTCATGCTTTGTTTGTGGACAAGGAAAAGAGGTTCTGTAAATGCGCAACCTTGAAGCGGGCCGTGCACTCATCTGTTGCTGCATTTCTAAGTAATACCATCAAGATAGCCAAGCAAGAAGGAATCGTGGTCTGCCTGGCTTGGGGTAGGACATGGTACGGACTGGCGGGACCTACTTTTATAGCTAACTGCATTACTGGCCTGTACTCTCTAAGGAAAGTTTTGGTTTTATTATTCTTTTCGTTTGTGCAGACTAAAAGGGACAGACATAATAGCTTTCATGCTTTAAGTGAAGCATTAAACTTATCAAGAGATGTGAAATGTATCAAACCATTTTACCGATATACATTTTGTGAACCATTTTGCATGGAAATAAAATATATGTCATTTGTTTATACTTTATGGCTTATGGTTGCATTATTAAGCACTGCTTGTACTGCTTCTGCTTAACCTTCAGTTTATTTATTTAAAAATTAAATTAAATAAATGCAGGGACTAAATTCGATCATTTTATCAATTTTTACAAATATATGTTAACTGCATAACAAACAATTAACACATATTTTTTTAAAATGTATCACGTTTTTATAATTTTAAACTGAAATTTTGCCTTAATATTCAGTGAAAAAAAAAAAAATCAAGGAATACAGTCTTGCATACATAAGCATAAACCTATATTTTTAATTTGTCAGTAAACAATTTCAAGAAATTAAAATTTAAACTTTTATTCCATTTATAATTTTTCGATATTAATATGCAATCCTTGTTTGTACAGCTACCCTCATAGAACTAAAAGTTGGGGATTTTCAGTAATTTTATCTATATCTATTTCCATAGATAGATAAACGTTTAAAACGGAACGTCTGTGTATATTTTTATAAATGTCGAATGTCTATACACACTAAAATCATTATTTATGACTGTAATAAAAGATGTGAAATTTTCGTTTAACATGTAGATCTGTCCTTCAAAATTACCTTTTTTGTTTGTTATTTTCCTGAATATATTTTTGCTGTTACTAGAAAAGGGCCTTTCTGCATGTAGCACGATAATTCATAAATGTATGCATAATCACATAAATATGCTGTTGGTAATGTTCTTCATAGAATTGGGCTCAATTTTATCGTTCTATTCCTTTTTTCTATTTCATTATTGTTTTAAAGTCACAACCTTTTCTTGACTCTATTGTTGAGATCTGCCAATAAGTTTTTTATAGGGTTTAAGTCTTGAGTGTGGACTGAAGCCACTATTGAGCAGTTATAAGGCAACCAATTGCTCCCAATGTAGGCGTTGTGTTTGGGATAATTGTTGTGATAAAAAGTTAAATGCATTTCTTATTCCAATCTTGTTAGTCTATTGTACAACAATATTTCCAAGTACCGCCACTTAACCATGTTGTCTTCCTCCACAACTTTAGTTGTAATTCGTTTTGTTTACCACTTTATTTGATTCACACCGCCACGGATAGTCGAGGTAGTTACGGACTCGTGAGCGGGAGGTCCGTGTTTCGATTCCCGCCAGGGCCGTCATTCCTGAATGAGGTTTTCTGTTTTCCTTAGTCCTCATAAATGGCAAATTTCGAGTAAGTGTCCTAAAATTAGACCTAGAACGCCTCCCTCCTTTAAAAAAATTCTTTTCTTATTTACAATTTCATTTTCATGTAACCTCAATGTGCCTCAATAATGAAAAGGGGCATTAAGCACTTTAAAAAAAATTGCTTCTCATCATGCAAAAGCTGCTACATTTGATACAAAATATAATGTTTATATAATTCGCATTACGCTTGATCTGACTGGGAACTTTTCAAACTTTTTAATATGCCCCTTAGCAAATGCTACTCTTTTCTCTCTGTTGACTTTACTTGCAGAAAGGTTTTGTTATGAACTCTCCGATTGAAGAATTCCCTTCTCAAGATCCTAATAACAGTCTCTGCCAGCAAATCTGCAACAATTTTTGGTATTAGAGTTCAACTTAATATTCTATTCTGTCTTTTTGTTCATACCTACTTATAATATCACTAAATGTACTTAAACAAGTATCCAACAATTTTACAATATTTCTCCCAGAAGTCCCTTTTCTCACATTGTCCATGACATGACTAAGGTTTGGAATTAAGCGTTAAGTTGGCTTTTTCTGATATAATCTTTTTAAATTGTGAATAAAGAAGCGATTACTAAATAAAATGCAGTATTCGTGCATCAGTAATAATAATTAACAAAGCCCGGAAGTTCAGGCATTTATTTTAGTTAAAATAGGCAGGGGAGAGAGCACTTAGAATACTGTAAATAAGCAGTAATATAATTTAAATAGGCATTTATTAAAAGTGAAAACAGAGTAATATCGCTCATTATTAATGAAAATAGGTATTTAATGTACTTAATGAGTTCTTTATAACACAATTAAAGTTCTTAGGCTTACTTTAATTGTCTTGCAGAAATCGATACAAGGTCATTCACAAGGACTATTCAGAACTACAGTACTTCCCTCATTCTCTCAAGTTCCTGGTATTCATATGCCCGAGGTAACCGTGCATTCCCTTCAGTAATGCATCTGTTCCTCCAATTGACAAGAACCCAAGACGTGTCCCAGAGGTTTCCAGCTTACCAGCTGTGGCAGCGTCTACAGTGGCTACCTTCTGTGAATCTTCCATGAACAGTCAGAAGTGCTGACAGAGAGCCGTCATTTTCAGAGCCTCTTTTCAATCAGTGCAGGTTTACCTACCCAGTTGAGCCATGCCTTTATTGATAAGGAATATAAAGATTCGGAATTCTCAAATGCGCATATTCGCTGTTCAAACTTTTGCATGCAAGAATGGAATTTCTGCAAGGAAAACTAAATTTCAAACATTTTATATAAATGGATTTTAAGCAAAACTTTAATTTTAAAAAAATCAAACTTTCTCTCTTTTCTCTCTTCTTTCTTCCTTTGTTTCTTTCTTTCTTTCTTTCTTTCTTTCTTTTCCCCCCTTTCCTTTCCTTATTGACTTGCGGTATTGCGTTGTTTGGTGACATTCCAAGAATGTTATGACTAACATAATGGACACAATGTGGTACATCTTCTAGCATGAAATGCATTAGATGTTACTAGGATTCGAAATCAAGCAGCAGTAGGGAAATATGGAACTCAAGAATTCCGACAGAGGAACGGGAAATATTTTCTGTAGATAATGACCTATGGGTCATGAGCCATGCCTGGGAAATACAATGCGATACAAATATATATTCATAGATTCGTGATATGTGATAGTTGGTGATTCTGGACACTCAGACTGCTGCAGTATGACCGTCACCGACATTGAGGGGGACATCACAGACGAAAGTAGTTTTTCTTTATTGGGAAAGTTGTTTTCGTAGCAAGGTCGGTGTTGAATAAACGCTTAAGTGTCGCATAGCGTAGGCTCATGTGCGATGCCTGTTTCAAAAATACTGTGCCGAAGATGTGTCGTAGCAAAAAGCGTTTGGTAGCACTGGTTAGTTGTTGACCTCGAAGACGCAGTGTGTCTTGTTTCATGAGAAGATGAAAGAAGCTTACGGTATTTAAGGCGTACTCGGCGTTATAAGTGTTATTTGCGGTTTAATCCATAGTTGATGACCAGCGTCCCAGACCCTCAACTGACGACGCTCATGCGGCCAGAATAAAAGGTATCATTCATGAAAATTGACACCTGATATTTGAGAAATTGCGGAAGAGCTAGCATACCTTGGGATCGTGTCATGACAGAAAAGCTTGATATACCCCATGTTGCTACAAAGTCCTTCTCTAGGTTGTTGACACAAGAACAACGCGGTCTGTCAGATGAGATTAATAAGAATGCAGCTTTTATGATGAAATATGAATCTATGATTACGACGTTAAGACTTAGGCATCATCACACTGGATTGAAAAATCTTCACCAAGACCTCAGAAAGTGCGTCAGGTCAAATGTTATTCATCATGAATTTCTGTTGAATGGTCAAAATGCGAATCGCTGATATTAACAAAAATGTTCTCAGACAGCTCCAAGAAAAAGCGAGAAAGAAGGGGCCTGGGGCTTCTGGATCCTGCAACATCGCACCAATGCATTCATCATTGTTCCAACTTCCACTTCTTCTAGCTGAGAAACCTCCATAGCTGAACTCCACTGGAGTTCGTCTCGTGCAGTTATTGGGCCTTTGCTTTTAATGGTTGAGTCACTGCAGAGAAATAGCTGGAAATGTTAACTACCTATACTACAAATGCATTATGATCATTTCAACTTACTCTACTTGCAACTTGATGGCGCTCCACCACATTATGCATTATCTGTTGGAAACAACGTTGACGGGTCTTTTCATGGTAAAGTTATTGGAAGACGTGGTCCAGCTAGATCACCAGATCTTACTCGAATGGATTTTTTTTTCTTTTGAGTCTACGTTAAAGATAAAATCTCTGTTACAAAAGCACAAACACTTGAGGATTTAAAAGAAGCTATTCAAAATGTTGTTGAAGAAATCTATGTAAATACATAGTGAAAAAGTATGCCTTTTATAATAATCATCATATAGCTTCAATAAAGGTTAATTCAATTGTAGTGTATTTTTCATTAAAATGGGTAGTGATTTTTGGCCCTCTCTGTATATTCTAATAATTCCAGCCTCAGATACATATTAGGCAACAAACTTTCTGGGCAAACAGCGTTATTGCCGAAAGAATGGTTTATAATGACAATGGCAACATCGTTTATTATTAAGTATTGATAATACTTGGTTATTTCATTTAAAATGAATTCAAATATTTTTTGTATACCAGAATTATAAATACCACTTAAGTTTGCCCTAATGCTACATCATGGCGCTAATTTCATAAAGTTACCATATTAACAAATATTTTCATTGTCAAAATACTGTCATCAAATTAATATTATGTTAACGGTATTATTAAGGAAACAATTTATGTATTACTAAAACAATTAATAATTAATGTTCATTGAAGAATACAAAATGAATAAGTTAACATTAGCTTCCAGTTGAATTAATAGACTTTGGTTAATACTAACGTGTTATAAAATATCCATACTATTTTTAATGTTTATCCACATAATGAATCTGTCGTACTCTTTCTGATAAGTTCATAAGATTTTCTTGGTATTAGTGACAATTCAAAATTTTCAAATTGGGTAATTTCTTGCGGCATATCTATCTTCGCTAACAGTAGACAAATGAATTAAATGAACTCCATCAATACATTAGCATAAATATAATAAATGAAATTATTAGCTTCAGAGCTTCCTTAGAAAAAGTGGATTAATAGTAATTTAAATTTATTAATACCTTTTTCTGATATATAAAAATAGAAAAGAAACTTGTTTATAATACAATAAAAACATTGCATTCGTGAAATATCGATACTATTTACCTAGATTCTTAAACATTTATTTCTGCAATAAAGTAAGATATCATTATTTCCCTGAGTGTTTTATAAATAATGTGTTATATTTATCAGTATGACATCATTCGAGGCAGCTCCTCAAACCAGGAATTGTTTTACTAGTACTGGTACGAAAGAGCAGATTAAACATTCAGATTGTTAATTTTGCATATATGATTTTACAGAGGGACTATGTGTAAAAACGTGTTTTATTACAAATTACGTTTAAACCTTGGAGCTTCATTAAAAAAAATGGTCCCTAATATTGAAAAAAAAAAAAAAAAACATTAAAAATGCGTGTCTCACACAGGTATAACATAACAAAGGGAATTATAAAACTGTTTACATGTTTTAGATTTAAGCATCCTTGGAAAAGAAAAAGAAGTTTAATGTTGCAATATAGACACTTTTAAACGGTGGAATTTCTTAATAAAATTACAAACCCCTTTAGTAATAATTGGAGACAGCCATTATGCAGGAAAGTGCGCACACACAGATATAATCTGGATTCATAATGTTTATTACTGTCTGTCTGGCATGCAATATTCAGTTTGGTTGCGGCTTATTTAGATCGCTGATTTACTTTATATGCTGTTCCGGCAACATCTAATTATTAATGGATCATAAGTATTGCCCTTGGAGATTAACGTGTGCACGCGGACATCACAGTGGATAATTGTATGCCCTCTTTATCGTTCCCTTTTTTATTTTGTCGCTTTATCCTGTACATCACAGAATAAAAGTATATATAATGACTAGAGCTCGAATTTTTAGGTGTTAAATAGAGAGCATGTTTATTTTTATTCGCTAAAAATACGATAACAGCTTGAAAATGTTGAATTAAGTTTTATTATTTTAGTCAATGCAAACAGTATGCAGAACTCATAAATATTATTATGTTATATTTACCCAACTGCTGAAGAACTGTAGTACACAGTGAGATTCGTCTTCAAGTTATCCATCTGAAATCGCAGAACGGTGACTTAGGTAGGGAAAAAGAACGCTGCACATCACAAAACGTCATTCTGGAGCAGCATCCGTTTGTTTCTTGCTAGCCGTCCAACAGCTTTGAACTGTTATGTGTATTTGGAATTCACTATTTCTTTGAAACACTTCTCTGTTTTATTATTTATTTTTTGTAACACTTGAGCAGTAGACCCACCAAAACTAAAGATTTTTACTCCACTTTACGAACATACTGCGTAGCTTCTGACAAAAGGATGTCTCTGGTTTCAAGTTTTTCAGTTGTTTACTACTTCCTTAATCTCCCAATGTTTTTTATTTATTATTTCCGTTAAGTCTACGGCACTTTTCCGTTATTAACTACTACTAAATCTTCTGCATACCATGCAAATGTTTATTCTCCTTTGCTAATTTAAATTCCTACATTTTCTGCAAAATGAGCCATCTACACATTCCCCTCATCCCCCCCCCCCAGGATGGCTACATCACTCACTATTTTTAAGTTACTAATATTACTATAAGAGGGGTGTTCTAAAGTTCTCGACCTGACCAAGAAAACACAAGATTTAAGAGTCCGGCCCCCCCCCCCTTTTTTTCCTTTTCTTCCCAACACAATCACTTTGTAAATCAATAAATTTAGTTCAACGACTTTCTAACTTTTTAATACCTTCAGTAAAATAAGATTTGTCCAACTGTGAAAAATATGCGCCTGTTGAGCTTCAACCTCCTCATTTGATGTGAATCTTCGTCAACCCAGCCATTTCTTCCGGTTTGGGAACAAAAAGTCATCGCTGATGGCCAAATATGGCGGATGTATAAGCACTTGAAGTGAAGATCATTTCGTTTTTGCATGGTGTGCGCGAATAGCGGGAATAGTATCATACAGATAGTCCAGTAGTGAAGCGTAACACTACCCAGTGATGATTCTGTCCTTCTGGAGATAATCTAAGAGAATCCCAGAAAACCGTAGCCATGACTTTTCCTGCAGATGGAACAGTTTTTGCTTATTTGGTGCTCTTTTATTTGTTGTCACCCATTGTTTTTACTGCTCCCTCGTTTGTGGCATGTAGTGATGAATCCAAGTTTCATCTACTGTTATGAAACTTGGGTGAAACTCACTGGAATTGCGTTTAAACAGGTCTAAACACTCTTGAGCAATGTTCATTCCAATAAGTTTTTGGTCATTGTTAACAAACGAGGCATTCATCGGGCGGAAAATTTTCTCATGCCCCAAACTTCGTGTAAAATGTGGTGGACACGGCCTATCGAGGTCTTTACAATGTCAGCCAACTCGTGTACCTTCAGTCGGCGGTCATTGAGTACGGCATTGCGAATTTTTGTCACAGTATCATCAATGGTAGTAGATTTGGGACGGCCTGAGCGCTCAAATTCAGCGGCCCCCTTTTTAACCCTTGATAACGAAGGGGAAAAATCCTTATGTTGAATCTAGCTCCTTTTGTGTTTCTATTGGGGTTAAACCTTTTAAAACAAAGTACTTCATTACAGCTCGTATTTCAGTTTTTATCCATGTTGTAGACTGTGTTATACATTAGTTTGCTTAAACGATCGTCGCAAACAAGTGAGAGCACTTACGCGACTGAAGCATCATAACGCAGATATCTAAAGGTAGATACTTAATAACCATCATAGTAATTTGATCATCACATCTCTGACAATGAGTCAGGCCAAGAACTTTCAGAATACTCTTCCCGTCAACCTCTTCAAGCGAGGACTGCGAATGAAACATGTTAACTTAAACGTAAGTTATAAGAGGTTCCCCATAATGAGTATATGGTCACTTATAATAGGTTAGGTGTTTGCTAGAACAAAACTGCGTTAATTTATATTTAAAAGGTACAGTCAGTTAACGTCATCACCATGCTCACTATTCAAGTGTTATTTTTGCTTCCTACTGCCGAAATCTACTACCTATATGAGGGGGGGGGGGAGGTTGCATAGTTCATAGCATCTCCTGATGATTCTCCTACCGTTTTGTCAAGTTTTTTGGGCGACTTTGGGGTGTTTTATCTTCAGTTGTATTGCAGACGAAAACCAAATTTATAGGAATATATCCAAATCTATTGCAGACGAAAACCAAATTTATAGGAATATACCCAAATCGTTTTTTAACTCTTGTGTTACTTAACAGTTCCTGAAGGACTAAACAAGGTCTTTAATTCTGCAACATATTGCCGCAAACTATAATTTATTTCTTTTGCTTTGGGCATAGTTAAATACATTAAATAAAGATAACTATGAAAACGATCACCTTCCAACACCAGAAATAAAGTGAAACTGAGCTCTGTGTCTCTCCACTCTATATTGGCATCACATCTTTGACATGCGTCAAGCAGCCAGTAGTACAGTGATCTGGCACCCAGGTAAATATGACGTTCTCTTTAACATAGGAATAGCACCAGGTTGTAGATTCGCATTGAGCCAAGATGTGAAAAGACGTATATTTTAAACTGCACGGTTACACGTTCACTCCTTCACACTGTATGCATACTAACTGCATCAAGCAGGGTGAAGATATGTACTGTTAGGTGCTGAAGAGATGGCTCGTCAGAGCAGTGCATTATTCACGAGTAGCCCACGTATCGTAAACAGAGCTTGTGCCTGTGATATGATGCGTTACAGGCTGAAGTTAATGTGCTGAACATTTCCTAACTTAATAACGAATTAATAATATTTCATCATAAACGTGTTACTTTATTAATGTATACCTTAATAGAAATTTAATTTTTAATTATAGAGGTGAACATTTTAAAGCTTTTTGTTGTGGTTAATAGCTGGCGTGTGTATCACAAAGGGCGGTTTCTCCCTTCTCCCAATATATAACAAAAGTCGGCGCCTATGTTCAGGAGTATAAAGAAAGTCATAAGTGTATGCTTCAGTAACGCTTGCCTATTAATTTCTCCACCAGCATTTTTCTCTCTTAGTAAGAGTTTTGCTTTGAATCACGCCAAGCTCAATGGGGTTCAGTTCACACATGTATGTGGGCAAACTTAATGTTTCATGCCCATGTAATTTTAATATTTCGTCAGTGCGAAACGTCCTTGCTTGCCGTTTAAGGATCCTTGTCAATATATAGAGTTCAGATTTCTTATGTCTCTTGACGAACGAGGAATTTGCAGCCTTAATTTCGCCTTCTTTCACGACGTATTTCTAACAGAGTTTGTTTTGGTGACGAGCACTATCCATAACCACAACACTCTCCTCTGTGAGGTTGGAAAGAAGTCGATTGTCAATCCAAAGCTCAAAGTTTCTGAAATCCATTTGACTTTTGATAATTTCCCGAACTTTTGTCTGCTTGAAAAATTAATCATGAATTCTTCACAAACACCATTTTGGATCCTGCATGGACGACCACCGAAACTCGGTTTAGTCAATACGCCTGGTTGACTTTCATTTTTCCAGTATTTCCCTAATTGTTAAATTTTTCTCCACCCAAGTCTCATTAATATATATAATATATTATATATATATATATATATATAATAAACTCTTGGAGCAATGTAACTGAAATAACAAGAACTAGAGAAGCAGAAATATATATATATATATATAATATTCGACTATTGTGTACACACACACATATATACAATAATACAATTCTATTCCCTAAAGCGGCATATTGCTTTCATATACTTACATTCCATTGACTTTTCAATTAATATTTTCTTTTAATTTTGGCACGTTTTCCATTTGTAGCTCATTTCTTTAAGAACTCATCTCAGATATTGAACCCTCTTCCTTTTTCAAATGTTGGACATGTAGGAACTTCCTTTCTCAGTAAATAAAATTTGTCTATACAGCAGCGTATCCCGCTCTTGTCAAAAACATTCGAATTCACTTTTGTACGCTCCGGTCTATTTCCCCAGTAGACAGAGAAGACTCGCCGGCTTCAACCGTTTCTCTTCTTAGCCTCGTACTTGTTCTCACTGGAACACCGGTATAGTGGGATACACCTAAGTTTGGTTGTTTTAATTAATTTTATTACCTTAACTCATCACAAGCAGCTATCAATATTCTCAATTGCTCGAACTTTACAATACACATTTTTCCTTTCTTACGTTGCTGTGGTACATCCATTATTTGTATGTATATATAGTAATTAGTAGACCAATATGTATATGTAACACTATACACTAAAACATGCAGTTTAAAACGTCCAACTGTTCACTATTAATATTCTGTTTTCGTTAACGCAATGAGAACGTACCACCGTAGTATTTGAATATATGATGCACATACAATGTGTATTGTTTTACTTGACAGATAAAGCCCTCCTCTCCCCGCATACGTCGCTAGCCAACTCCAGCTCCCAACAGTATGCAAAGCTTCTTATAGCAAAACAGTGATATAATTTTTAAAGTATAAACAGGACATTCCATGATAGATATATCGCAATTCGAATAATAAAAACAACATGCATTCAGATGTTTGTGTTAACTTTATTTCTCTGTGTTCTGCAATACTGCTAAGCCGTCCACAAGATACGAAACAGAAGGCAAAGGGTAATCCTGTTCTTGCAATAATAATAATAATAATAATAATAATAATAATAATAATAATAATAAGTCGGAAATGTATTTGTTAAAATTTATTTAATTAAAAAGAATGTTATGCGTTTTGTACAATTATTTTAAAAGGTTTATTTACATATATTTTTAAAGAAACTTGTATTTTCTTGAGATATAACATTTAAAATGTAAGCTGTAAGTTGAGTTTACCACACCCGGTGTAAAGCGTGCATGCCAGTTCCTTTTGCAAATTAAGTAAAATATGTATTTACCTAAGAATACAAGACCTTATTAATTACTAAATTACTAGATTGTTTAAAAGAGCAGGAAGAACCAACGGATATTTAAAATAAAAATCTGTTGTCAGCAGTAGGCATTTATTTATTTTTTCCCTCAAGCATGCTATACCGATTGTCTAAGATGTTTATGAGCACACGATTTTAATAATTTTCTTGACTTGGTAAGCCTGGAGATAAGAAGCACTAAGTCTATAACTTCTTTCCCATTTTATGTTTAAAAAAAACATTACGCCTTTTAACGATCAAATAAAGATTTAAATATTGTTTGCATTTAGTTCCTGGCTAGTTAGGAAAATAAAACTAACGTTAGCACAATATCTTTAAGTCAAGACTCATTATATTTACCAGATCCCAATGTAGGTATTGTTAGTAGACAAAATGGTGGAATATGTGGTCCGTGTGTTAATTACATCACTTTGCTAATTTGCAGTTTTATGAGTTATTACCGTGCTTTATAGTTGGAAGTTCGGGCGTGATATTTATTATTATTATTATTATTATTATTATTATTATTATTATTATTATTATCATCATTATTTTGTTTTATTGATATAAAATATTGTTAATATTGATATAGTGAAATCACACCAAGAACTTGTTTAACAGAAAGTGTTAGGTTGCTCTTGTAGTCTTTACTATGCACTGCACGGCATAATACCATATTTATATTTGCTAAATAGTAGTAATTAAAAGAGGAGTGGATAAAAATTATATATCGTGCAAATTATTAGTTAATGATGAAACTGTAATGTGTATTAAACTTATCGTTCCAAGCTTTGTGTTTAGGAAGGACATTTTCCCCATTACATTTCTATAATCTACCATCATATGCGACGATGTGGGTTAACAGAGAAAAGAAAGATCTGGAAAAACGTATGAAGCGGGGTTTGGATCGAGAATGATGCGAGTTTTAGTGAGTATTGTTGTAACATGTTTCGACTCGTTTGCAAGTGAGGTTATGCAGACAGTTATACTCGTAGTAAAATCCTTTCATGTTGCTGCTATTGGGTTTGTATATTTGGTTTGTTGCAGTGGCATATAGTTTGGAAATAAATCCAAGTTGCATGTTAGTCTTTATTAAGTTAATGTCGATTTAGTGAAATCACACCAGGAACTTTTGTAATAGAAAGTATTTAATACATCATGGATTGCTCTTGTATATCTTAATTATGGTAGGACACAACATAATACCATATTTACATTCTCAAAATTGCAGTAATCAAAAGAGGAGTAGATAAAAAGTATACACTGTGCAAGTTTTGAATTAATGATATAACTGTAGTGTGTATTAAACACTTCTTATTAAAGTTTGTGGTTAGGAAGGACCTTTTCCATGTGCAATTTCCTTAATCTACTATTTTATGTGACAGGGTTAGCAATGAAAGGAAAGATCCGGAAGAACTTATTAAGGGTATTTTGGAGCGAGATGAAGAGTTTTAATGAATGGTATGAGTAGGATATTATGTTTCGACTCCTTTGCAAGCGAGGTTAAGACAAGACAGCTACAACTATTGCCAAGGAGGAATGCGCTCTTCCTTAAAACAGACGATGATAAATATGATTTTGTCCCAACTATTCGATTAGTTTAAAGGAGTCAGTAATTTGGAAGTTCGTGTATTTTATAAATAGTTGTGCAAAACCTATGCAGAAGTTTATTATTCATATTATTTTATATTTCGTTTACTTATGAGAAATATTGTTTGTAAACAATTTCAGATTTTTGAAATCCATCAAAATATTATATTGTAAATATAATACTGCTTAAAAGTTTCCTATTTGCAGTAATAGAGACATTTCGGCCGCTTCCGCCCTTTCTTCTTTCTTTCTCTGTTTCTTTTTTCTTTTTATTTTCTTCTCCTCCGTATTTGCAGTCTGGTAAATGTAGTCGGTGTTGTTTAAATGTAGGATCTCTCTTTGATCGTTAATTGAAGGAAGCATAGCTGCAGTTTTGCAGTTTGTCTCTCGCAGCTACTTGTTTGGAAGGAGCATGGGACATACTAAACCGCTAGGCGATGAAAACCACTCACTGGGTTCTTGTGGTACTAGAGGAGGAGGGGGACTGCGTGGACGCAACGTTGGTTTTGGCTTTCCCATCCAGCAACAACGAAGAACCAACCAGTAGTAACCCTATACGGTGACAAAAATTACTTCCACTTGTCAGCTTCATACACCAAAATCACTCATCCAGGTAGCATGTCGAGTTACAGCTCACTTCACCAGCGCCATTTAATACTTTTGTCTTCTGTTCATGTTATAGAAATGATGAATAAACTGTGAGAACATGAACAAGATGAGAAAGGAGGAGGAGGAGAGTTTTATTCTAGCTTTGTGGTGGCGGATGTGACGTCAGCGCTCCACACCGAAGTGCAGCGCGGTAGTAGTAGTAGTAGTAGTAGTACTCTCATTGATTGCTGTACATGCATGTACTACTCTACGCTACGCCTTTCTGTCATTGCTGTTTTTATTTTTCCCCCTTGTTGCGGCGCTCGGTAGTGATGTTTGAGCGCATGCGCCTTGCAAGCACAGCAGATGACAGCACTTGTAAGGTGCGTCCGCTCGGCGTCGCCGAGTCTTACGGCGTGCGAGTGAATGGTGCAGTGTGTGATGATAATGGCGATGCGCCTTCCCCTTCTCTTCTAGCAGCGCCTGAGGTGGGGAACTACCGAATGGAGAGGGTAGAGAGTTGTTAAGTGACGGTTTTCGGAAGGGGAAGGCTGATGTTTTTAGGCTGCGCTTAATGAGGCAAGTGGAGTACCTCATAGATGAAGCGATTATAACACACAGTTGACATTAGCGGAAGTAACTTCCAGCAGAGAATTATGTCATCATTTCCGCTAAAGAGTCAACAAATGATAAAGCAATTGCTACGGTTAGAAGTTACATGAATGATTTTTGCTTTGTAATTATTACCCTAGTCTAAAAAATCTCTTGCTTTTTGTTTTTCCACCTCCATATATGTAATATGCCCTGAATTCAAATATGTTTTAAGTTTTAATCTATCGGGATAACTTTTCAAACAAAATCACATCAAATGTAACATGTACTTAATAGTTGTATGAAATATTAAGTTTTAATTTAAATAGATAAGATAAAATTGTTTATGCAGGTTTCATTTTAACTTAAATATTAATGAACATATTGAAAAAAGAGAACAGATATGTGTCAATATTATGGATTTTCAAACTTTTTTTTATTAATAGGGAGAAGAAAACTATTTTTTTTCCGAAGCTGTGATATGTCTTTCATAGTGTCTCTTTTCATACACAACAGTAATCAGCCATCATTGACACATGCCAATGCCCACGATAGCGGGTTTCTATAGTTTTAACGCCTTTATGAAACCGTTACCTAGTTCTTCACTCATTGCACCAAGATTCACAGGGAAGTATGGTTGTTGAGAAAATGTACTTTAACACTCATTCTACATGCGCAAGATTTCCTCCACAATTTCTTTATAGTTTTCAAATTTCTTGTTGTCAAGAAAGTTTTCTGTCACTTTTTTGTATGCCAACCATGCTGACTTCTCTTAACTCGGACATCGGCTGAAGAACTCATCCTGTATAAGCACACGAAACTGGGGTTCATCGAAAATACCTGCTGCTATCTTAGCTACAGTTTTCTGTGGGAACTTGTAACAAGAAAGTTGAAACAATCACTGTCCTTATTCAGAGCAGTAACAAATTGATCCATCAGGTCTAACTTAGGCGGGAGAACATTAGAAGGAGAAACCAATGGTTCATACTTCACCTTATTTTCTGCAGGAACTAAATTGCTCCTTTGCTGCCATTTTTTTCCTGATCCAATGCTCTGATTTAGTCCTACTGTTTTATTCACAAAGTGAACAATTTATTATCTTGTTTAAATCTCTAGAATATTTATATATTTGCTCAATGAACAAATAAAAGCTGTTATTTTCTGAAAAACTATAGCCTGATGAGACAAAACGTAAGGCAGTTTGAGCGATTCCATGTGGCAAAGATCAGAAAATATGAACAGTTTTCATTCAGCAAAAATTCTGTATTCCAGTGTTACCTGAAACTTGTATTTGTATCGCCATAGACGCACATTATTAAATTACATGTTATAGTTCAAAAATACATCACCGAGAGCTAGGAACGCTATATATTAAGCTTATGGAAGGTTTTATTTCCTTCCTTACACTTTAAAAAAAAAAAAAAAAACACCCTAACAGGCATGAAATATTTACTTTTTATTCTTTGTGCCTGTCTTATGTGTTACTTATCTACATGAGCGCCTAGTTCACAGTGGGCGAACGTTTCATATAAGCCATTCAATGGGAATGGAATCGATCTGTCACTGAGTGTTAATATGGGAATCCTGTTTCAAAAGATATACCCGCCCCAGAAGACTATCGCAAAGAAACTTGGCATAAAAAGAACGTTTGTTTAGAAAATGGTGCATGGATTGGAGCTTTTTCATGTCATTCTGGCGGTGCTTGTTGCACTTGCATGTGATATGAAGGGGATTTTATTTCATTACGATCTATTCCGCGTATACTTCTCAATAAACACCCTTTTGTATCACTCAGAACAATAACGAGATAATTAAATCCACGGCATATCTATGTAAAAAATTGAAGTTGGATCGGATTGGATTGTTAGGGGCGGAGCAGAATACTTGGGTACTGCAGCCTTGTTCATGGTGCCTACGGACCCAATGGAGGAACCTCCGGGATGAAGAGATGAGTACAAGACCCTAACACGTTTCTAGATAACAAACCCCGGCGCCGGTCGAGGCCCCTCAGAAGTTTTGCAGAGACCTTTACAAAGAGCAAGCCGCTACGCCCCGGCACTGGAGGCGGTAATGAGACCAACAGAATGAAATTATATGAAATGGGATAGAACGGAAAGTTTGTGGAAAGTAAAGGTCTATTTCAGCATTGATCTAAGCAACCTGGGGAAACAACGAAAAAATACAAGGTCACGATTTGTAGCCGCAACCTGCCGAATGCTAGTCCCAAGTGTTATCACTTGTCATCCCTTAGGTAACAATTGAAATAACAAATCAATGATAAACCGGTCATCTTTGTTTAACACATTAAATGTATAATCAACTTTCGGTGTATTGATTTGCGGCCATACTATAAGATTTTTTCATTTCGTCTCAAACATATATGTATGAATATATTTATAGTGTCCCTTTTATTTGTAATGTTTCTCAGAGATAGTCACATTTTGTTGCCGTTATCTTGAATATTTTGTGTGTTGTAATCGGCCCTAGTGGTAACCATACCTGCCTCATACACCCAAGGTCATTGATTCAAACTCGGCATAAAATAAGAATGGAAAGCCTTTGATTCCTTTCGTAAAAGAATCTCTAGCCTGAAAGAAAAGACCTCTGGGAAAAATTTATCGGCCCTGAATGCAATGGAACGCTAATGACCAGATATTTTAAAGAACACCCTTAAATAAAAAGAAATTATTATATTGCCTGCAGAGAAACATTGGTGCTTCTATTTAGTATGTATGTATATTATGTATGTTTGTATGCAATGTACCTGAGTCCTGCTGGAAAGAACACAAAGTAGTGTCTTCCAAACTTGCTTAAATTTTAGATCAAGGGGAAACGGTTTCTTCGATTGCAACTTGCCATAATCTGCAAAAACGGTTTCTAAACCGAAACAAGTTTACATAATTAGCAGGCGGAAATGTAATGTGTTTCTGAGTGTAGCCGCTAGTCTAACACTGATAATAATGAAATTGTAGATCACCCATCTACTGTGATTTACTTTTATGAGAAGCATTCAAAAGTTTTGCAAGTGTCACGTTAAAGCCCAGGCTAAGACTGAATTCGAAAATTTATCTTCACAATCCTTCAAAGTACTCCCCATGTCTCTGCACACACAGCTGTAGGCCTGTCAAAAGCAATGAACTATTGTCAACAGAACTGCATTTATAGCTTGAGCAAGGTCCTGCACTAGTATAAAAGTTTTTCCAGCAATACAAAATTTAACTCGAGAAAACAACCAGAAGTCGCACGGTATAAGGTCAGGACTGTAGGGTGGATGTCAATGAAATTGATTTTGGCGACTTCCAGTTTCCTCAAATTTGCAGCTTTTCTGTGAGGAGACGCATTGTCGTCCAATAGTAGCAGCTTTGAAGTTCCTGTCTTTGGACGCCGCCGCCTCAGCTCTTCAAATAAAGGAAACCAAATATATGTATTCTCTATTTATTGTCATTTCTTCTGACATCTTCAACCACTTATGGTCCTTCTTAGTTGGAGAAAACAATGAACATTTGTTTCGGAGAACGAAAATCTCGTCTAAGAAGTCATTCTCATTTACGCACACATACGGCCACGGGTGGTCGAGGTGGTTAAGGCGCGGACTTGTGAGCTCGAGGTCTGGGGGTTGAAACCCGCCAGTACCGTCCTTCCTGACTAAGATTTTTTCTAGATTTTCCTCAGTCCTCATAAATGGCAAATGTCGGGGAGGTGCCCTAAACTTAGGCCTGGAACGTTTCCTTCCTTAAAAAAAATCTTTTCCTAATATATCATTTCATTTCATGTATCATCAGTGTCCACCGCCTGTGGTGTCTCAGCAGTAAAAACGAGTGTTAAACTGTAAAAATAAATAAAAATTAAAAAAATTATGAGCTTTGTGGGTGGATAGTAATAAAATCAACTTTCATCACTAGTACAGTTTCCTTGCACATTCCTTTCTGCTCTCCTCTTCATTGGTTAGGCAATGTAGAACCCATTTTGCACAGATTTTTCGCAGCTTTAAATGTTCATGGAGTATACTGTCAATGGTGCCAACACTGATACCCACTTCAATACTTAGCATTTCACAAGTAATGTGTCTATTTTCCTCCATGAAGTTCCTCAGCCTTTTGTTCTCTCGTTCTCAGATTCCAGAGGCTGGTCAGAGGGAGCAGAATGTAAAGTTTCATTTAAAATAATCATGATTTTTCACCAGCTATTGGCACAGGACTGGACTCAACAGATTGCACGAAAGTGACTATGTAACTTTAAAAACTTGCATTTATGCACATTTTGAAGCTTAAGATCCATCGTTGCCAATAGCGTTAGTTCCATTTTTGTAGACATTATTGTCCAACATTGGATAGGCTGGATGCAAAACTTTTGGAATACCCTTCGTAAAGACACTTGCATTTCAGACGTAGTTTCCCCAGATATCTTTTACTGAACGGCCTATAACAGCTAGTTGTGCAGCTTCAGAGCTGACGCTGTAGAAATATGCATGTACATTTTTACTCAACGTTTCCGGCATACAGTCTTGCAGGAGTGAGTGCGCTCGCGTGTTAGCTGTGTGACAAGGTCATACGCGGAGAAAGGCTCCTGAACTGGGTAAGAAATGATGAACTAACGCATTTTATTTTCGTTGAGCAGGTACTGTTTATAAATTACTAGAAACTACCTACGTTATTTGTTTGCTCTCTCGCATATGGTGCCGAGAAAATAATGACTTTAAAAGAGGTCACTAGCATTGGACACTAAGATGTAACGTTGGTGCTTTTTTTCGTTTTTATAGGTTTTATAGGTCACAAGGACCCCTATTGTTATACCTTTGATTGTTATTTAATTTAAACAAAAAAGAAGCGTCAATTTAGATATTGAGGAAGAAATTTGAACTATTTTTTTTTAATTTCTCAAACTTTCCACTGTACAATATTACATACTTAAAATTAATTTAATTTAATCAAAAAAGAAACATCAATTTAGGTAATGGCGAAGAGGCATAACCAAAATTTTTTTAACTTCCCATCGTTATCTAAATTGGCGTGTTTTTTTAAAGCAAAATATATTTTAAATATGTAATTATTTAGACTGGAAAGTGTTGAAATGAAAGTTCTGTATAATTAATAATAGCGCACTAGTCTCTAGAATAAAATTGTGGGAGATTATAAAACATAGAGGAATGCAATTACACATAATATGTAGTTATTTATATAAAAACAGAGTGCAGTACAATTTTATTCTGGAGTGCAAATTTCCACGAGTAAATAACGTCTATTTACTATAGTGCCGCATAGTTAGTTTTATTTTACTTAAGAACGATCTTTAACTTCTTTTGTCATTAGCGTCCCATTATATTCAATTAAGAGGTCTCAGGCTTGAGGTTCTTTTTCGCGCCATAAACCTACGATATGGGGCTAACGGTTTTACTTCCCTTCCGAAGGAAGCAATACTTCGAAGTTTTACGCCCTTAAAATGACCGGGTTAGAGCCCGCGACTTTGGGTCTATGAGGCAAGTATGACTACCGCTAACCGTCATGATTCTATTCCACGTGGTGTAATACATTACAAGTGTGTGGAGTTGTAAATGTTAGTTATTTATAGAATTCTGCTACACAAAAGTTTCTGCTACTTTACAACCCCATACTTAAAAGTGTGCAAGTGATTTTCCTTATTTTTGTTACACAAAAATATTAGTACTAGTTGCCCACTATCGATTTCTCTACAAGTGTAGTGATGCTGGTAATTTTAAGATATTTTTTTATTTTATTTTTATTTGTTGAATTAGTTGATCTAAATATAGGAAATAATGTCGAAAGTGCTGGTGGTGGTGGCGGTGGTGGGAGTAGGAACGTATATATAGAAAGAATAATTCAATATTTAAGTTTAATGTAAAAGTTAGGTTATCTACTGTAGATCCTTCCATTTTATTGTTTATCATCTTGCTGAGTAAGCCTGATTAACATTGTTGCATAGATTAACAACTCTTTTCCATTCTCTCAATTAGGATCATACATCAAGCTCTCATTTCCACAAAATGTTTATCGGTTAAGTGATTGCATTTCTCATACGCATCGTAACTTGTGTCATTAGGTGCTACTGCTTTCTATATTATATTACTTCAATTAACGGTAAGAAAATTTAATTCAAGAATAGCTTATGATTGATATTGGCCTTTCTCGTTTCAAATGCATATTTTAGTTCAGCATGTTGCACCATGCCACTAAACTGATTTCTTTCCACTCGTCGTGCTTTTGTAAAATCATATCTTTAGCCATTTTCCCAAACTTTTGCTTATACTGAACATGTGCTTTTTTTATTTGTTTATTTACGAACGCTCTTTAACATCTCAGGTCATCAGCGTCCCATTCTATTTAGGGCGTGAAACGGTCGACAAATTTTTCTCAGAGGCCTCTTCTTTCAGGCTTGAGCCGTAAATGTACGACACGGGACCCACGGCTTTACCTCCCTTCCGAAGGAAGCCATATTTTCTCAGAGGCCTCTTCTTTCAGGCGTGAGGTTCTTTTTCGAGCCGTAAATGTACGACACGGGACCCACGGCTTTATCTCCCTTCCGAAGGAAGCCATACTTACGATTTTTACGCCCGAAAAAAATCCATCGATCCTGGCCGGGTTCGAACCCGCGACCTTGGATTTAGAAGGCAAGTATGGTTACCACTACACCACCAGGACCAACGAAAATGTGCTGCATGCAGTTAGTAAGTACACTGGACTGCATAAGAAATGCCGTTTCATTTACGGCAATGTAAGCAAACATGACGAGGTGTAAAGGTTTTTAAGGTCAATTTTTGTTCTTAATCACGTTCCTACGATACGCCCATGTGTCACTTCTGATGTATAATACATGGTGTTTTCCAAAATATTATAGTTTATTTATAGGTTATTGAAGACATACACGAACAAGCTGAATTATATGATATCAGAATAATAACAGGGCTTATATGCAAGGCCTTGTTTATATCGTGTCATTTGTTTCATTTGTGAAGTCCTCATAACATCATATTATTTAAAATCGATAGCGACTTCGACTCGTCATTTCCTCTTCGTGGGATAGTAAGCACGGAAACTAGAGCTAAAATGTGACTATGAGTGCTAAATTTGTTACGTACGCGTAATATTATGATGTGAAAGATCTAGGTGTATAATAAATTTCTTGCTGAACAAAATTTTTGTGCAATATATATTAGGTGCGTAACGTAACTATTGATTTCTTTAGGCAGAAGATTTTTAAAAACACATCTTAGTTATAAATGGCAATTAGCCGAATGACAACAACCACTGTCAAATGTTATTCATTCCTGGTAATAAAACCATTGTTTAGGTTGCCAAAAACGAGAAACAAAGGCCGATTTAGGTGCTAGTAGTGAAAAAATGTTATTAAAAGAATATACGCATTAAAAAAAAAAAAAATCAACGGCTAGAAACAATACCGATTCGGAAAACATCGGAAGCATTCGCTGACATTGGGTTGACTAAAGTTGCCTTCATTTGATGTTCAAGTTAAACAGAAATGCGTTTGTTCGGGCGGTGTGCTCTGATGGCTGAGCCGTCAAAAGAATGTCTCTAGCAAGAGGAACCATTTAAATTCAAGTCCTCGTTATGCTTGAATCTTTTGTTTGTTATTTTTTCAAGAAAAATTAATGTTCAATGTACGGCAGTGTTATACCTTTTAATGGACTGTATATCATTGGAGTGAATTTTCAAAGTTCCACATGTTAGTACGGACGTTTCAGAAACCTTTACTGTGGTTGCATTGCTGTTAACTTAATGTGTGTACCAAATTTCATTTAAATTGGATAAATACTTTACGAGCTATAAATTGTTTCGTAAATGTTTATACAAATATGTAACGTAATAAAATGCCCCACGCGGTTCACGAGTGGAGAAAATTGGTTGGCATTTTAGCAAGTAAAGTTTTGAGCCATACACAAAATGTATAGAAAGATGTTTGAAATAAATTCCATCAGTGAACTGAGAAGGAATTTAAACTTTAAAATGAATAATTTTTCATAGAAAAATATTTTAAAAGTATTATTGGCGTTAGCATGTATTTTGTCCTATAGAATATTAGGGTCGTTTTGAATGTTAAAAGCGAAGTTTTGAGGAAAACACGGTTTGTGGGAAACAACACGCGGAGCTCTTAAATGCCTATAGAGCCCAAGGGAGGGGGGAGGCAGCAAATGTTGACTCTCTGTGGACGCCCGAAGGCTCAAGGAACCATTTGCTGGAGGAAAAAAGGAAGAAAAAAATTAGATTTTTTTTGGCTAATTTTTCCAAAAACTCGCGCCTTTTGTCCTTTAAAAGGTATAACATTGTTGTATTTTAACCATTTAATTTTCTTTATATAACTGTATTTGAATTTTAAGGCATTTAAAACACAAAAACGTAAATTAATTATCTTCGTTTTCAAAATAAATGCCACATTAAACTAATAGGAAAGTATAAATTGTCTTTGTTTATTTTAAAAATAATTCTTGTTTCTCTATTTTGAAAATAAATGACTTTACAGTTGTGTGTGTGTGTATGGAGCTTAAATGCATTAAACAGGAAATAAGCTTTTGCAATTGGAAGTTAAATTATCATGTGCACACTTAACGTTATTTTTCTCGCAAAAAGAAGAGAAAAAAATCACACATGGGTAGGATTTGAACTTCTGTAACTCTCATTACTACACCCGTTCTTTTAACCTCTCGACTATCAGCATATGCCTGCAATGAAGAACTTGATGTGACTGGTGATGACAGAATGAGGCTCCATGACCCGCGCGCAATGTACACGCCGTGAAGCGTTCAGCCTAGCAGAACGTATGGCGCGTGAACATTTCGAGAGTCTGCTGTTTTTCTTTCTTAGGATTTACAACATGGGGTTGGTACAAAATAATAATGTTATTGATTTAAAGCTCAAACTTACTTTTTGTGAAATTCGCATATGAAATTTACACTAATTGAGAGAAAAACTCAATAAGTTTTGAATCAGCACGTCATTGATCTTCAAAATGATCTTCGTCACTGAAAACCAAGGAATTTTAGTTTGTATGCTCGCAGAAAGGACGTCATTTGTTTTGATTCTTTTGTGTTTCATTGCTAGGGTACATTTCAGCACAGCATATATAATAAGGGCTGTTTGTGTCGACACCTTGATGATGTTCCTATATCCGACTCCGAGTGTACTTCTTAAAGAATCCATCTGATGTGACTATCGCCGCATTTGATGAACAGCTGTTAACCGTAGAAGTCGCATTTTCATTTATTGAAACGTTATCTATAATGAAAAGTGCTTATTCTTTTAAAAGTAAGACTTGAAATTCCAGTAT
The DNA here is from genome assembly GCA_030762175.1 of Metallyticus violacea. Taxonomy (NCBI): domain Eukaryota; kingdom Metazoa; phylum Arthropoda; class Insecta; order Mantodea; family Metallyticidae; genus Metallyticus; species Metallyticus violacea. The sequence goes on along the minus strand of CM060835.1, from coordinate 45,325,944 downwards.
TTATCACTGAAATATATTGGCGGTTTCTGAATGACGGTGAAATATTTTTAAGTATTACCATTATTATTATTATTATTATTATTATTATTATTATTATTATTATTATTATTATTATTTAAGTCTAAGTCCCTGCCGTTTAGCCGAGAAAGTTGCTGATATAAATAAGTTGGTTGAGGAACTGGCGAGCGTAGCTTAGTTTTATAATTACCATAACAGAGATGACAGATTTCTGAAAAGCGTATATTGTTTTTCCCTCGCTTTACCATATAAGACCCATTAATTGACAATCAAATGAGGGAAGGAGAAAAGAATATCGCAATATGAGCAGTGTTCTGCAAAATTACTGTAAAATAATCTATTATGTAAAAGCAACTTCAATGCACAAATACCACACCGATTTGTTAAGTTTTCTGCATCCATTTTCTTGCCACATAAGAACAACCTAACATTACCTAAAATAATACTATTAATAATAATAATAATAATAATAATAATAATAATAATAATAATAAACGAAGAAAGGATCGCGCGATTTGTTTCCGTATGAGTATAAATTATTATGTCGTTAAACACTTTTCGATTTTCCATTAGTAAAAGCATATAAACTTAAAACTTCTAGCGTCATTTGGTGAGAATCATTTAGGGAAATTCTGTTCAATTTTGTATTATTGCCGTAACTGTGCAACCAGAAAATTATCGCAGGCTTTAATTCATAAGAGCGGATAGTACCAACATAATCGCCAACCGCCATCAACCCGGTGACTTAATCTTAAGATTTAATTTTGAAATGTTTATATTCGGGCAACAATTAATTATTGTTAGGGTTTCGATGGCATACAATGGTCGATAACTGTTTAATGTTAAAGAAGTGTCAATAAATGTTCTCGTTTCTATTCATTTATGCTGAGTCATCTGAAGGAAAGTACAGGTAGAAGTGATTTTCATGACATGCGCACTCAGAATTCGATACCGCGTAATACCCAAGCGGTCCCTGCAACGTATAATGTGATTGACAGAACCCGGAAGTACAGACATTTATTTTGGTTAAAATAGGCAGGCAAAACGGCGCTTGGAATACTGAAAATAGGTAATGATATAATTAAAGTAGGCATTTATTAAAAATGAAAACGTAGAGTAATATCACCCATCATTAATGAAAATAGGCAATTATGATACTTAATAATTTCTTTATCATATAATTAAAGTACTTAAGCTTATTTTTCTTGATTACAAAGAACAACATGATGCTTTTTCAAGGTATCAACGGTCATAGTCAGCCACTTGTCAGAGAGACATTTTTTCATCATCGATAAACAAGGCCCTACTTCCACTGAAGTTATTGGGGCATATTTAAAACAAGTTATTTCGGAAGAACTCATACCACTTACAACAGAACATTCACCTTGCAGGACATCGTGAGAATGTTGATCAAGACAAAGTAAAAGTAGTTTTCAATAGTTGGCGAATGAGCAAAAGATGCGCAATGGTTTCTGGTAGAGTTCATATTTTGTTTATGCGTTTATAGGGGAGTCAGGGTAGTATCTCGTTATTTCCGTCTTGAACACTTTGTAGTGACGGTTTATTACACAGTTGTACCGCTTTCAATAGTTTGTTACATTTATGCGGCTGAGAAGTTACCCGGACCACAAATTTCGTAGAATTGTTTCGCGCAAGTCGATACAAAGTCATTCGCCAGTACTATTCAAAATTACCGTACTTCCCTCATCCTCTCTCTTTCCTGGTATTCGTATGCCCGGTGCGTTTTTTTTTCACCACTGAAGGTTCTGCTATTTAAAGAGCTTAAGTGAATGAGTTGAGGAAAAAGTTTTTGACTGCTTGAAAAGAAATAAATGTATAACAAGATTCTCAATACATATTTTTGTGAGGTGAATGTGTCATTTAATTTGTATAACTTTTTTTCACTTCGACATATTGCAATTCTTTGTGTTCTTTTTAAAATGCGTAAATAACCATAGAAAAAAAAATCCATAACGATCTAAAACAGACAAAAAAAAAGTTTTAAACCTTAAAATGGGGGAGGGGGCAAAATAAAAAAATTGTCCCCACCGTCCTCAAATGTACGGAAACATGTTCGTTTTATCTGACTCTTAAATATCCATTTAAATAGAAAAGACATTTTAGGTAACTTCCGGGCTTTGGTCATAGGAATGAAAGTGGCTGCCTATGAAAAAAATTAAGCATTTTATGTATTTACTAGGTATTTTTGCAGTGTGCATGCTGTTTTGGCACATTTTATGTTGCACATTTCTTCATAGGAATTCACAAATGTGCATGATAACAGCAAAACTTGCATAGACTATGTCGGCAACATTTGTCATGTGTCGACATCATTTTCTTTCACCCGTTGTTAGAATACAACAACAATAGCAGTGCTATTATATATATAATATATAATATATATTATGTATAAAAATATAGAACAAAAGAGAATAATTGAAGTCTTATTTTTGTACTTTGTCCTTTAGTTCCTGTTATTAATCCTGCATATCACGAATGCACTGGAAGTTTCAGTAATGTGATTTTCTTTCAACATCTTTCTCCTCAGAGTAAATTCACCTTGTCAGGGCTTATCCTAAATGCGATATTTATCTGTACAGGATATCTTCTGTTAGATCCCCAACTGCAGTTTCTTCTTCTCCCCATTTTGAATACCAGGTAACTAGACGCCAACTGACTTTGCAAACACCAGTGTCATCAATTATTTGGTTAAACTTTGGATACTCGGCCAGCATTTTTATTTTTTCTTTCTTCCTGTCTTTCATTTTTGTTTTTAATACAAATTGGATTATGCATAAATATTTATGAACTTTAATTGTTTATTGCACATAACTTACAAGTATATCCATCGATTTTCTCTCCCTCCCCCTTTTTAAGCATTAATTTCAGTACATTTGACTGTATTCGTTGGCTGAACTTTTTATTTATTTATGAATTCTTTCAACTCACACACACTATCCCCCCTCTTTCTTTTTTTTAAGACAGTAGTCATTGTGCTGAACTTTCATTGGGCAATAAATGTCACAAAGAAAGGACCACTTTGTGTTCTTCTTTAACGCACTTAGATTTATTGTTGCAGTTTATCAGTATATTGCGAAATAAAAATCTAAAGGTTAGCTGTGTGAAAACTACTTTGGGTTGCTGTCACAGGCCAGAAGGCATTTTGTACATGTTTTAAAAACGAGTGTTCAAAAGTAATATAGAGAAAATGAGAAAGTTGATCTAGTTTCTCTTATCCTATATCGCTTCAATATGTGGTTCCTAACATGGGTTTATTTTTTATTTAAATTAAGGGTTTTTTGAATTAAAAGTATTAAAACAGCATTCTTTGTCTAAGAGGTAGATTTCGCTAAAAATTACATACATTATGTACATTGGAAGAAGTTGTCATATTTTAAATTTTAACTCTGGTGTGGAGTTTGTCAGAAATGATACATTTTTTACCTAGTTTACATTAAAAATGTAATCTAAGGGAAAAAAAAAACGAATTGTAATTTACATTATTTTCATCTAGAATATCTACAAAATAGGGTTTTAAAGTATTTACAGTTAGTATAATTACAAAGCCGGATTGATTCAATGGAGAAAAGTTAATACACTTAACTTATGATTGTTTGAAATCCTCTTCTCTATAGATGTGAGTGATAAGATCTTTTTAATGCTAACCCGAACTTATTTTTATTAGTATGCAGTTCCTTTATAAATAATGAAAGTTAATAAATAATGCTATATCTTTGTAATAAACATATTCTGAAATGTACTCGCAAGCTAATGATAAAATTCCAACTCTTTTGAATTAGAGGTTTACAATGAATTGAACATTTTGTCTCTGCCGTTATTCTTATTACTTAAATATTGTTTCAAGATTTTAGTTAATTAATCATAACATGTTTACCTACAACAGGGGAGGAGATGATTTCGGTTTTTCGTATGAAGCATAAATACCAGAAATTCCTCTTCTTTTTTTTTTTAAGGGAAAAAGTTGTAGGGTTAAAATATACATTTGTCGTTGTCAAACCTCTTAAAAGTGTATGAATAATTAATTATTTCGTGCATCCTACAATAACACAATCTACTTTAAAAAAAATAACATTGACGTTCGCGCTAAACACACTTTGAGTACGAACTGTCTCAAATTATAAAGTTATAACATTCCTAGTGCTTACCGTATAGCGAACAAAATATTACGCTTCTCTGACATCCTCTGCACCACTGTAAAAATCGAGGCTGCTTCATAATCGTTAAAAAAACCAATGTTACGTGGTACATATCTGCTAAGGAGAGAGTGATCTGTAAAATATTCCACTCAAACTCAGTTATGGAGAGTAGTGTTAAGCGGCGGGGGGGGGGGGTTTCGGTTAAGTGGGATTCGAAGTTCGGATAAATGAGGTTCTAGTGTAGTTTTTATCTGCTTTTGGTATTTTCCAAACCTTTTTGCAAATCAGTGCTCAAAATGATCTCCCTTTTATTTGCAGGCACGGAGCACAGTTTGTAGTCAAAGTACTTAAGGCCGTGACTGGTAGAAAGACAATCTTGAGCAGTAATAAAATTTGGAACATTTCTCTGAAGAGACTTTGCTTTATTGGCTGGAGCTGAATCTTGCTGGAAATTGCAATGCCTGCTCTTGCACAAAATTGTGTTTAGGTTTTTCACCAGCATAGAGTTGTTTCGTACACTTTTTCGGTTGTCTTCCATCCCTTTTGACAGAAATGAAGCTTGGTGACACCGTTACTGAGGCAGAACCTTTGGGAATCTCTCACGAATTCCAGACGTACATTTTGGCATTTTGAGGTTGTAACTTTCTTCAGCATTGAATACTGTCGTCAGTGAAAGGAAAATTTCTGTGTTTATTGTTAGTGTAACGCTGTAGCAGTCAATTTACATCCGAGAAACTGCCCAGTACTGTGACGAAAAGCCCTCAGTTCAAAGTCTTGTCTAAGCACCCTGGGTCTGGATCTCTTGAACAAGATCGACTAGTCTGCTATCGAATTGGATTTCGTGAGCATGGGCTGGAACTGTTTTGGCGACACGGAACTAATAATGAATGACCACCACCAACAGTGCCCTTCTGTATAGTACACTAAGAAGTCTACATATGTTCAGGATATTAAGGAAGCGAAACATCTCGTTTTGTGATTTTCCAGCTTCATGAAGGGCTATCACAGCAACAGGGTATTCGTAATCCCCTATTCTAAGGCACATTTCAAGTATGTACTCTTTCAGCAGCACTTGAGCTTAACACTGAGGGTGATGATGACTGGCGGCAAAACTGTTATCTCATCGTCAAAACAAGTGGTGCAGTTGTTTTCAAAAATTGTTGAATGTTTATGGCACGACTAGTACGTCACATATTTTGAGTTACAACTATGTCAATAGATTTGCGATTTCGGTCGGAAAAACACGTACATGCTGTCCGTTGTCTAGCATTTGTTTGTTCTTGCATGCAGTACCCCTCTAGTAGATAAACCGTCTAAAGTGAAGAGGTGATCCCAAATATAAAATAGTTCAAGAAGTTAGTGAGTGCTGAACTAAAATGTGTTACACGAGTGTAGAAGCACTTTCAGAACATACACCTAAAGTCATTCAGAAAGTTTCTGTTGCAGGTAATGCATGGTATGTACACCCTACGTGTCGATCGGAGAAATTCGGGATGCCCATAAACGTAGTTTTACATCATAGATATCTGGAAAGAGAACATTAGAATACAGTAGCAGTGGCCGAACGGTTTAGAAGGCACTGCTCCTCTGCATAAGCTCCTGGGTTCAAACATCGACAACATTTTTTTTATTGGTTTTGTAAGAGTATATACACTTCGTCATGTTGCCTTAAAATCATTTTATATTTTAACGCATCATTTGAGTTTTATGATATCACCTATGCACACACATAAACATAAACGTAATCACAAACCGACGCATTCTGTACAAATACATGAACAAAAAAAAAACCTGTTATCTTCTAAAGTGAAAACATATAAACAAACACAAATTAATATCGGGTATATGAACATACGAGTACAACTGCCCTTAATCGTCGGGGCATATAGGAGGTCAGATTTCTACAGTAGTGTGGACGAGAGGCTACAACATCCCGTTTCTTGAATTTGGGCCCATAAGCTATACTTTGTCTTTCGTGCATGTTTGCAGGGAATGCGTGTGCATCATATTGCATTTAGATACTGAGGAAAATACTATAATATGTATATATAATGTAAACGTTAAAGTTTGCTGTGTATGGGAAACTAATTTGTCATAATATGTTACAAAGGTTTATTAAAAGAAAAGAGTGCTTCATGCTGAAAGGCGAACTTGCACTTTTAACCATGGCATCACTGCACACTCTGCCACAGAGCTAACGGAACACACATATTAGTCAGCATGCCATAAAAGTAGTTCAGCATGTTGGATACATTTAGAATCGTGCGTTGTAACGAGTAGGACTTGGAAGAATTTCGCGTTCAAGAAATGATTCTGAGGTATGTACAATACAGGGAAAACTCGTGGCAGCATAAAGCAAGGGGTGAACACTTTTCTGCTGCTATTTTACTGCTGAACTCAGATTGAAAGCTCATATAATCTTAATAACTAAAATAAAAACCATACGTGTGGGCTGAACGTACACAAGAGAGAAAGACAGAGAAAGGGAAAATAATACAAATGCTGTAGTCGCGTAAAATGGTTGATTTATTAAAGTCTGGAATCTCTATGCCTATGTTTTGAAATCACAATTTGACTCAAATTAACACTCGCAGTTGGTTTGTGCATTTTTAAAATTTAAATTTTATATTGCAAATGTGGCAAAGAGGAAGGCTTAGAATGTAAGCTTGGTACATTTTTCATTTTCTTGATATTCAATAAACACTTACCATTAAGGAACAGCTAACTGCAAACGAAACGACCCGTTATCGGTACTCGAGAGTGTCTAGATGAAAACATTGCTACTTCCAATGTAATGGTGATTAATAATGACTGTTTTGGTATTAATGTACTGTTTCACTATAATTATTTAATATTCTTTTAAAATGTTTATACAACTTTGTAACGCAACACCTGTATGTACATAACTGCATGTCAACTTTCATGGGAATGTCATTTCAGATAGTATTATGAGCAAGAGGCTCCTACCACTTCCCACCTCTTGCAATGAAAAAAATCCGCATGCTTACCGAGATATCGGTTTGCACCGCGACGTAATATAGACTTTTTTTACACATAAAAACTCACTGAACAATGTTTTAGGGTAGCGCAAATCACCCACTCCTAGAGAGGACCGCCCTTGGTATAATATCTAAATGTAAGAACCCCACGCTAGCAGTGAAAAGGTGTTATTAATTTTAATTTATGTGTCTTGTTAAAGATGAGGTATTAGTTTATGTTAAGTTACTTTAATCGAGTACCTGAAGGGAAATATTCCTCAAAACGGAACTCAAGAATTGTAAAATACATCTAACAAACATAAGTGCGATGTACTTCAATAAAGCATATTTTGTCAGTTTAATGTACCTATGAACCCAATTCGTCTTCAAATCGTGTGCAGGGTTGTGCGGCTAACATTCCAGTTCATGAAAGATTATGCGCCTATCAGCTGTAATCAATTCAGACACAACCTCAATATTCTTTGGAGATGCGGTGTTGACGGACGATCAGTACATAACATGTATTATTATTCCCTGCTGCTTATGAACCCATTGAACTGTCTTCTAAACTTCTTAACTACAAACCACACTTAAACGTCTATGAATCTCACTCTGCAGTTTTGACGCCCTACTTCCACAAAAACCATGTAGTCCATCTTTGTTCATCATTGTGGCCTTCCATCTTGTCCACGTCTTTCTGTATTTAACAACAAACGAACACGTGTTCTTTCTTTACGCTCTCGACTTATAACCGCCATCTAGCATCTACATGGCGTACTATTTCAATCCATAGGTCTACGAATGGACATGACCATAGATTGCGTGATATTCGTGAAACACCGCTATTGTATATAATTTTCGGAAGCCCTTCTAATATAAATATGTGTTGCATTAAATGTTTTGGTTTATAACCACAAACATGCCTCTAGTGTGTAATGCTATAGTGTTTACGCTCCCTAGAGCTTCATAATTTATGTTGAGCTCAGCGGTATTGCTCATTAGCAACGCTGCTCGTATTCTTAAAACAGTATATACGTATAACACTTGAGAGCACTAAATTTTTGGTGCTGTGAGGTGATGATTTTCACAGGTGCATTCTTTTAACAATGCCCACGTATTCGTTTGCAGCATGTACTACAGAATATAAGGATTTTTTTAGTTCCGAAGTAGCTATCCTTGTACTGCTAACCATTTGGGAAAAAATAAAGGCTGAGCAGTGGTCTCGTAGTAAACATCTAGCCGGTAACAATGCATCGCTGCCGTGAAGAAATAGCATTATTATTGTTGTTGTTATTATTATTATTATTATTATTATTATTATTATTGCTGCTTATAATAGTGATCCGGTTCCAGCTTTTGTGCACACTCTTAAACTTTCATTTTTATGCATATTTATTTTGGGCGTTTATGTCAACAAACGTTTTTGTTTTAAATTATCAGGTTTTAAGGATGTTTATCACAAAATATTGAAATTCTGATAACTATTTTTTTAATGATTTATTTATGGACGCTCTTTTAACAGCTCAGGTCATCAGCGTCCCATTCAACTCAGGGCGTGAAACGGCCGACAAATTTTGCTCAGAGGTCTCTCTTTCAGGCTTGAGGTTCTTTTTCGTGCCGTAAATGTACGACACGGGACTTACGGCTTTACTTCCCTTCCGAAGGAAGCCATACTTAGGATTTTTACGCCCCGAAAAAATCCATCCGTCCTGGCCGGGTTCGAACCCACGATCTTGGGTTTAGCAGGCCAGGACCGACTCTGATAACTATGAAGAGTCAATTTAAGAAAACAAGATTTTAGGAAGTGTTACGAAGAAACTAGGACAAATTCATTCAATTGTGAAAATTAAAAAAAGAAGTGAAAATTCGAGTTGGCTTAAATTAAACTTCCGATTCTACTGGCAGGAAAGCTGGGAATGTCATTATCGGGATTTCTAATACATTTTTTCTGTTCACATGCTCTTGGTAACCTCATGTTGCAAAATTATTTAAAGAAATAGTGCCAATTTTATAACCAGCAAGTTAACTATTTTTTTTAATAGTGTTTAACGTCAGTTTTTACTACTGAGGTACCAGAACGGTGAACCTGATGATAAATTTGGAAAATAGTTTCTTTAAATAGGAAGGAAGCATTTCAGGCCTAAAATTAGGGTGCATCCCCGGCATTTGCCATTTATGAGGACTGAGGAAAACCTGGAAAAACCTCAGTCAGGGAGGACGGTCCTGGCGGGATTCGAACTCCAGGTGCTTACGAGTCCGCGCCTTAACGATATCGGCCACCCTTGAACGGCACAACTGTAACATGTTTTCTATTATTAATATCGGAGCATACATGAAGAAGGAAATAGTTATCGTAATATGATTTATGTTACTGGAACGTAGCATGAATTACATAGAATGTGCCAAGAAATTAATACAGTATATTATAATGACGATAAAATGATTTATAATGAGGAAAACGTTTTCATTGTCTCCGAAAAGAATTTATATATTCAAAAATAAAAAATTCTAACCTATCGGCTACGGTATTAGCGTGGCGAGGAGACTTAAATTGCTGCAGTAAAATATTATGGAGTAAAGTTTGGTCGTTTTGCCTCTGTTGTTAATGGAGTGAACACAAAGGATGCATCTTTAATCGGAAATGTTAAAAACTGACTATGTATGTAGGAGTTTATCTCAGCTAACTTTGGTAGAATTTAAACTTTGAAAGGTAGGTCAGGGAATGTTTGCAGTACAAATGTTACTTAAAAAAAATATACATAGCAATGTTTGAAAAATAGTGGGTTTAGCACACGAAAATACTCCCCACCCAGATTTTAGTACGTAAAATTTTGAGGCATATTAGCGCTTTAATGACTTGGCTATTATTTTTTGCAACTTGTTTATTTGTTAGCATGTATTCGTTACAATTTCTATACATGTGCAGCAGTAACTAATTAAAGAAAGAAAGAAAGAAATAATTGGCACTTAGTTTTTGGCATTGGAATAGCAGGTCATTTAGTACGGGGAGCAAGATCGGGAATGAATAGAGTATGGATGGAGTTTGAAAATAATGTTTTTCAAATAATTTCATTCATTACATTGGTATCGAAATACGGTTAATTTCGCACTGCTGATCTGCGTTCCCAGCAGTACCGCTCTTGAGCATAGTGGCGGCGCTAGCGGCCGGTGGACCTTGCCGAAAACTCCCAAAAGGCGGTTTCGAAGTTCGGCAAATTCCGGTCATCATCACAGAGATTGTGTATGTTGGCTTGGCCCGGGCCGGGCCTCGGTTGGCCCCACAACGAGCATTACAATACCACCCGCCAGCCTGCCGGGTGATGAGGCAGAAAAGACGCAGTTTCCTTCCGCGAGGGAGAGAATGAAAAGGAATTATTTTTTAGGGTGGGGGGTGGCGACAATAATTGGATCAGCTGCCTCCCCATTTGTCCCACTCCGCTTATGTCATGCTTTTCTTTTGCCGTACCAAGTGGGTAGGGATAGGGAGAATAGAAAAAGACGGATAAAAACAGGACCATTTTGCCAAAGAAAATAGTCCGAAGTTTGTTGTGTGGAAGTTTGGTGTATGTATGTGTCCTTGGTTCCTCTCCGTGAGGGCCGTGACGACTGACGAAATTCGGCTGTACCGTCGGAAAGGGCGGAGGGGAGGGCAGTCCTGAGGAGCAAAGGAAGGAGCGGGAGTGACTGAACTCGAGAAAATTGGGGCTCAGTTGGGGAGTAGTGACCAACTATCCAAATACTTCCTCCTCCGGATCATAAAAATCATATGTTAAGGTCAGCCTTTTTGTGTCACCACCATTCTCCTGTTACAAAGTTTAAGATATTCAGCATTTGGAGTACAATGAAAGTTTTATGGCCTCGTAAAGAAAAAAAGTCTGGTTCCGTTTCTGCATATGGAGTGCCCATCCAGTAGAGCATTGATCAGGCTGGTGTCGTGTTATCCTTTTTTTTCTCTTCTTTTTAATTTCTAACCTAACCGGCAGCGTAGCATTCTTTACATATCTAATTTTCGCTCCCCCCTTCCGCCTTATTTATTCTTTGCAGCTTGAAATAGTCAAGGAATAGTATTAGTGAAACGAAGTAAATGCCTAGCATGCCAGTTCTTAAACGTAACATAAAAGCTAAAAGGGATGATAGTATGCCCTGTAGCACTTACTAATGTTAAATTATTACTTTTTGAGGCACATTATATGAAAAAGTTTGCAAGGTTTTCCCTCCAATATTTTGTTTGGCAATAACAGTGTTTGTAATTACTGCACTAATGAATAGCTAGGTATTACACATAAGATAAGGGCGCCAGAGCTAAGGAATAGTTCACAATTATAAGCAAATGTATAGTCATGTTGCTTTAAAATTAATACATAACTATGTTCGAATCTTCATGCAAGGTGTGTTGGAAAATGCCAGTTTAATTGTGATTCGTTACTACTCGAATGTACTTTAACCCTTCAAACAGGGCATCGCTTTTTTTCCTTCTTTCTTTCTACTTAAGTTCGGAGTCCGCAATACCTAAAAGATAACTGCCATTCACCTTTTCAAGGTAAAATAAAACTCCTGATAAAGCCTTAGCTAGGCAACTGACCTTACGGGATTTGAACCCTGTTCCTCCGCATTTGCAGGGAATTATGCTGAGCTTAAGACACGGCGGCGGTCGCCACTTTTTTAACGCCCGTTTTTACAGAGGCACTGCAGGCGGTGAGCACTGATGATAGGTGCATGAATGAGATGGGATGATGAATTGGGAAAGGCTTTTTTTTTTACAGGAGTGTTTTAGGAGGCCTAAGTTTTAAGTACCTCCCCGCCCCCACATGTGATGGGGACTATGGATGTAGTGCAACTAAGAAAGCAATTTTAAATTATCAGTTGGAACAGTTTAGAATATTTTGAAATAAGCAACAATATATTTTAGCGTTGGCTGTAGCTTGTCATCACAGGTGCTATAAAGCTATTTAATTGAAGGCTGTTATTCAAATGTTACACTTAACACAGTAGTCATTGCCTTTCCCACAATTTTCGTAACCCCCGTAGATCTTGGTCGTTCTTTGGTTTTTATTTATTCATTTATTTTTAATCGTCCGTTTTAATGTTTGGTATGGTATGTGGTTTTTGGACACAGTTTGCATCTTCTGATGCCCGAAGGAGGTTTTCTTGAGCAATTTCACCCAATCCTTATGCTTTTTTTTGTGATACTAGGTAGTCACAAAATATACATATGCATGTTCTGGCTGTATAGTTTTGTTTATAACTAAAAGATACATAAGGCACAATTATAGTTAACCAGGATTGATTTAAATAAAATATTCATAAATCTGCTAACTTTGTGTTTTGAGGTGGCATGTTAAACTCGTTTGGTAGATGAGACGGCTACTCAAGTCATTCCACGTGGTCTCCAACTATGTTAAATACATTCGTTCTTAATGAAAATTGCATATGCAATACAGTAACAAACAATACCAAAATATTATAAAAAAGCCTACTCACCACTTGGCTCCAACAGATGTAGGATTTCTTTGATTTGGAATGCACAGTTCCCACTAGCACCAAACGCATGCTAACAAAGTGGCATTTGACACACTGGTATCTTACACAGACTTACCATAATTACATATTCGGTGTTCCAGAATCGCCGTATAATTTTTCGGAATAGGCAATTCACATTACACTGTTGGGGAAAGTAGCTGCTGATTTAACAACCGTCATTAACTGAGTACATTTTACAGATATTTCATATATATTTTTCTTTGAAAACACCTCTCTTTATTTCACGGTCATTGCAGTAACAGTAAACATGTCAGAATCACTAACAGATAAATGAAATTGTATCTAGCGTAGGCACACAAGTAGAGAAAGAAATGATTTGTATTAATAACTGTGCATCGATTGAATATTTGTCATATATTCGACAATGGAGAAAATTAAAGGAAAGAAACGTCTAATTTTGTCTACCTCCAAAACTCCTGAAACTTGCTAAATTTGAATCACCTAATACCAAATTTCTTTAAAAGCATTTAAAATTGCGGCCGCTAGATCGATTTTAAATTTCCATTAATTCCCGCTCGGTTTTCGGGTATACCCCCACTCCTTATTGCCCAATTGCTCAGCTTTTCAGAAAATATTTTTATTTATTTATTATAATGAAATATGCAGAGTTTCGCTGGGAAAAACAAAAATTGCGGCCGCTAGAGCGATTTTAAATTTTCAAATAAAACGCTTAGATTAATTCTCACTCCCAATGGTCCAATTTTGCTGGCTAACGAACTCGATGAATCGTTTGTTAATTGTTGGTATATGTCGAGTTTTGTTGAAAATAAACAAAAATTGCGACCGCTAGAGCTTTAACAATGCCAAAAATGCATACACACTTGAAGCAAAGAAAAAACTGTGTTAACATCACAAAACTGAAATCCCACACATAGAAAATGATGAACACTAATCATCTTAGACTTTTACAGTAACAACAGTTGCTAAAAATGCCCACCATCGGCGTCGATACACTTCTGAGTACGTTGAACAACTGAATGAGCAACGTTTGCGAAAGTGTCCTCAACGACTGCAGCACATGCCGTTTCAATTTCTTCCCGAAGTGCTGCCAGTGTAGCTGGTTTTCTACGGTATACAACATAGAGTTCCCCATGGGTAGAAGTTCAACGGAGTTAGATCCGGAGAACGCGGTGGAAACTCAATCGAACCACTTCGTCCTATCCAGTGCCTTGGAAGATTTTCATCAAGGTACGCACGTGCATCTCGGTGGTAATGTGGAGGTGCATCATCCCATTGGAAGTAAAATTCCTCATTTCCATAAAAGTGTATGAATGGCGGGTAAGGCGGATGTGCGTATAATGGTCAGAAACACTGGACCAGTTACTACTGTTCTTTCAAAAAAGAATGGTCCAAATTGACCCCTAGATGACAACCCACACCAAACATTGATTCCAGGTAAATTAACAGCCTTTTCCAAAATAGCGTGTGGATTGTTTGCACATCAGTAGACATAGTTGTGCCGGTTAACATTTCCGTTCAACTTAAATTGTGCCTCTTCGGACCAAACAACTTTTCCTACGAGGGTCTCATCCTCTTGCACCATGTTCCGAAACCACTCACAGTACTACATTCTCCGATTAGGTCATCTTCATTTAATGCATGCAAAAGTCTTGGGATGAAAACTTTCAACTTTCCTGTTTTAATAATACGACGTACGCTGGTTCTGCTAATCCCGTGCACATTGCTTCGTAGATTTCTGCGATGAGTGCTCAAAACGTACGACACGGGACCCATGGCTTTACTTCCCTTCCGAAGGAAGCCATACTTAGGACTTTTACACAAAATCCATTGATCCTGGCCGGGTTTGAACCCGCGTTCTTGGATTTAGAAGGATTAAATAGGTATCTACTGTGAAAGTATGTATACATTTTGGCACCCTCGGTATATTCATTGTAATTTTCGGTGCCTAGTTGGTAACATTGAGGGAGATTTGAAGACATTTTTCAAAAATCGTTCCATGTGTAAACCCGCAATCCTTCGGAACTCTCTAAGGGACAGCAGCCAAGCTTAAGAGACGGATAAAGAGAAAAAAGATTGCCCTTTCGTTAGTAATAAGAGGGCCCGGGTGTTGATGACCTTAACATTGATGCCCAAAAACATTCTATTTAATAACCTTAAAATTATGAAAAGTGATGAGCAAAATTTTAAAATCTATGAAAAGTAAAATAGTGTATATAATTGTTTTATTAAATGTAAGTTTCTAACCTCTTTTATTTATTTTTTTTTAAAGGTTTACTCACCGTAAACAAAAGGGAATTGAAAAAGTCTACCGTAAAAATATAGCCACCTTATTCTGCATTCCGTCAATCATGTGTACATGTGTAGATTCTCAAAAGTAAGGGAACGCCTATTATCAGCAAGCACATTCATATACTTTGAAAAGCTCTTTTCAGCATTTATAATCGGAGCGTATTTAAGTCATTAAATGTCAGTTCTTCTTCGAAATGTAATGTGTTGTCTTCACCATTTAAGCGTATGGAGCTGCGCCTCGGATGGTGTAAATGATACGCATACATGACTTTACTGTTGGCATTTGAGATCGCAACTGAACTCTAACTAAAACGAACATTTCTGCATCAGCTGATTTGTAGGCCACCAAAATAACTTTTCCTAGATTTGCTATTTGCCTGAACTAAATGGGATTAAAGTAATAGCTGTCCTCGAATGCAGTAAACCACAGGTTTTTATCGGCAGCAATCGTTTTGTTTATTTACTGACGCTCTATAGCACCTGAGGTCATCAGCGTAGCAGCAATCTGAACCCGGTGGTAGCATGATGAGAGACCCTGGCTGTCTATTATGTCACACCTTACTCCTTAATTCCCAGAATTTGTTGTGGCTGGCTGTTTAAGTAACTCTTCCTGGCAAGTTGCTAGGTAATACTGTGAACGTAATTAAGGTTCATTATCTTCTCCTATCACTGCAGTATTTCAAGATTGAGGCATATTTCATTTTAAAAGTCCATCCTAACTGTGCTTAGACAAGAAAGGCAACAGTGCTGCAGAATAGAAAAAGGCTTAATTTAATTTAAAAAGAAATTGCGTATAACGCTTAAAAAAAAGACCAATAGTGCACTAAAACTGTAGAAAATGTAGAAAATTACTTTAAAGGGGCGTAAAAACAATATCTGTCCTTGAATGCAGTACAGCACATGTTTTCATCTGAACCCACTTGGTCGCGTGATGAGAGGCTCTAGCTGGTTATTGTGTCACATCTTACTCCTTAATTCCCAGAATTTGTTGTGGCTGACTGTTTAAGTAACTCTTCCTGGCAAGTTGCTAGGTAATGCTGTGAACGTTATAACTTAAGGTTCAACACCTTCTCTTACTACTGCAGGTTTTTCAAGGTTAAGGCATTTTAAAATTCCATCCTGGTTTTACTTATACAAAGAAGGCAACAGTACTGCAGAATAGGGGTAAAAATAAATAAAAAAACAAATAAAACGAAATTACGTATAGCGCTTAAAAAGACCAATAATGCACTAAAACTGTAAGAAGTGGCTAAAGTAGAAAAATGTTGAAAATGACATTAATTACTTTAAAACCGCTCGTTTTGATCCACAGATCCGAGATCAGGATGTATGTATACCAGGCGTTTCCGTGCTGATGATACAAACTTTCAGGGAATGATGGAGAAGGGAAAATGTATCTGTTTGAGATATGAAACTTCGGTCCAGAAATCCCTCAGTTGCAAGTTATAAGTCAAAGGCGTTTTCCTTAGTTGTAGGAGGTATAACAATAGTATAAGGATAGGTAGCTAGCCAATTTCTTTAATAGTGTTTAACGCCTGTTTTAGCTACTGAGGCGGTGTAGTAGATAGCCAGGAAAATAAGTAGACGATATCATTGGATTGGAAAAGAAACTCTATTAATACAATGCAGTTGGCTTGAGTTTTAAACTTTATTGGAACATATTCCACTGTTCGTCAAGACAAATGCATGCAACTTATGAGGCTACTGCTCGCTTTTCATATGGTGCTTGTGAACACCTTAATCAGACGTTCCCTGAAATGTGGATAGGAAAAGGGGGTTCTGTTTCGTGTCCCTTGTTCACCTGACCTACCTTTTCTTGTGCAGCCATATGAAATGTCTTATCAATAAGACACCTGTAGAGATTGAAGAGGATCTCTTGGCAAAAGTTCTAGCTGCTTGTAATATCGTTAGAATGACTTCAGGGTTGTTCGACCGGATAAAACAGAACTTATGCAAAGTTGTCATGTCTACATCGAAGCTGAAAATGTTTCTTCAACTTGTGAAAGTAGTGCAGGTAAAATGATTACATATACGAAGATTTGTAAGGTTTTTTTTTTATTCCACTTTCATAGGTATCCCAAAACAATTTTGGCGTATAACTTGCGACTGAGACGTTTCCGAACCGAAGTTTCGTATTGCAAATTCATGCATTTACGCTTATTTTCATCCCTGAAAGTTTGTATCATCAGTACGAAACACCCGGCATTACCTACGATACTTTATATAGAGATGACATAATTATCAACATCCAGGCCCTGGTAATAAATATAATACCTTTGTCTCCAGTTGATCAGTTTTAGGCTTACTTGCGTGCTCAGGTGTCTTTTGTCCAAATTTACTTTAGTGCCTTTTTTGAAACCAAAAAATGATCACTCAAATTCTAAAAGATTGTTCGCTTCCACCTGTGTTTTTGTGAGGCTTATAATTAATGGTGAAAATAATAATGATAATGATGATAATAATCATCATATCATTTTATTCCTCTCATTGTATAGTTCCACTGCCCCTTTTCTTTCAGTTTCGGGGAGGATTAACAAAGCCAGTTAAGGTTTGTGATCTGGCAGCGCTGCGAAAAATAAAAAATAGTTGGTACTCGCATATCTGTGTCATATGGTATTGGAATGTCCTGATGAATAAACATTTCCTGCCCTGGAATAATGAAGTATAGCTTATATTTTGAATCACTAGTAATATTCATTGGAATCTAATTTTAATTTTTTGTTGATTTCCGCTTCAATTTTATATTACGTAGAATGTGGTAGTAGAAAAAAAAATTGTTAATGGTTTTTTGTTTGTTTGTTTTTTCCCCCTGTTATGTGGAGTTGACAAGTATCGAACTCTGTTGCCATTCGTCGCTATCGCGCGGATGTAAACTTGTCCTCGAATATAACTACTATTTAAATAGCAATTCCACTACTTGTATTTAAACTGATCTTTTTCGTTCTTGTTTAGAATCTAAATAATGTGTTTATTCGTAGTTAAAATTTATAGTTACCGTATAAGTGGCCAAATCTTCCAATACCCGCAAGCTAATAAAGCTCCTTTTGCTGCATGTTGAAATATATTTTAGCTGCGTTTTGTATACTTTACTAAAAATTATCAAAATTAGCAGAAAATATATTGACAATAAAAATTCAGATCATCGCTTTAGATGGAGGTAGACGCATTACTGTATTAATGTATTATATGACTATGATATGGCATAGCAAAGTGCCTTTTATCGTTGAAAACTTTCTAATAATTGCGTGCTTTTGCACATTAGTGAATAAAAATATCTTCTATTATATCTGAATTACAGTCATTATTATGATGAAAATTGTAAAATGCTACACTATGACCCAGTTACACAATCAAATTGTTTTCATAACTGAAAAGTACCATAACTGAATATTGTGTTATGATAATTATATTAAGGAAACAATTTATATATTATTGAAAGCAGAATCATTCTTTCATCTTTGCAGAATTGATATAAAATTAATTATGAATATTAGTTACCAAACGAATTAGTAGAATTTAATCATTCTAACATGATCTGAGATAACCTCCTTGGTCTAGTGGTTAGCGTTGCTGACTGCTATTCGGGAGGGCGGGTTCGATTCCCGGTATCTACTTACAAATTTTGAGACTGGAGCGGAGTTCACCCAGCCTCATGAGGATAATTAGGAAGCTGCCTGATGGAGAGGTGGCGTCTTCGATCATGAAAGTCGCGTGATCATGTCCCCCTGCTATACTGTCCTCTATCAATGTGGTAGAGGATGCAGAAGTCTCCGCGGAGGCCAATGGTCACCAATTGAGAAGAAGAGAAGAAAGAACCTGCTCTGAAATACTGAAATATCCTAATTATTTTTACTATTCATGCAATTAATAACGCTGTCGTATTTCTTTTGATAAGAAGCTATAATAAGATTTTCTGGGTGATAATTCACCCTTTTCAGCTTGCGCTAAAATTTCTTGTGGTAAATCCATCTTATGTAACAACAAACGAACTAAATAATCTCCATTGATACGTCATATGTATAATAAAAGAACGCATTGACCTCAGAATAATTAATTAGAAAATGGACGACATTAATATTGATTTCATAAGCCCATTTATAATGTTAATACTATAATAGCATTTGTTAAAAAAAAAAGGTTTATGATAACCAAGGATTAATATATATTTATTCATACAGAGCTGATTTCTTGCAAAATGTAACACCTTCAGAAATATTTCTTCTTAGCTCACAACTCTTTACGTGTATAATCAGTTCGAACTATTTCAGTTTATCTTCTTAACCAACATTATTTTTCATCGATAACTTTGACTCCTCTTTAAACAGCGACAAATGGGCTTATTTCGTTAAAATTAAATATAGTATTACTTTGCTTTAGATAATAGTCATGGAAAAATATTGTATGCCATACGGAAATAAAATAGGCTTTATTAGTTAGTAGAAATTTGCCAAGCTTTCCACTCGCTGATAAAGCTTATCGTTAATCTAAAGACAGTTTATCAGCAATCCCTCTTCAGGTATCGTATTTCTTGGCAACGTCGACTCAAACGCCATACAACACGATCTAGCTTGCGTCTTGGACTTGACCTTCGGGCATAAAAGGTTCGTTTCCGAAAGTAAGCGGCGCGAGCTTTTCCATAAGCGTTTTATAAACCACTGAGCGCCTCTGAAAATAAGAATGACTACAACGTACTTGCGTGCATCATGCCCCTGAAAGTTACGGGCACAGAAACACGTAATACATACAAGTGTAAAGTGTATTAGTATACGTCATAGTAAAGTATGGTCTTGTAACTTTCTGTTTCACGAAAGAAGTGCAACACTGGTTAAGTATTAGTAAAAAGTTACAAGTGACGTCATATGAGAGCAAGATGAAGAAACGAACAGCTGTAGCCATAACTTTAATTACGTTATGTCCACTCCTCGGGGTGTTTCATATACAGAGTGGAAAATTGTCATTCCTACTAAATGGATGTTGTGTTTTTTCTCAGATAGAATAATCATTTAAATATTTTGTTGTGCATTTATCGATATTCAAGCATAATAATCCATTTTGAGACGAAGGACTCTTACAGCTACATAAAGAAGCATCAATTTCAGTCGTCGAGAGATGGCAGAAGAATCGAGCTTCCCGATTGCTCGCGGCATTTATTTTATTGGTCCATTTAATCATGAATATTTATTTGTTTATATTGCTGACAATCACGTACTCATTATAAGCAATAAACTACGAAAATTGTGTCAAAAGAGACCATTTTAAAACAGAATTATTAATGAAAAATTATTTTCGTGGTATGTAGCAAGAACCTTAAAAATACTTAACTAAGATGCTAGTCTGGAATATGCATTTGAAACAGGAAAAGCCAATATCACGTCATAAACTTTATTGTTGTACACAAATATTTATTTATTCTTTCTTTATACATATTCTTACTCGTTATCATCACTTTCGCTAATACTGAGCACATTTGGGTCAACTGACTAACAAAACCATTAAAAAGATAATACATTTTGTGCTAGTATTTGAGTTACCAATATTCCTACATATGCAGAGAAATTCATGTGAATTACTAATGGCCGACTAATACTTCTGTGGAACAGAACAACGAAGCATCACTTGTACTTTTGTAAGCATGGAGTTGTAAAGTACAAGTGTAGTAGAACCTTGTGGAACAGAATTTTGTTAATAACTACATGTTTTAAGTTCATAATGTTATAATGCATTAGACCGTACTTTTGTGGAACAGGGCCTTGGAGGAAAGCAAAAAGATGCTGTTCTAAACAGTGAGAGAGGGGATAGAGAAATTGTAGGAGGGAGAGCAGGAGCAATAGACAAAATAATATACTGAGTGCTTACACACATACAGTAAAGCAGCAACTTTCATCCCTGGAGCAAAAATTAAAGGTAGCATAGCATTTGATTAGAAACTTCTGTATATATATATATATATATATATATATATATATATATATATATTTATATAAATTAACAGCAATTATAAAAGTAGAAAAGAATTAAACACTAAGATAAAGTCACACTTGAAATTGCTATATATCAAGTGTGACTTTATCTTAGTGTTTTATCCTTTTCTACTTTTATAATTACTGTTAATTTGTTACATTGTTAAGTGTTACTTTATTTTTATTTTATATATATATGGATGCTATTACCTCTAGGATTTAGATTTCGTCAGAAATTACATTATGTACATTTAATGAAATTGCCATACTTTTCATATTTACAAATTTTAACTCTGGTATAGAATTTATCAGAGATAGTCACTTTATGTAGTTTACATCAATATGCTATCTTAGGGAGAAAAACATTATATTAATGGTAACTAAAATTGTTTACGACTAGAATATTTATAAAATGGTAACTTAAAAGTTTTTAGAAAACTGAGTTAATTCAATGGAGAAAAAGTATTACACTTGCTTTTGTTTCAATGAAATCCTCTTGTATATAGAAGGCGTGAGTGATTAAGTATCTTTTTAATGCCCTCCTGAACTTATTTTTATTAATATGTAGTTCCTTTATAGATGATGGAAGCGAATTAAAATTATCGTGCTATCAGTTTTGTTTTGCCTATGGGCGAGCTCATTAGCCGGTTAGCCGGCCATTAACAGGAGGGTAAAACAATAAAACAAAACACAAACCAATCTAAGAGACGCATTACTTACCAAATTATTCAATGAGTTGTTAAACTGCTTGTCTTCATTCTCCACATATTTTTGGCATATCTTTAGAAACTTATTCATCACTCGTTGTAATTTATTTTGAGAGCTCCGGACAGTTTCCTGACGAATATTATCTTTAAGTTCTTGTGTGGTGTGCGGGTTCTTCTTGTACACGGACTTTTTCTTAAATTTATCCCAGAAAATAATCTTAGGCTGTTAAATCAAGTGACTGAGGGGGGCCACTAATAACTATCTTGTGGAAGCATATTCAGAGTTGCTAAAATGGAATTATTCACAGTGGTGAAAAAATGCATGATCAAGCTCCCTATGGTTTAATTCTCTGAAAAGAAAAAAGGGGGCTAGTATGGCATTCACACAGTCATAGAATCAATAATAAGCTAAAAAAAATTGGTCCTTTAATTCTTTCACCCCTGATTAACACATATGAATCGTACATAAAGACACGCTGTGCCGTTGTAAACACACTAGGCGTAGTACCTTCTGTAAACTGTCAAATTAAGAACAAACAACACATACCCGGGAACATTGCGCCAGTCAGCAAGGTCAACAAATAAGCAAGCAGGCTTGCCACCCCCTGCACAGCGCGCAGCAATGGGGGTTTGCTCACAGGAAAAAACAGCATTGATCGCCCGGTACTATATGGCTGTAGCAAACGCTTCTCTCTCTCTCTCTTATCTGTGTAAGTCCTGTTTGTGTCCGAGTTCTTTGCTAAGCATATCAGAGGTTTTTTTTATGAACACTTCTGAGTTGTTTACTACAAATAACATTACAACTAAAATGTATTCGCAAGCAAATGGTAAAATTCCAATTGTTTTGAACAGTGGTTTAGAATTGGAATGAGTTCATGTTTTTACCCTGCCATTCTTATTTCTCTTTTTCTATAAAAATGTTTTTTTTTTAGCATTTACCGAATTTCCCCAGAACATTATTTCGTAAGTCATTAAGCAATGGAAGTAAACATAATATACTCTTTTTAGGATGCTCTTGTTTATAAATGAGCTAATGCTCTGATTGCAAAACATGCCGAGCTGAGTTTGGCTAAGATGTTTTTCCAATTCATATTATGATCAGTTATAAAACGAAGAAATTTTATGATACCTAGATTCAATGATTTCGTTACATTCATATATTCATGTGTACGATATACTTCTTGAAGGTGCTAAATGTACCCTGGCTCATGACAAAACTGAGGACATTTAGGCATTATAAATCCTCTTTTAGGCAGCCTAAAAAGGCATTATCAAAAATTGTATTAGCATTTATTCTCTATTTAACTATTTAAAATTTAAATTATCAATCGCCTGCGCAATATTAAGTAGAGGTTTTACTGCATTTCGAAGTGCAAGTTTGTTATTGATTTCAGTTATAAGAAGATAGAATGTGACTAAATTGAAATCACTGAAAGAACTACTCTCCAGCTAATTGCAATTGACTACTGTGTATTTATATGCCTCGTATAAGTCAGAATATTTTCAAATTGAGAGATGTGTTCTTAATCTCACGGGACGTGATTGGGCAACCGTTTCCACTGGCTAAAGCTCTAATATCGCAGCTGTAGAAGTTGCACTAAAGACATAATTTTATTTGTTTTACATCTTCCCAACCAGGATTCCTTTGCATAGTCTTCCTGAAGGGTCATCCTGGCCACGCTCTATATTGCCCACCACCTTCACCGCATTCACTAGCAGCAGCCCTCTGGCCATGTGATAGATACAGTGCACTAATATACGATTGTGTAAAAGCAAGATCTGCCGCTATTTTCGGATTCTTCATTCAGTTTTGGCTTCTGCAATACAAGCAGCTTCCTCGTCATCAGTTACCTTAGAAAAATACAAATTATCGGAAAATTAACCATTCAAAAAGCGTAAAAATATACCTCGTTTTGGGAACAATTTTTTCTGCATTCCATTATTACTTGAAACGATTTGCGTTTATATATGGACACGATACGTGCATTTAAAATTTGCAAAGCAACTTACATCTCGAATTTTCAGTGTTTCTTCTCTGCATAGTACAGTGTGCATTTATCATTCTACTCCAAGTCATTTAGGTAGTAGGGATGTATATTTAAAAACATGTTGAATGAATCTACGAGTTCTTGTGCGTGTGTATTTTTTAAGCGCTTTCTTTTTTATGATTGTTCCATGTTGATGCCGGACGGAGCAATTGAGCCACTTTTTGCTATTGGGATGTGCAAACTTCGCTGTTACAGTAGGAAAAAGGCGATGGACGTTATCTTACTTGAGCAAAGACAATGCACCACTGAGATTGGACCGTTTCATACACTGGGCAGGAGCAACTTCTTCCCTACTCAACGAATCTATCGCCGAGAGGGGCCCCCAAAAGGGCGCCGCTTCTTTCAGTTCTATGCTCGCAATATCATCCAGGCTAACTTCTCGTTTATTCAGCCTAACATTATTCTCAATTTCTTCAAAATTACGTGTAATCAGATTTCAAACTGAGTGGTATCTCACCGAAAATGATTTCCATGAATGTTGCAAGCGTATCTCCGCCTTCATTGTGCTACTTTTAGCATGAATGGTCCAGAAAACCCACACTTTTCAATTCACCCCGGTTTGTTTATTTCTGATAGATTAGCCGAAAAGCAAAATTTTGGACTGGCTAAAGAACCTTCTCCTTTTACTTACTTTCATGTTTAGAGCAGCTTATAGAGAGAACTGTGAATATCTTGTAATATTGCAGTAGCACGAACAATTATTTTGGTTCAAGCCTCTTTGAATAGTTATCTTACACATTTGAAAAAAATCAAAGGACATCTACTCTTTGTCTCTTCGGCCTTACTGTTCCCCATGCTTTAAATTTTTTTTGTAATCCATTTGACTAAGTAGCTGTTTTATTTAAGGTTTTTAATGAAAATACTTTGTATAGTTTATTTGTTAGTCTAATTTTGGAGCACAGCAGATAATATTCGTATCAGGTTGAAGATTCTCAAGAGATAGGTTCTTTCGTTTTTCTGTTACATAAAAGACAGTTAATGAGATTTCAGACACATTCTGATAACCAGGACCCGAATTTTGATGATCTAAAAGTATCTGAAAAAATTATAAACAATATGACTTTAAGTCTATTGTCGTAATTATTAATTTTTCTGCATTAAGAAACATAGTTCTTTGAAGATATATTCGTATTTTACATATAAAAATCGTACCGTTTTCAGAATTATTGCATAGGTGACGAGTCTATGTGCAAAGACTGGAGCGCCTGTTGACGCAGAACACAGAGAAACTCACATCTTTTGGTATTCATCAGTGCAGTAACTATCGAACGATTCATCGGTTGAGAAATGCGAAATCCAGAGTCTGCATTGTTTTCTTCGATAACTTGTTTTTCCAGCATCTCTTTCTAAATATTTCGAATCAGATGCAAATTTTTAAACTAAATCTACAGAACTTTCGAGGCGTTCATCTTTCTCCTGTAAACTTGTATTCCATGTGTTAAGGAGCTGAAGTTTGCCTTTATAATGGTCAGCCATCCTTTAATTGCACTGTTTGAGATGGGTCTTAGCAGCTTCAGTTACACCTGGATATGATCGCAATAACTAGCTGAATCTATACCGGAAGTCATGCACTTGCAGGGCTCTTTACAAACGGGAGCTTTGACAAGGGCATCCGCTTGAGGAAAATGTTCCCCAACGTCCTCAGTCTGTGTACAATGTTTGTACTAAGCAAGTATTGACACCATTTTCGGTTAAAAACCCTATATTTACTTTCCCGCTTTGATAATGTATGATGCTGAATTGTCACAAAAAGCAAGACATCGTCAAGTCTGATGCCCCAGGCCATTACAAAAACATATTTCAAGGTATTTGCATATTAGAGATACTATTTCACTTATGTGATATCATAAAATCAACCAATGAAATAAAACAAATCGCGGTTTTACGGCAAGTTTAACAAAATCCCTGGCGAAGTGCATTTGTCTTGTGGTCACTATAGCCAATCTATACACCCACTAACATTCCTGAGCAAGCTTCACCGACCACTTTGCAAGTAGGTGGCGGCAAGGTATTGACAGCAACAGGACTTATCGATAATCATAACGCAATATAGAGGGTTCTTCAAAGCGTTTTGGTGAATATCATTTTGTAAATTATATAACAATATCTGCCTAAGCAACCATAAAATGTAATAAACATGTTCCGAATAGTAAAATCTTATCTCACTTTTTTTTTTCCTTTCCTCAGTTGGTATTAGTAAATCGAACCGTAGCTATTGTAACAGTCGATTCTCGTCTGTTTCAGTCTTACGATTTCTGAATAGGTGGGTATTCATAAGAGAGTATAGCATTTTATTCAATTGCTATTATTCTGTGCGCGAATTTCAATTATATTATTTTTAATCTATTCATGAAATTATATAACAATATCTGCCTAAGCAACCATAAAATTTAATAAACATGTTCGGAATAGTAAAATCTTATCTCACTTTTTTTTTCCTTTCCTCAGTTGGTATTAGTAAATCGAACCGTAGCTATTGTAACAGTCGACTCTCGTCTGTTTCAGTCTTACGGTTTCTGAATAGGTGGGTATTCATAAGAAAGTGTAGCATTTTATTCAATTGCTATTATTCTGTGCGCGAATTTCAATTATATTATTTTTATTCTATTCATGAAATAGTCCTAATCCCGTATTTGGCTCTTTTCTATTGGCATTACTGACAATGGAGTTCCTCTGTCGCAGATTATTGATAAGGCAAGTATTCATAATACAAATATACAGTTGTTACAATTATCTAAGCCAAGTTTAGGGTCATTATATTTATATTCTTATTTTATTCGTGAAATAGTCCTAATAAATATCACTCGAAGGTCTCCACATACGTTCGTAAATTTATCGGCAATCTCAGACCCTCTTGTGATATTACTTGTGATAATAGTTTCTATTACTTCACTTTGTTCTACAGGTGAGTAGTGGTATTTTCAGTGTTTCCGAACGTTGAATGTCAAGTATTACAACTGGTCAAATTTGAGTGAATGAGGCGTAATTTAATAATACTAATAAAGTATCTAATAATTACAAAAATTACCAAAAATTAATACACGAAAAAAAATTACTAAAACAAGACTTGAAATATAGCATTAGTACCAAAAAATGCAAAATAAAATACATACGAGGGTAGATCCATAAGTTTTCGGCCTAACAATTTTCTAGGTATGATAAAAACAGAAACTATATTTCACTTTTTAATATAGTTACCATTTATTGCAACACACTTCTCACATCTTTGAATTAACATTTCAATCCCCCCCCCCCAAAGTCAGAAGTCTTACCTGCAAAATGGGCATAAACTGCATCCATCACTTCTTCGTCAACTTAAATTTCTTTCCTCAAAGGTCCTTCTTGAGTTTTGAGAAGTTTTGGGAGCTAGATCTGGACTGTAGGGTGGATGGTCGATCTCCTTGAAGCCACATTTCTTCACAACTTCCTTTGCAACAAGAGCTGTGTGCACAAGAGCGTTGTCGTGAAGAAAGCGCACACCGCCACTCACTTTTCTCTTTAATGGAAGCACGGTAGTCTGTGCAGTAGGCCAGCACAGTGCTCCCCATTTACTGTGGCGTTCCTCTCCTTGAAATCAATGAAATGTATTCCATCACAGTCCCAAAAGATAATGGCCATGACCTTCTTGGTTGGCTGAGTGACATTGGCTTTTAGAGGCGGTGCTTCGCCAGGTTTATGCCACTCCATTGATTCTCTTTTGGAAAATGAATCATAATAGAGGAACATAGTTTTATCTCCCGTAACAATGATTTGCAGAACTTTTCTTTCGTTGCCAAGGCAGAGCTCCAAAAATGCCTGATAACAGATGACTCATTGCTGCTTTAGGACTGAGGGAAGAAGTCTAGGCACCCATCCTATTAACCTTAATAGTTAATGAATAATTCGAAGGATTGTTGTTTTAGAAAGGCCCAACCTTGATGCTATTTCTGTAACTTTGAGCCGCCGGTCTCCCGTAATTTCTCCTTCCACAAGAACTATGTTTTCAGGAGTGAGCACTTCCAAGGGCCGAACTGCATGCTCTTCGTCTTCAATTCTTTTTCGACCCATTGGAAAACGTTTTGCCCATTCTTTTAGGGTAGAATATGAGGGGGGTGCTTCCCCATATATCAATCGCTGTTTAATTTTATTTGTGAAAAACTTAATAACAGCTTGATACTCCATTTTGAACGTGTCACAATCTTCTCTACATAGCCTTCTTTATGCAACTATATCTGAACAACTTAACACAGCGGAGGGGAAGTTATAGTTGCAATTATTTAACAGATAAGGCATGACACCAGAAGGGTTTTGTGAAGGCGATAATTCTTATCGGTGAGGCCGGAAACTTATGAACTTACCCTCGTATGTTTATATAATCAAAATTTTGTATTTAGGATTTTAGTACTTGAGCAAAAAGAAAGATAGAAGAAGAAAAAATCATCACATCAAAATCCGGGCCCTGCTGATAGAATAATACAAAACTTTCTCTTTTTTGACGATCCTTCCTTCCCCTCTCTCCCCCACCCTTTTTTGTATTTGTTTACGTGCCTCGTAAGTTGACAATGCCGCACATTGTCTGCTTGCTTTAGGGGGGGGGGAAGAGAGAATATTGATGGCATTAAAATTAATAATCATACTAGTGCATTAAACACAAACAAAAGGAACCTTTATTAAAAAAAAAGTAAATGTAATATTACAATTCCTACAATTAGCAATGTGAGCCACACCTTTTAAGGCGAAGATCTTCTCATTTATATCTCTAGTTGATGAGGAAATTACTGCTTTTTAACAAGTTGTAAGAATGTTCTTTCCGTTATGCAAAACCTTGTCGATGAACTTAATTTTAGTCATTAACTAAAACAAAACAACGTCTGAATTGCCATAGCAATGTTCAAAACTTTCTTAACCCATAAGGTTGCGTAGGGGTGAAAATAACCCGACTGTTTTATATCTTTTAAATGTTAGTCCTCTCTCCCAGTACCTTCCTAGAATTATATTGTTGTTCTGCGATTATTGCTGACAATGTGGCTGCTATTGTTTCCATGTACAGACCTGTTTGTTTGTCTCCGGGTCAATCTTGACTCCCACGCGACTAGTAAGGTAACCTTCTGTGAAACTCTGTTGATTCAGCTTCAAGATAGTTTTAGTCGCTTTCGAGGCGAGCTTTGGTTTCATTTAATATTTTCCATTGTGCTATATACTGGAATTAACAATTTAGTTAAAATATCCTGAATATTTTGTATTATTTGATATTTTCGGAAGCACAGATGTGCCTAAATAATAATAGCAGCTAATGGAGCAAGACTTTTTGAAGAAGTGGAGTGTACGAATTCTCTGGTAGTGATAGTGAGACTGAAAATCTGGATATTTCTGATCTCAACACTCATAGTGAGCAGACGTAATAGGAAAACACATCTCAAAACTGCAAGAGCTCGCTCAGTGAACGTTGTAATGCACTTTCCAGGGTCAAACGAAGCAGCTAAAAATCGTGAAATCCCCTTGGCAACAAATTTTGACTGGGCGCGTGATGCACCCCAACTAATGATACAGGAATAAGAGCATATATAGGTCTGCCAATAATAGCTAGTGCTCTAAGATCAGGCAATCAATATCATCTATACCAGGAACCTGCAGCGTTTTTTACTTTTATCACGGTGTATGCCGTTTGATGTTTTCAACGCTCCCGTAGAAAGAAGGAGAAATGATAAATTAAGCTGCTTTGCGGGAAGTTTTTGAAACTTTTGTGACTAATTGTGGAAAATATTACACAACAGGAGAAACGGACACTATAGATGAGTTCTATTTTGTCAATATCTGCCCAGCAAATGTGCGAAATGTGGGATGAAATTTTTTACACTAATTGATGCCAGAACTTTATACACAAAAACAATGGCAAGCAACCAGAGGGACCCATTTGCAGTCTAACTCTGCACGAGACTTAGTTTTGCGACTAGAGAACAGGCAGGAACACTGCCGATAATATAACTCTCTGCAATGAACTATTGAAACTGAAGCGACATATGCTGGGTCTTTGAAAAGCAATAAGAGAGAAATACCTGCAGAACTACTAACACAAGGAGCCAAACAGCTGTGTTTGCATTTCAGAGAAACATGTCATCGGTATCGTACATTCTCAGAAAGAAGAACAGACTTAGCTGTCTCTGCCATGTATCATCTAGAACAAATTGATATATCAACAGGTTAGTTAGAAAGCCTAAACTTATTACTTGCAATAATTGCTCTAAAAGTGATGTTGATATTGTTGATCAAATGTGTAAAACTTATTCAGTAGCAAGAGGATGTAGAAGAAGGTCATTGACATTATTCTTTAGAACGATTAACATTGCAGGTGGAAATTCATGCATAATAACCCTCAAACTACAATGAAAAGGTAGAGATTGGGTATGAGCTAGCAAAATCAATAATGGCGAAGGCCTTCCTGGACAGTAACATTCCAATAGTGCTAGTTGGCCATAATGGCTAAGATTGATCCTTCAAGAAATGATGACCGCCAAGGGTGGCCGAGGTCGTTAAGGCGCGGACTCCTGGACGGAAGGTCCGGGGCTCGAATCCCGCCAGGACCGTCCTTTCCGACTGAGGTTTTTTTTTTTTTTCCAGGTTTTCCTCAGGCTTCATAAATGGTAAATGCCGGGGAGGTACCCTAAACTTAGGCCTGAAACGTTTCCTTCCTTAAAAATAAATCCTTTCCCAGTATATCACTTCATTTCATGTATCATCAGTGTCCGCTGCCTGTGGTGCCTCTGTACAAAAACGGGCGTTAAACACCATTCATTCATTCATTTTCAAGAAACTATGAGCCGGCGGTAAATCTCACAAGAGCCAGTTGCAGTGTTTATCCAAGAAATATAGACAATGAAAACAATAATGTTTGCGTTACATGCAATAGAGTAATGTGTAAATCACATTTAAAAATCATTTGTGTAGAGTGCCTTGAATGAAAAATGATAAATAACAAAGTAATAACATGTAGAACTTCAATATAATAAGAACTTTCATTTCTTAAATTTATCTTTTTATGCTTGTTTTAGAAATAATGTCACGTATCTGTTAGCATGCATGTCATTTACAGCAGTTTTGCTATGAAATTTGTTTTTGGTTGAAAGTATATTTATTACATACAGAATTAAGATTGCTTCCTGGTTTTTATATGACAATTGTGTAATAACATAAACACGTTTGAATATCTGGGCAAACTATCCAAAATATAAGGGAATTTTTAATAATTGCATGGGATCATAATGGCTTTCACGCGAATATTTATGTCAAAAAAGTTATGCTGTTACTTAAGAATTAAAGAACAAAAGTTTATTAACGTAGTATTAAATGTTTATTGCAATCTACTTTTCTCCTTAATATTTTTGTGTTAACAATGTGCAGATGTGAAAAGAGAACCTATCCCTTGTTGAGTCTAACAGCGGGAATCGCGGGAAATTTCAAGAAACAATGTCGTTAATTGGCATCTCGGTGAACATTTACGATACCGAATCAGATGGTAGTGTACTGTAATTTTGAATAGTCCTGGTGAATGACCTTGTATCGATCTGCGCGAGACAGCTCTAGGAAATTTGTGGTGGGGATAAATTCTCAGTTGCATAAATGTAACAAGCGGTTGCAAGCGAGAAAGATGAAAGAATACAGCTGTGCAATAAACCGTTCCTATAATGTGTTCAGTACGGAAATAAGAGAGATACTAACCTGATTCCCCAATAAACGAATAAACAAAAAATGAATTCCACCAGAAACCACTGTGCATCTCTTGCTCATTCGCCAGGGCTATTCAACTACTGTAGTCTCGTTTTCGTTGCGGACGAGCGACATCTAAAGAGTTTTCTTAACACGTCATTGTCGTTGTTTGTTTTTGTATTAACCTGCTGTACTGTAACCACAATAATGCAAGCTGATCGGTAGCTCACAAACGAATACCGCTGGCCCACAATGAAAACGAGACCATTTTTTACCCGACTTAAAGTGTTTATGAACGTCTTCCTAGGTGGGCGAGCATATTGTTAGCCACAGAGCATTCCGTTTATAAAGTTAAATTTACCGCAAAGCGTTCTTTATAGCAGCTACGTTGGAATAAACAAATGATTCTCGCCAATAATAATAGCAACTTTTAAAAAATAGGACGATAATTACAAAAAGGAAAGAAATTGTTAGAATAGTACGAAATATGCAACAAAGTACAAAAAAGGCAAAAATAAAAATTATTCCTCATGTTTGATGTTCACGAATATTATTTCTGTACACTTAGATATTTTCTTAGTTCACCAATTAAAATAAAAATATATGTAAAAAATTGTCATTTGAGACGTGATTGTAAACTAAGGTCCCTACAGATGGCAATAAAAAATACAAACATCGGCCACAATACATAGACATTGATTTTTTCTTCTTTTTTTAAAGCATTAAAACGCATTCAGCTATATTATTGGAAGATTCGGGGTTACGCAAATCAGCATTATTCTAGAGGAGTCTATAACTAGGCAATCTTTATAAATACTACATTCGTATTTTTAAAGCAACAAGAAATGTAAACTTATTAGGTTTTTGTGGGAAAAATCCTGCAAGAGGTAAAACAAATCGTAATACAAGTCGGTAGAACATTTGTCTTTAATTGCTTAAGCTGCCAAATAAAATTGTGCACTGTTACGTAGGAAAAAATATTCTTTAGTTCAAATCATATGTGAAAATGCGCTTAGCAAAGGAAACTCGCAAAGTTGAAATGCTACGCAATGACGACAGTGCTTGAAACTACAGTAGAGATTTATTTACAAAAGGCTTAAAACAAACTATTATCAGATCAGAAAAAGAATATAAATACCGATCAAGTATACTTATATAATAAAAGAGTGCAGATGGCTCGATCATTTAGCATTCATTTATTTGTTTTATTAAAGACACTCGTTAACATCTCTAGTTTTTAGTGTCCCCATTCAATTCTGGGCTTGAAGCGGCAGTCATATTTTTCTCTCTTATTTCACTCGGTCCTGGTGGTGTAATGGTAACCATACTTGCATTCTAAACCCAATATCGCGGGTTCGAACCCGGCCAGGATCGATGGATTTTTTCGGGCGTAAAAATACTAAGTATGGCTTCCTTCAGAAGGGAAGTAAAGCCGTGGGTCCCGTGTCATACATTTACGGCACGAAAAAAAAAACCCAAGCCTGAAAGAAGAGGCCTCTAAGCAAAATTTGTCGGCCGTTTCACGCCCAGAATTGAATGTAGACGCTGATGACCTGAGATGTTAAAGACCGTCCTTAAATAAAACAAAAAAGAAAAGAAAAGAAAGAAAGAAAGAATCTCTTATTTCAGGCTTGGGTTTTTTACGCACCATAAATATACAACGGGACCTACAGCTTTACTTCCCTTCCTAAGGAAGCCATACATTATTTTTTTAAAATAATTTAGAATGAAAACAGAACATAAAACAACAAGCATTATTGTATGTTGCCAAATGAAGAATGTGATATTTGCGGACGCTCTTTAGCATCTCAGGTCATCAGCGTCCCATTCTATTTAGGGCGTGAAACGGCCGATAAATTTTGCTAGGAGGCCTCTTTTTTCAGGCTTGAGGTTCTTTTTCGTGCCGTAAATGTAGGACACGGGACCCACGGCTTTACTTCCCTTCCGAAGGAAGCCCATACTTATGATTTTTACGCCCGAAAAAGTCCATCGATCCTGACCGGATTTGAACTCGCGATCTTGGGTTTAGAAAGCAAGTATAGTTCCCACTACACCACAGGACCGACAAGAAGATGAATAAACCAGTAATATTTTAATAATAATTATTATAAATATTAAGATATTTGCCTTTAACCGAACAGTAAGGTACCACAAGTCACCCCTCCTAATAACAGAATTTGAAAATGTCAAAGTGACTGGAAATCAAGCATTAATAAAGTCCTGTAGGTACACAAGTTTGAAAAAATCGTTGAAAGCGGACCTGAGCCATGCTGGTTTGACGTTCCCCGACTACTGTCTGCCCCATCCTTATTCATCTTCTGAGACACTGGCTTCGCTTCCAGTAATCATATTCGCTATTGAAAGAAATTATGAATCGGTCTATTTGTGTGCGATTATTAAGAAAAACCGCAAAACTATATACACATTCAGCGAGCATGTTTTGTGGTAAGATATACAAACGGGTCATTGACAAGATCCTCCGCACTCGGGTTATGTGCACCGCACAGGAGAAAGTTGGTACTCCTACATTTCTGACATTTCTTCCTTCGAAACCGCTTTTTAGCAGGTAATTCGCCCATCGTTGTTAAGATTTGAACTTTGGAGTATGTACTTGCCTTTGTTGTAAGTGAATACAAACTATACGCTCGGCGCGCAGTTAGTACTTCCACCCGAATTCGCTTACCTAGTGAAATGTCGGCTACACAATGGCTGCGGAGCGACTTCTCAACGATCTTTTATTACCTGTTTATTTCATGTTTGTCAATGACCAAGGAAGGAATTGTCGTTGTTTCAAACCGAGTGCTTCCGACAACACACTTGTGGACGTCACTGATTTGGGTTGATATCAAGTGAC
The DNA here is from genome assembly GCA_030762175.1 of Metallyticus violacea. Lineage (NCBI taxonomy): Eukaryota > Metazoa > Arthropoda > Insecta > Mantodea > Metallyticidae > Metallyticus > Metallyticus violacea. Next base: position 45,291,748 of record CM060835.1, on the reverse strand, counting down.
GGTATCGTAACGAGTGATAGCTTTTATATATATGATCATTAACAGTGAAGCCTGTTTCGTGTTTGTGCCAGTGGTTTCGTGTTTGTGCTTTTGTTAGTATTTCTACAAGACTTAGCCGAGCTATTTCGTGATTTTTAAATGTAAATGTTTTGATTTGCCTTATGGTGGATAACCCCATTTTTTGTTCAATTGATTTGTATAAATATGTTTAGTGGTATTGATTTTGATCATTTCATATCAACCTAATGGTAATTATTTAATGTTTGTTATGCTGCAGCTCTTGCACACGACTTCACAGAATCACCAGTGCATACTTCAGTGGAAGAAGATGACATTGCTCGCTTCACGTGCCAAATTGAATCTGTTCCGAAAGCTCTCATTTCTTGGGAAAGGAATGGAAAACCTCTACCTCAAAGCAGCAGGTAATTTTAGCTCTTCTCTACCATTTGGGGGCGGGGGATGCTAGATTTTAGAAAGAAAGATTTCATTTCGTTACCATTATGTTACCTTCCTCTCGGCAGCAAGGATACCGCAGTACATGGTCAGTAGACCACATAGGTACGCAGTAAAGCGGTAATGAAGGTCAGTATACTGATAAAAATGCATGCTTGCTTATTGCTGTATGGTGTTGTTTCGCTCCACTTAAGAGTGTGAGCTGTTTGAATCCTATTTAAAAATGTAGTATTGAACAACAAATTTTTAATCATTGTAACATTATAAAATTGAATCGGCAGCTAAGTGTCGTAAGAAAGCTGTTCAGGCGTTGCTGCATATTGTGTTCATTTCTCAGAATAGGCGACAAATTCACAACTACTGAATCAGTAATGGACAAGAAAACAAATTCAATAGGCCACATTTTAACAGATAAAATTTTGACATTCATACTCGATTAGAAAACACGATAGTATTTTTGCAACAGGAGGAATTTGGGTATAAAAATGACAAACTTATCATTCACACAAGACTACAGAAGTGCAAACCTTATTACCCAGAAACAATTATGAGAAATATTATACATTTTTGACCGACTACTGCCGTTAACAGATCATCATACACTTTCATTTTTATTTTGGTTTTAGTGCAGTATACAGATTATAACTGATTAATTTATTGTAGAATGTAAGCTGTGAAGTTAATTATATTTTTCAATGCAAATGCAAGTGCGATTCCTTTGATTTCTTATTTCATTTTTCATACCCAGAGTTCGAAAATTCAGACATTTATTTTGGTTAAAATAGGCAGGCTAAAATACACAATGCATTATATTAGATAGTAATATAATGCATTTATTAAAAGTGAAAAGAGAGAGTAATGTCGCTCATTATTAACGAAAATAGGTATTTAAGATAGTAATATCTTTATCAAATAATTAAAGTACTCTTGTTTACTAGCAACGACAAGATTTTTTTTCAAAGTAGCAAATGTCATTATTGGTCGCTTATAAGAGAGAACATTTTTCATCGTGGAAAAAGAACTTTCTACTTCCATTGAAGTGATTGGGGCATATTTAAAGTAAACTATTTCAGAAGAATTTATACCAGTTACAACAGAACATTCATCTTTCTGGGTATCATGAAAATGTGATCGAAACAAAATAAAGTAGTTTTGAAGAGTCCTTGTGAATGAGCAAAAAATGGGCAGTGGTTTCTGGTCAAGTTCATTTTATATTCATGCATTTATAGGCGAATCAGGTAGTATCTCTCTTACTTCCATATTGAACACATTGTAGGAGTGGCTTATTGCACAACTGTACTGCTCTCATCTTTCTCACTTGCATTTGTTTGATACATCTATGCAGCTGAGAAGTTACCTCCACAATAAATTTCCTAGAATTGTCTCGTGTATATCGATATAAGGTCATTTGCCAGGACTATTAAAAATACAGTAATTCCCTCATCATTTCTATTTCCTGGTATTCGTAAGCCTGAGGTACCTGTGTGTATGTTTCATTAATGAAGGTTCTGCTATTGAATAAGTGAATGAGGTAAGGAGAAAATTTTTGACTGCTTAAAAAGAAATAAACATATAGCAAGATTCTCAATAGATGTGTTTGCAAGGTGATCATGCAATTTAATTTTTATAAATCTTTCCACCTCAGTATATTGAAATTCTTATGTGCTTTATAAAATTTGTAAATGATCGCAGAAAAAAATCCATAACGATCCAAAACAGGCCAAAAAACAATAGTTTTAAACCTTGTAATAGGAAACAAAAGCCAAAATAGGCAAAAACAAAAAAATAAAAACGGGTCCTACTGATCACAAATGTGTGGAAACATGTTAATTTCTATCTAACTCTTAACTATATCCATCCAAATATAAAGGGCAAAGTTGTATCATCCCATATAGCAATCTATGTTTATTTTTGTTTTTCGGGATTTGAAGAAACTATGAGAGATATAAGTTTCCTGGCAGCACTGGAAAGAGGGTGTCTTACGATTAGTAACCATAGTGGCAGTTAGCACAGCACCCATTGTTGCAGCATAATGTTAATTGTTGTGCTCTTGCTGTCTGATGTTCTAGGATTAATGACAGCATTTTCGTGCGTAGATTTTAAACATTATAAATGAGGCTGTTCTTACAAGAATGCCTGGAAGAATTACAGGCTCTGCACATACAAATGTCTTGAGTTTAGACAAGGAGAAAAATCTTGAAAGCCAAGGAACATATGTGGCATTCTGCAACAGTAGTCAGAGAGAAAATATTTCTCCTGTAGAATTATAGTGAAAAATGGCTTGTGATTGCCTTACAGATAGAAGGGAAGTCTCTAAACATTCAATCACTGCAGGTGTCAAAAATCCTGCCCAAATACCTTAATTAGAGGATGCTTTGTGTCGTGGATACTCATAATCTAATGGAAGAACAAATGGCAGCAAGTGTGGAACAGTGTCAGCTCCTGATATGTCCATGATGCTATCTATCACAGGTTACAAAAGCTGGGTTTACCAATACAATGTGGAATCAAGGAGGCAGTCAGGATCTAGGTCTTCAAATCACACTCATTAGTGAAAGCAATTTCAAAGTAAAGATAACTGCTTCAAAGTGAAGATAGTTGCTGGTTTTTTCTCAGCAAGTGTCCGCATTCCAGGAACAAAATTCTGTTAGGTCTTAAGATATTCATGTCCATATAACTATATAGAAAAGTGCCCAACCATCTGTGTGGTGCAACTCACTGTAATATTGATTGGTTGTATATATTCATGAATATATACAACCAGTTTACTGATGGCAAACTGAATGTCATACCTTTGTGTTCCTATTGGGCAAGACAGTGGCACACTGTACCTATGTTCCTTTTTGTCTTGCTTATGTACAGTTTTTCACAGTCTTTGCAATTAATACTATATATGCCAGAATTTTCTTCTTTAAGTCTGGGTTCTGTTTGATTTAACTTCAACAGTTTGCCAACACTGTTCCTATTTTTAGGTGCTAAAGAGATATTGTACTGTTTGAAGATTTTCTGAAGTGATTATTGAAGTATGGGTAGTAAGTGAACTTATGGTAAGTTTTTTCTTTTGATAAAGTACAAAGTGTGGTAATTTGTTAATTTTCTTTTTTCCTTTGAATCTTTTTATTTTTTGATCAATTATTTGTTTGTTAAACACATTAAATTTTTCTGCTTCTATTATGTGTATGTATTCCTTTTTATATTCTTCTTTATTTAGTGGTACATTGATCGTACTTAAACCATGCTATTAAAGGTATCAGATTAAAGGGACACTGGAGAAATATTAAATACAAATAGAAAAATCAGTGGTTACAGCACATTTTTTGAACGAACACTATGAAATCAAGAAGGATATCACTTAATTAAAAGCAGTGCAACCCCAAAGGAACTCTGTATATGGGAAAAATTTTTCATAATAAATATAAGTTTAAACTCATGAATTTTGATATCCCAGAAGCAGACAACATTTTGTATAAGTTCATCAATAGACCACCAGAGCACTCACAGTCACTATGTCACCAATTTAGATTGATCTGTTAGTCGTTCATAGTTGACAATATATACAAGGTCTCATGTCATTTGTCCCATTTTTTTTAAAAGCTTTAAGAGTGGAATGTCAAGTGTTTTAATGTGTTGACATGATTTTAAGTAGTTTTACTTTAAATCTATCTAAGATCATGCAGAATATTTTTGAAATAGTTAGCAACTATTGGGATTGCATTTTAAATGAATAGTTTCATCTTCCTGGTTCCAATTAATATTCACCACTCACAGTAGCTCAACAATCAACATTGCCCATAAATATATTATTAAAATGCAGACTTGAAATTGTTACTTATATATTAATTACAAATAGTAAAAAGTACTATAAATAATCACACTTTGAAAGAATTAAGTAAATCCTTATTAAAACACTACTTTTGAATAAAAAGGATTGTGGTAATTGAATTTTATTTACCTTTTCTTTTTCTCTTTTCCCAGGTATTTTAATTTAGACTCAGGAGTTCTCTACATAACGAGAGTGCAGTTAGGCGATGCAGGTACTTACAGGTGAGTACTATTTTTATTTTTAACCATTTCTTTGTAATGATATAGTTTTTAAGTTAAGAGTATGTATTCTTAAAAAAAAAAAAAATCCATTATCTTCAGAATGTAAATAGATTAAAAATAACAATATAAATTGATATGAAATTTTTAGTGCAAATATCAATTTTTGCCGTTATTTTTTTGTGCCTTTCTCATTGTTAGATATACAAAGAATAAATTAATTATATCTTTGAAACAAATATTCAAAATAAAAAAAGTTAATTTGGTCTTTCTCATTTATTATAGCGGAAATGCATTAAAATCATATATTTGCATAAAACAGTACTCCCTTAAGCTCTACGAAAATGGAATCATGTAAATAGTATGTAGTTTTGTAAAAAAAGAAACTAACAGTTAACACTTCTAAGTGCTGCAAAGCTATAATGGCATGGAAAATGTTTGTAGCTAATTGAAATAAAATATTGTAACTTTAAAATCTCACATTATTAAAAATAAATTCCAAAGTGTCTTGAACTTCTGAAGCAGGCCAAATCTTAATGTAGTGTGTCTTGTCGTGATGAAAGGTTATGCCCAACAAGTTTTGACTCATATCATGTTGTATGAAAAGGGCTGATCACATCAAGATGCAGCCTTATCTGGAAGTTTAAGACACATACAACAATGCTAAGATGCCTATTCACACAAAAAATAAATAAAGGTTGTTACTAAATTTAAAAATGTAAAATGCTTTTTAAATGGAATGAATACATGAAGTTTTGATGCTACCATTTTACTAATGTTCCATGGTGCACAATTATGTAACTTAAAAGTCTTTTACCTAGATGCACTCCATGTCGGTCCTGGTGGTGTAGTGGTTACCATACTTGCCTCCAAAACCCAAGATCGCGGGTTCGAACCCGCCCAGGACCGGTGGATTTTTTCGGGCGTAAAAATTCTAAGTATGACTTCCTTTGGAAGGTAAGTAAAGCCGTGGGTCCCATGTCGTACATTTGCGGTATGAAAAAAGAACCTCAAGCCTGAAAGAGAGGCCTCTGAGCAAAATTTGTCGGCCGTTTCACGCCCTGAGTTGAATGGGACGCTAATGAACTGAGATGTTAGAGAGCATCCATAAATAAATCAATCAAAAAAAAAAAAAACCTAGATCCACACTTCATGCATAACAGTATTTTGATGCATAATAAAATGATTTGTAGCTTATTAAAGTATCATTACCATCATAGAGCTATTTTAATAAAGGTTAGTTAACTTCAAACACAACATGCATCTGTCTAGGGTTCAAATAAGAAATTACTGCAAGCAGCAATAAGATATATTTTTTGTTACTGAGAGGCTTTCATTTATGTTGTTTATCATAAAACTTGTTTGTATGCATAGGTTTTACAGAATGATAGAGCTGTTTCCAGTAAGAGGGAGGTTTGGAAAGTTTTTGGCCTAGAAGGATTTGTGTTTATTTTACAACTTTATTTCTCTTAAAGTCAATATATTTATTCCAGTGATGCTTCAATTTCATTATCGTGTCTCTGAAGTGGTTTTATGGAAGTTCTGCAAAATACTTCTATAGCTGCAATTGCCTCTTGATTTTATGAAAAATGCTGACCAGCAAATAAGAGTTTGTACTTTGGGAACAGATGGAAGTCAAAGGGAGCCAAATCTGGGAAGTAGGTTAGATGCTCCAATAATTTATACTTTAATTGATAAACCACCCCATCACTAAAACACTTTTATGAGCAGGTGTACTGTCTTGATAAAAATAATTTTTTCTTATGCAAATTGGGTATTTTTCTCATCTTTTTTTCATCTAGGGAATTCAAAAGATTGGAATACTACTCTACAGTTATAGTTTTTATTCTTCTGAAGATGGTGTATTAGTAAATTTCCTTAAACATTTCAAAAGACATGCATAACTGTTTCTAATATAACTGACTTTCTCTTTTTGTCCACCATTTTGATTCTGGTGTGTGATGGTGGTTTCAATCTCATCCACAGTTATAAGTCAATGTACAAAATTATACCTGTTGTTAAAATGCTGGAAATGCTATTATAATATTTTCAATGAATGCATTTTTGATCTGCTGTTAGCAAATAAGGAGTTCTTAATCTAAATGTTCCATTGAAATGTCTATAGCCTCAGCAATTTCACACATTTTAACCCATTGGTCATCTAAAACCACATAGTGTGTTCAATGAATCCTACTGTAGTATTTTTTGGACTTCCTTCACAGGGTGATCCTCAAAGTTAGTAAAGCTATGTTTAAATTCAATGGCCCAATTTTTAATCACTGAAAATAAATGATGAATTCCCTTTGATGATTTTTTATAGGAACTGTATCACTGCAAGATACTAAAATTTTATTAGTTCAGTGGAATACCTGCAACACATCTACATTAGAAAGTTTTATTAAATTAAATATTTGAAACAATCTTGAGAAATAATAGTTACAAAATATTCGATTCTATTTTCCTCCCAAATAATTAATTTAGTTGGTATTTCAAATGAATGCTTAAAATTTACCAGTATAAAATACAATTAACTTGCCAATTGCAAGGTCACCTATGGCCAGGACTTTTTTTCACACTGCCCCCTTACCGACTGTTTGAAGATTAGTGTTTATATCTTATTTGGCATTCTGAATGGAAATGTATACTGGAAATGTATCTGTATTTTAAATAATCTTCTTGAACACCAGAGTATATTATTGATTAGTCATTTTTTGTTTGTTGTTGTAATGTGGATTAGTGAGAGTGCACCAATGTATATATATTGAGTTTCATTGTTCATCATCACATCTGTAGAGATGAATTACCAGAAGATTCCCCAAGGCAATCCTATACCACTATCTACAGAAGAAGAGGTTTCATGGTCAGCCTGAGAAACGATGGATAGGAAACTCTTTGCTAAGAATTTAACCTAGAGATCTGATGCTTGAAATGCAAAGAAAGAGAAGACATAACAATATTTGGTCATGTTTTGTAATAATGTATTCTCCCATTTTAAGGAAATGGGTTTATTTCAATGTATTGCCACTTGAATGTAATTATGCAGTGGAATTTGATAATCTCATTTCTTCAAGGTTTACATTTCTGACCATTGATACATATTTTTATAAAAATTGCAATGATCTGCAATGTGAAAGTAGTTTTAAGCACTTTTGAAAAAAGTATATTCCTCTAAATACATTTTTCTTGCTGATTATGGAAATGTCTTTGATTTTTCTATTACCTACAGTTTGGAATTAAATAGCTACCATATAAAATATTTTAACGTAAACATTGATTTCAGATATTGTAATATCAATACATGATTATTTCTTAAGAAAAAAGAATAGCATACTTACTATGGGTTGTGCTTTTAAAAATATGTACAAATCTGAATTAAAATTGAGAGATGTAAATATTTAGTAGATGAGTTTCTTTTTCTGAGTCATCACAATGTATCACTAACCATTTGGATTTCTTCCAATAACTCTGGTGATGTTTTTGCATCAACATAATGCTTAGTGAGGGCTTTCATCCAATGACATCTGCACAGTAGCAAAAAATTTAAATGCAGATGCAAGAAATTTAGGTTTGAGTGACATGTGCCAGGCGAACATCCAGCAGTTTCAGTATTCCATGTTTGTAGGCAGGAACTTAGTTTTTCCCAAGAATTTCATACATAGAGCCTCTTGAATCATTTGGGTATCACTAAAATTTTCTTCACACATTTGATCTTGAAATATCTCTCACAACTGCATTAACATGCCATCTGTATTTTTGCTAAATCAGTCTTAAGTGGCCATTTGGTGTTCTTCAAATGACCATGAATGCAAGTGGCTGCTAAATTGAGGTTATGAAACTTTGGAATTGATAAGAGGAGTTACAGTATGTACATTAAAAGTGCCATGTGGCATGTATGCATTTTCTGATCCAATACGCTATTTAAATATTGTAACTTCAAACACTGCAATGCATTTAAAATGAGAATACAGTACTGTACTGTAACATAGGTAAAATTGAGAGGAATCTAACATCCAGTTGTTGACATCCATGAGTGAAACATGTTCCCGTGCATAACAAACTGTTTTGAACAACATGTTATGCCTTTTCAGAAATATTTCAGCCACCTATTGCTAGCAACAAAATCACCAACGTTTCACTTTCTGTCATACATTTTCTTAAGGCATTGGTCCACAGACTGGTAGCTTCTTCACATATGCTTGCTTACACCATATTTAAATAAATTTGTTCACATCTCTATAACCTGACTCCATGTTCTTTTTCATGCCTTGTGTTTGTTTTTGGCCACTCATATAAATCCCTTCTATATTTTTGAGAATTTTATAATTTGCATTTTACACATTTGAAAATTTTGGTATATACGCATATTGAGATTTCTTTCTCTCTTTCAAGAATCACTTTTCTGCTCTCCTCTAAAGTGATAATCGTCCTTGATTTATTGCACCTCACATATTCACTGATTGTGCTTAATTGAAACTGACAATTCGCATGCACTACAAAAACACTTCTACCAATGGAGAGAACTTGCATGCTCATTGTTGGCTTGTGCATTCACATCTCTCTGTTCATTGAGTAGATTACAGTTTTATTTACTACATAAGCAGGCTATGAGAAGAGAGGATGAGGAAGATGGGCAGTAATTTGAACCCCAGAAATGACAAACTACATATATAATTTAGTATAATGAGGATCAGAAATGATAAAGCCAAAATATTGAATTACCTCGGCTTTGGGGCAGAAAGGCTATCTGAACGCTGAGAATAGTATTGGTTAATATTTTAAAAAGATTTGTGATTAGTCCTTCAGGTAAATAATACATGTTGAAGAAGAGTGAATTTTCTGTAGAAGATATATCAAACTCAAGTAAACATATTTGTGATTTGTACTTCAAGTAAATGACACAAGTTGGAGAGCATTGAATATTCTGCAGAGCTTACATCAAACACAACTAAATGTGTAGGAGAAATCTATCAATTAATATTGACTTGGAATGTTTTGACCACAATCTTTGTTCTGATGTATATATTAACAAAACTTTGCTCATAAAATCATTTGTGCAGCAATCAGAAAAAAGTCAATGGAATTGTGTTGGCTACCAGTTCTGATAACAGCACCCTATTATTTTGGAAAATCAACAAACATGAATATGCTGAAAATTTTTTTCGAAATAAAATTAGATGAAGAAGATAACCACAAGAGTTGTGAAAAAAAATAAAATTAGAAAATGGGTAGAAGATGATGAGAAAATGCTAACATAAAACTTCAAATTATTCAAGAACAATAACTTGAAGATATATCAATGTCAGTGTAAAGAAAATCAAGCATAAGCTGAGGTTCAGAATGGACTGTAGGCAGTTCTTTTGTGAACACTCTGGTCAGCATTGATATGTTTCAAAGACATACTCTGTGGCAATTTAGTGGAATTGAAGCATTCTTTCGAAAGTATCTTAGAGCATTCAAAGATCATTATTGTTTGAGAGAAACCAGTAGGCACTTATCTGAGGAAGACAGATTATACATTTCATCTATTTACTATAGAGAATTAAACTAGTTCCAAGTGCAAGAAGGTTTGAAAATGCGGGTGTATTTTTTGCACAAGTATTTCCAGCAAAGAGTAATTATTTTAATAGATGAATTTGATGCACCTATTAAAGAGTTACTAGATATGGATGAAAAAATAAATTTATCTTATATTAATGAAGTGATTGAGTTTATTAGCTCAATATTTTCTTGACAATGAACATGTGTTAGGTGTCTTAATCAATGCTCATCTGCCATTAACAACAACCTTGTTTATAAATATTGTACTTACGAAGCTGTTGATAATGGAATGGTAATATATCCTAAACTTGGGTATTCATTTTTTTTTTATTTACACTAAACTCCATTTACTTACATAAAAGTAAGACATGTTTCGGGAGAATCTCTCCCATCTTCAGTAGCTCAATGAGCAACTGAATGGCGGTTCGGTGAGCAACTGAAGATGGGAGAGATTGTCCCGAAACGTGTCTTACTTTTATGTAAGTAAATGGAGTTTAGTGTAAAAAAAAATGAATACCTAAGTTTAGAACAACCTTGTTACCACAAGCACATAATACTGAGGTGTGCTCATTCCTGGAAGATGACCAGTTTTCTGAATACTATGGGTTTACTGAAGTGGCTCTATTGCTCCAAGAACCAAAGTTCAAAGCCTTTGATGAAAGGAGAAATGTTGATTACTATAAAGGCTGCCAATCATTGGAGAGTGGGTGTAAAAGTATTGTGTTTATTTTTTTGTATAATACTTAAATATTTGAGTGAGATAATGAGTCATAGTAACAAACATTGTGCCAAGTAATGACAAATGGTTTAAACCACCTAACTATTGGGTTAGAAGTCATGGTGTATCAAATTTTATTGAAGAAATTCGAGAGAAAATTCAAGCTATTTTATCTGTGGGTGCAATTGAAGTCACTAATCTTAAACAGAAACTCACAGTTATTGATGTGTTAGATCTAAATTCAATAATTAAAAAGGGTTGTATCACTCTTCCTAAAATTGAAGAAGAGGAACTGTTTTTTCTGTATTTGAAAGATTGCAGTTATTTCAATATAATTAAAAAAAAAAAAAAAAAAAAAAACTTCTCTCATACTCCCGTATTGGAGATGCAGAGCAGTGAAATTAAAGATGCAATTGTATATGAATTTTATGTTCTTTGTTTTACTGCATAAGTACAACTTTACAATGAACAGATTGACAAATTTGATATTGCATTATGTTCTTTGGATGGAAAAAATGAAGAATTGTTTAAAAAATTAGCAAATTCTATAGCATGTCTGTTTTCCAGAAATGTACCAGTACCATAAAAATCTATGGGTTTAAAGGACCTCTTATTCCTTTTGCATGTGATGGTTCAGATATAATAGTACAAATTAAAATATGTTGTCAACAAGTGAGTAATTGTTAGCATTTTCTATTGATGCCATGGCCAAGTGATGGAGCTGAAATAATTGTGGAAGTGAAGTGGGGCTTTGATGAAACTGTGCATTCCGGTGTTAAACAGATATTTGACTTTGAATATTACAAAGTTTGATAAATACCCAGTTACAGTAAAAAAATTACCTCAGTGTACATGCTGATGAGTCAATTGACTGTTAAAGTCTGTGCTCTTGTAGATGACAGAATGAGTTTGTCAAGAAGTTGGAAAACATTGATGTTATAAGAAGAAATTGATTATAAAAACCAGTGCAGGAATGTAAATCTTGAACTGTAAGTTTTTGATGTAACTTAATTTTGTTGTATGTCTTGAAATTATGATAAAAGTATTTGCAGTCAGAGTAGTTCATGGTCAATTGTCTAATACCAGTTAACCTGTGTAATAAGCCTGGCTGCTGGTAGTGAGAGGTGAGTGCCCAGTTAAGATTATATTTACATTAATTGTATGAGAAAATTAATCTATTCCAAATAAAAATGACTCTCTGTTGAGTTAGCCGCTAAGTGAAAGTGACCTTTTGGTAGGTTTTTATTTATTGCACAGTTCCATAAGAAAATTGCTAGCCAAATTGTAGACATGATATAGTAAAGAAGAAGACTTTTCTGTAACTTCTGCAATTTCATTCATGTATATGGAGAGAGAGAATTGTGTGCTCTCCATTTTTCAAATAGTAAAGCATATATAGTGATATTATTAATAATACTCTTTGAAATTGAAGTGTGTCTTATTCTTGCATTGTTATCCTAATACCAAGTCTGGAGGTTATGGTACAGAATTGTATTTACTTGCATATTCAGAAATTGGTCTTAAGAATCAATTTTATCATAAATCATATCCTCTTTGTTTTTTTGTTTCAGGTGTACTGCCACCAACTTGCTCGCAAAGAAAACAAAAATTAGTGAAGAAGCAGAACTTACAGTGAAACCACGGTCACTATTTTCTAGGCCTCCAGAATTCCTTTCCCAGTTAGGTGGTGCAATGAATGTAGTGATAACACGGACAGGTGATAATTTAACTCTTGACTGTGCAGCAATGGGCTTGCCTACCCCTGAACTTTCTTGGTCTTTTGGCAGTGGCAAATTGGCAATTGCAATGCCACAAGTTAAGAGTGGTCCTGGAATTAGTATTTTATCACTGCAAAATGTTTCACCACATCATGCAGGTACATATACCTGTTCAGCACGGAGTGAAGATTCACCATCAGTTAACCAGGTATGTAATTTAGTTACTCATTCTTTGGATGAACTGCAACTTTTTATTTTCTTTCCATGCATATATTTGCATAAATATGTACATTACTTGTCATCTGCAGGACACTGCCACGGATGGCCTAGGTCGTTAAGGCACAGACTCGTGAGCTGGAGGTCTGGGGTTCGAATCCTGCCAGGACCATCCTCCCTGACTGACAGGTTTTTTCCTGGTTTTCCTCAGTCCTCATAAATGCCAAATGCCAGGGAGGTACCCTAAACTTAGGCCTGGAACGTTTCCTTCCTTTAAAAAATCCTTTCCCAATATATAATTTCATCCCATGTATCATCAGTGTCCATCGCCTGTGGTGCCTCAGTAGTAAAAACGGGCGTTAAACACTATTAAAAAAAAATCTGCAAGGACAGTTCACTCTATCACGTATTACAGAATGTAAGTTTGATTTAGCACTTAGAAGGCTAAGGAAGATGCAAGGGTTCTGTTTAGGTAATCATAAAGAAGAGTAGAAAATAAAGCAACTGCAGGGAACATTGATTTACAGTACAGTGACTCCTGCCCTGGTGCTTGCACCATCTTGGTTACTTATACAATCTTTGGAACTAAAATACATTAAAGGAAAAAGTGAATATTTAAAGCTACTATAAATGAATGAAAGAATGTCATATTTCAGCACATTACAATTACAGTTTTGTAGGGAGCACAGTGCAATACTGTATCCTGCATCCCCAAGAAATCGTGTATGAGCATGATTTTCTGCCATCTCCAAAAGTTGTGCATGAACGTGATTTTCTGCCATTATTCTACAAATGTCAGAGTTTTGCCAAATTTTGGAATTGTGTACTGAACCAGCTACGTGGCATCCACACTAGCAAATTCTTGATTTGCTAGTACATTGATACTGGCTACTCCCTTCCTATTAATATATCCATTACCATAGAGATACAACTTTTTAATAAGCGTATGTTAATCAACAGCCGCTTTAGCATAGGGGAAATTATATCTTATCGTGCCACTGAATGCATCCTGTAGGGATTGGGCTATTGGAAATTTTATCTTAGTGTTAATTTTAGATTCAATTGCAACTAAAACTTCAGATACTGTATGTAATACTGCATCTTGATTTACACCAATGCCTTCAGCCACTCCACTCTGAAACCTAGAATTAACAGTACAGTGCAAAAAATTCTTCCCTCCCCTTTTTCTTCTTCTTCTCCTCCCCATTGTTAAGAGCCTCACCTCTTGTTTTGTAATTGTTCTCCAGAAAATATTGCAACATCCACTACACATTTTGTGTAGTAAACCTCTATAGTGCTTTGTAATTATCAGTATCAGAGTCTACAATTTTTTATATATTTTTCCTTCAACCAGAAACATCTGTGTAATATTCCATTTTTGTATGTTGGCTTTATGCTTCCTTGTGAGTTACTTATACAGCATACTCGTAATCTTGTATAATTCTGTGCCACTTGAACTTTAAGTGCATAAAAATGAAGCAGACACTATGCAGTAGAGTTGTTGCCTCCCACCACTCAAATCAATGGCATGCAGAATGCAAGTGTTGCTTGCTAGGTATTTTTATACATACGACTGCAAGTAAAAACTCTCATTAAGTGAGTGTAAAATATTTGTTCATTTTTATGCATATCAGTCAATGACTTAGCATCTGCTGTTACTCATGTTATCAGAAATCTGTCTCAGATAATGATTGATAATTGCAGGATTTTCAGGCTAAGTCAGGTATTATTCCTCAGCTCTGTGCAAATAAACATTTTGCCCTAGCCTAGCATAATGTTGGCATAATATTTTAGTCAAAAAGGTGTTACCCAGTTTGTTTTTATAAAATTTGTAATTTTTAAGGTTACTCCAAATAATCATGCACCCTCTTTAGTTTTTTATAGTAGCAACAATGTACTTTGCTGTTTTTAAATTTTGACACTTAATGCCCACGTGCATTCTATATATAATGCACATATTATTTTTCAAATGACCCTCTTTTGTAGAACCAAAGTCTATTCAGGCATGCATCAATGGCAGTACACACTCTCTCCATAGGGAAATCTGTCACCTAGGAAAACTTGAGATTGCCTCAATATTGGAATTATTTTTCTTACAAACAACACGCTCCAGCATTGCCAACAGCTTATGGTCCAAAGGTTAGGTGAGGGGTGCTAGAGGGCCAGTCTTGTGCAGCAATAAAATGAACATTTCTATCAAGCTAAGATTAAGTGGACCCAGCTTAATGGGCTGCTATGAATCTTGTTCGAAACTCCCATTACCCATTCTTGAACAAAGTGGCATTCACAAGCTCAAGCAGAGTTGTTCGAAACACTCTGGCTATTGTCTTTATTCCCTTTTGGTATAAATGTGGCTTTATAACACCTCATAGCTCACTCTTATCAAGCCATCACCGAGGCAGGATGGTGGCCCCTCAAAATCTTTAAGACGCTCTCACTAGCTTCTTGGGAAGTCATAGCATTTCCTGCGGTTGTAGCTTTTTTCAATGTTGAACATTTTTTATCCATATAAAAAGTATTTTTATGTGTTCATTCTTAGCATAACACTCAAGTAGGCATCTGCATTTCAGTTTTCTCTGTTGCTTAAGTCTTGGAGTTAAAAATGCCCAGTACTCTGGTGAAAAGCCTTCAGCCCAAGGTCTTGTCTGAGCAATCTGGACATTGTTCTCCCTGAGATGTTTATATCAATGCCATTTCTTTCTTTCTGTTGAAGAACTGCATTTTGACTCGTATAATCTGCCACTGCCACTATGCTAGTCTTCATAAAGTGTGAACATTTGGATCTTGGACTATCATAGAAGATACATGTTTCAGTGAAGCATTTGATAGTGCAGAACACAAATTTGCTAATTTTCAGCTTCTTGAGAGTCTAGAAAATATTTTCGTACTCTTTGAACAAGTTTTTCATAATCTCCCCACCCCATGACTTAACCTTTGCTGATGTGCACTTTTCGTTGCAGTTGAACTCAACAATGAATAGGCAGAGCTTGGCAGCAGTTGCATTATCAGATTGTCAAAATGCCAGGTTAGGTCCCTTTTTAAATCTTTATAATAGAACTTATAGCCAGAATAAGAAGTTTTTTAAAAATTTATATTTTTAGCTTTTTCATTATCCCTGTGAGTATGAAAATATATTGTGAACGTAAAAATAGTATCTGCTGGTCAATGAGTTTGAGGCCACTGCTTTAGTGTGATTTAAATATTTTTGAGAC
The DNA here is from genome assembly GCA_030762175.1 of Metallyticus violacea. NCBI lineage: Eukaryota > Metazoa > Arthropoda > Insecta > Mantodea > Metallyticidae > Metallyticus > Metallyticus violacea. Next base: position 45,275,852 of record CM060835.1, on the reverse strand, counting down.
CACTATTTTAGTGTGATTGAAACGTAATTAATTTTCAGTTCCAAGGAGAACAAAAGCTTTTTTTCTTCAATTTTTAGAAGTATCCTTTATAAATATGTGTGCATATCTACCTTATAAGCTGAAAATAAGAATTCATTTTTAATTAATATAAGAGTAGGACATCAATTATCTGAACTATAGGGACCAGGTATAGTGCAGATATTCAGTTGTTTGGATAATCAAATCTAAGCACATAGCAATTCAGAGATTTTTGTCAAATAAAATTTCAACCAAAACATAGTAATAAATAGAAATTACTGAATATTCATTTTATTATGTGAAGAAATTACAGATTTTTGTGTGTGTGCGTGGGCGCACCTGCTTGACCATCTGTTTTTTGACAAGATTCTATTTGCCTTCAGCAAAAGAAGTTAAGTTGGGCAACATCCACAGAACAAAACACTCAACATGAGATGATACTTCAGCTAGCTTTTTCAAACTAAACAGTTTGTTCCCATTTATTGAAGTCAAATGATCTACCTGTTGTGAAGTCATTTTCATGCATCAAAGAAAGTGGTCTGTGATTAATATAATTAGACCAGTATAAACTTGACAATAACAATTGTCATTAAATCAAAGAAAGATGACTGTTAACAATGAAAGCAACTCCAGTATTGCATATTGTATAACTGTACATTTTTACATACATAAAATGTACAAAAATTTAAAATAACAGAAATTGTAGTTTAAATATGTGACATTTTGAATGACTGATATATGTAATCCTAATCCTAATCAAAATTGTAATCATAATCCTAATCAAAATCCTATTGCATATGCATGTAATTTACTTAAAGTTCTAAAGTAGATAAATAACTGCTTTAAATATTGGATGAATTTGAATGATAAGGCTGCTTTTTTCTTGTGTATTAGAGGATGAATTAATTAATGTGTTTGAAATGAATGTAATATGTAGTTTTAAATTCACCCAAGTGAACACAGCTTGTAATGAAGATTTCTTATTTCTATTCGAAGCAGGACTTTAAGTTATTATTGCATTTTCCTTGCCTAAGGGGTATTATCTCTTAACAAAAAGCAATATAAATGATTTTACTGTCTAATTTTTTAATAAAAACATTGAATGGGGTGTAATGTTTTTTTGCTAGTGTGCCATTTAATGGATTCAGAGTTGATTGTATGTTTCTTTTTTAGTTATTTACACACTCTTAGCTTGCTTACCGCAAACTGATAAATAGTCAAAAGCCAATATCTGAAATATAAGAGGCATTCGATACATTGTTCAGCATTGTATTGTGACACCATTATTTTTCTATATGTGTATCATTCATTACCAATTCTATACGTGTTATAGATCTTTTCATATTCACTTTTGTTTAACTCTTGAAATAGAATTGTTTTTTTATACAGTAAACGATAAAGGGAAGGGGTTATATCAAAAGTACAGAATGAGTGATCCTTCATGCAACCAGTTTCACAGTGTGCACCTGACTGGCAAGGAGGCTGCTATATTGGAGGTGCAGGTGACAGAAAGTTCACAGTAAATATAGTACGGTTTGTCGCGTAAGTTATTTCTAACATACATAACATAAATACTTACAAAGAAAGGAAATACTAAGAAAGGAGGTGCTGGAACTGCCTCCCTTCATTGTTCAAGCATTTCTGACACCTGCTTAGGAAAATGCTGATTACACTCTGCAGTTCTCTCTGAGAAATGGCAGCATTTTCTTCACAAATATTACTTTTAAGTTCATCTAAAGTGTGTGGATTTTTTGTACACTTTCTCTTTTAATGCCCCCCAGATAAAAATCGCAAGGGGTTAAATCGTGGAATTCAGGAAATTCCTCTTCAAATAATCTCCTTACAGCACATGCTGATTCTGTATGCACATATGAATCATGCATGAATACTCTTTGGGGAATAGAATATTTGTATTGCCCCATTTCACTTGAACACTTTCACTCAATATGCTGTATTGTGTTGCCTAACAAACATGTAATACTTGCGCAAGATTTTAACTCACATTGATGTTTTATGCAGTGAAGGACTCCCAGCCTTGGCTGACATAGCGCTGCCATTCGGTCCCGTGGTTGTGTCAAGCATTGCTCACCCAGTATTACCTGTTTACTCATAGTAGTAGTATTTAATTATGTTAAAATTTTTGATCTGGTCTTTTAATTCATACATAGATATTTGGCTCCGTTCTAAGTGGAAAAATATTTCAGTGATTTTTCAAAGCAACAAACAAATGAATTGTGAATAGATGGATGGATGGACCGACGGATGGATGGATGGTTCAGTCGGTCTTTGGTACTTGAGCCTTGCTCATGGCTGGCCCTCTATGCTTATGCCCCAATTGGAACATCTGCTGGAGGAAGGGATGAAATGATGGAATCATGGAAAGTGACGGTTTGTGGACAGTGACTGAGCGGATGCATGGGGTCCCCAACATGTTTTCAGATAGAGCACCCAAATGCCAAAAACTAGTGGAAGGTGTCCCCCCCCAAATTAGCATAAGCCCCTCAGAAAGTTCACTTCAATTCCACACACCAGGATAGAAACTCAAAGAGTAAGCTTACATCACATTGCACGAACCCACCTTACCCTGGCACTTTCAACCCTGTAACAGAACCAATGTAATATAGTAAAATGAAATTGGAAAATTTGTGGAATGTAAATATTCATTCCAGCATATTTAACTAAGTGACCAGAGGAAACCAGGAAAAAATCTAAGGTCAGAATGGCCAGCCCAACAGTAATTGAACTTTTTTTTTTCCCCTCCCCCATACAAGACTGTCTCACAATGTCAAATCTACAAATTACAATAGTAATGGTTCATCATCTGCTCTTGATTGATTAGCACAGGCAAAAAATAAAGATGCTGTCATCATTGGAGAACCAGTGGGTATAAGTTAAGTCTTAAGTATTAGATTTGGCAGAGAAAACACTTAAAAAAAACAATGAGCATGGTCAAAGTAAGATTGATTCTAAGATTCAAAACAAGTAATGATAATGAATCAAAAAAATGATCTTTCATACATTTATACTTTTTTGGTTTTTTTTATAATTGTTTATCATTCCCATTTGCCAAGATTTTTGAGCTTTTGGATGGAAGATATTAAAGAGGCTGGAATTGATTAGCACTCAGATTTTGGATTTGCCTTTTCAGAGTGGGGAGAGAAAACTCCCATCCAGGCAACTGATTCAAGTAGGATTCTTAGGATTTATACTTTTACACCTGGTTGCAGAATAATCGCAAGCCAGCTGGTCTACAAATTAGGTTATCCTTTTGGAAAAATACACTTTAAGCACCTGATACAAAAATTATGAAAATGCTTATGGTGACTGTGAATTTATACATGTACTTCAAATTTGGTTTAAAATCAAAGAAAGGTTTTTGCAAATGAAAATTATTAATGCTCTTTTATTTTGATAGAATCAAAGGGTTAAAATTTCTGCAGAACATGTATCACTATAGTGGGACAGTGTGTATATATTTTTCTGTAGATATTCATCATTAACATTTTCTATGCTCAATAACTCTGTAAATGAAATAACCTTAGAGGCCCTCATGGTATATTAGACTCAGATGGAAATATTACATTTATGGTCAGATGGAGCAAATAGCTCAGATGATAAGATTATCAGTAAGCCAAGTGGTTCAAGTCTCCTGGCTGGACTTTGAGTTTTTCCAATTGATTCTGATCCCAATCCTTAGACTAACACATGCCTTGTGTTAAAAGTTCACATTTCATAATGATTCAAGTGCCTTAGGTAGCTTTATCCATAAAATACTAGAATTTGTACCATCTACTTTTTAGGTGAGAAAGATTATTCCAAATCTGCTTTTTCTGATAGTGATTTGCATTTCCTTAGACATCCCAAATACATATTGGCGTGCAGGTGAGGTTTGTTTGTTTGTTTGTTTTTTTTTGTCCCCTTTCTGGCATTACATATGATCTATGTCAAAGAACATGAGTAATTTATGTTTTGTTCTTAATTATCTAGTGAGTCAATTTGATAATCTTATGCTCCACTTGTGCATAATCTTATGCATAAGATTATCACATCGACTCCCTAGATGATTAAGAACATAATAGTCGCTTCATTGTATTGGTTCTGACACGAAATTAAATGTTATATTTAATTTATGTTTTGTTTGCAAATTAAATGTTATGCAGTGAAAACAAAGTAATATTTGACATTTCTTTGACAGGAAGAGACTGTAATAGAGAAGTTTTGTGAATATTAAAGGTCTCTTGTGCTATAATTGTGTTTGTATGTTTGAAGAAGAAGAAAGGTGTCTTGTAGGGCAGTAGTTTAAGTGACTTTTTATTTGAAAGTAGGGAATATTTCCATGTCATAAAAATGCAAAATGTCGAGAGAGTTTATTGCAGTATTGTGTTTATTTTGTGTTAACAGACAATATCCTTGGATGTTTTGGTACCACCATCCTTTGTCAAGGTGCCAACTTCTCAGTTCTACCTCACAGCCAAGACAGTTCGTTTTGAGTGTGAAGCCCAAGGAAACCCAACACCTGACATTGTTTGGCTGAAAAATGGGAAACGGCTCCAGATCAATGGTAAAGCCTTAAAACAAATAGTGGAAACAAATTTTTTAATTGAGCTTGCATATACTTTTCAAATTTGAACAATGATCATATAGTTTGAAAAGTGATGACTGAAAACTGTCTAATGTATAATGTTGGCCTCATTCTAATACCCAAAATCTACATTTTTTTGTGTTTATTGTTTATTTAAGCATTACATCATTGCTGCTATTGCTTTTAAAAGTATTAGTGTGAAATGGTACAGAAAATATAAAAAATTCTTTAGTCGAGACTTCTTTTACTCTGTTTTCTTTATAGTATTGTTTTTAAATTCAGTTTGGAAATGATTTTGGTTTTTAGATGCAGTATTTATTCAGTTTAAAAATGAAATTTTTATTTAACTTGCATTTAAAATGTATCCAGCATTAATTTGTGGGTATGTGGTTTATATGTAAGAGTGCATATAAACATTTTGATGCATTACTATGTTATATATTGTTTGCATAATTACTATGTTCTTCTGTGTATCTTTTTTTTTTAAACTTTCTTTTCAGGCATATGTATCTAGCTATTTATTAGATCTAGGAATTAGTCTATTAAGTTATCATAAGTCTATTTTATTCTATTATTTGAGATCTTAATATGTTAAGGAAATTATTTCATAAATTTACTACATTTTTATTATATAATTTCCTTCCCCCCTTTTTTTTCTATAAAAATTTGCTGTAAAAAGGAAATTATGTGAATGTGTTTCATAGGGATGTTATAAAATGGTCATTAGTATTTAATAGGACATATAATTTGTTAATTGACTTATTTTCAGTGTTCGATCTAAGTATTGGATAGAGAAAGGGAGAAGTTATGAAAGCATAAATGAAAAAATTAATTCAATCATTGTGTTTACTATAAGCAACATATATAAGTATTAAATTACTATTAATTTAATACCATAAACCATGATATTAAAATAATTTATATACCAAGGCTTATTTCTTTCAATTCAATAAAACTGTTAAAAGATGTGTTTTGCAGACTGAGATTGTGTCATCTCATAAAATGAAATACCCTATCAATACTCGCATAAATTAATTTCTATAACTATTGGGAATGCAAGCTATTTTCCATGGTTTGTTTTGTAACATTTTTTTCATCCTTCTTCCCCTCCCTTTTTTCTTATCTTTCTTTCCATTTTTTCTTTCTCTTCTTCCTCTTTTTTCCCCCCCTTCCATCACCCTCCACCTCCTGGGAGTTTCTCTTTCTGCCTATGCGAATATCATTCAAGTTAGGGGGTAAAAAATACAAAAGAAAACTTTATCTTTAACCACATCATTTTTTTTTTTTTAATGTACTGAAGATCTTGTTTAAGTTTATATTTACTCTACTGTAATTTCTCATAAAAACTACTGTGTTTGTGTGTAAAAAGGGAATATGCAAGAGGGTAAAATGAGGGCGGGCATTCCTCCTCTTTTTCTGAATTTAAAATTTGAGAAATTAGTGTAAAGTCTATTATTTCATAAATTAAGTCTATTATGTCAAAATAATTTCATATAGTGTTCCTAGGTCTTAAATTCTAACATTTATTGTCAGTGAAAGCCAACATTTTCTATCAGTGATACAGGTAATCGAACATGATTTTAGCTTAAGGCCTAATCTCAGTTCTCCACTTTTTGCACCTTATCATATAGGCATTATTTTATTGAGCTACTAGTTTAAAGCCAAGAACTTACCTTTCTCAATTTAAGATGCAAAAAAGTTGCAAGTTTTATTATGTCTTCTGCATGTTGAACTAAAATATCTACTAACAATTATGAAGGGGAACTGATATAAGTTACTTCTTCTTTCAAAAGACTAAATGTATGTCATTGGCTATGTAATCCATAATGATAAGGATCCTGTTATTCTCTCCCCATTTTGGCAAATTTTCAAAATTTTCCTTCTCTGTACTGTTGTCTCATCAGCTACAGTAAGGCATTTGACACATCTGTTCATTCTTGGAATGCCTGCTACATAATTCAGACAAGGGAGTTTACCAATACTGGTGATCCAGGTTCCAAAGGCATAAGTTTCAGAATTAGCTTGCATCAAATACATCAGTTATAAGGATCTTTTGTTGATTGTCGCACATTGATTGTTCTGTTTTGCCGTAAAGAATTTGTGACTCATTGCAGAAATTTTCTTCTTTATTACCTGTATCTACTGCATCAGTTTCATGATGTTTCAAAGTATTGATAGTAATCTCAACAATTTCTACCTCTTTAGCCATCCTTTTATTACTGACATGTAACTCTTTATTTTATTTGTTTTGAACATTTTTTGCGCTTATTAACTTGAATCAACTAAGAAAACATAATTACACTTACTGCTGCAAATGGAATATAAACATGAGATTTGAAAGTTGCTTATGCCACTTTTGAGATGTATCAATGGAAATGGAAATATGCTATTAATGTAAGCTCAAGACCAGAAATTAATTTTACACAAAGTATCAACTTAATGAATTCTCAAACTATACAATAAAATTAATTTTTGTTAATAAATATTAAATCTTGGAGGACAGGAACTTAAAAAAAGTCCAGTACTGAACACTGTTGTGTAGTACTGGAAAAAAAAAGAACCAAGTTAAGCTGACGTGTTTATAGTGTGTTTATCCCAGCTTAAATATTTAGCAACCTTTATTTGTAATATGTTGTTCCAGATTTGTGATTCATCTAATAAAATGCCTATAATTCATATTGTATCTTGTAAAAGTGGCTTCCAATTAATTATGAATATTAAGATAGTTCCTAAGGAATCTAGATTTAGTTTGCAATAGATGCCATTTTTATAGTTTATTGTAATAATGCAATATCAGAAGAGTGGGCAAAAGAATTAGCATGCATTTGAGAAATTCATCTATTTTTAGGTATAAGCCCAGAATAGGATACTGCTCTATAGCATTCAGATTTATGGTAAAAGGGGATGATCATCACCTAATCACTTAAATCGTAGTACTTGTAGTGCAAACATTTCAGAATGGGAAATTTATTCCAATGGATAATTTTTTAAATACTATTTAATGCTCATTTTTACTAGCTGTATCAATACAGGCAATAAATAGATGCTGAATATATGAGATAGAATGATAAATTAGGAAAGGAATTTCAGAAAGGAAGAGTTCCAGTTCTAAATGTAGGTACTTCCCCAGCATGCATCATTAAAGAATGAAGAAATCCTGGAAGGAAACCTCTCAGAAAAGACATTCATGAGTTCCTGCCATACCAGTTTTGGTTACCTTTATAAATCCCAGTTGCTAATGAAATATGAAGTGGTGGTTGCTTAACTGTGCTGAAAATCCTTCCTTCCCCCTCCCTCCTCCTTCCTTCTTTTGCCTGTTTCTCAGCTTTTCTCCCCTCTGTTCATTTTTTCCCTCCCTGTTTACCTTTATGGCATGGTATAAAAGAAAAACCAATTTCTTTGAATTTCCTTTTGTAGTTTTGGAAAGTATACAGTCTATCATCTTAAATGCATATTTTTATGGTCAGATTATTTATTTTTTTTTAATTTATGTACTTTACTCTTAAACTTTTTGGTTGCTTGTTGTACAAATTAACACAACAGGATTATATTTCTGCTTATCACTTCTGGCAAAAGTGCTTAATGTCAGTGCTCTTGCTTGGTAAGAATTACTATTGATTCAGGGTCCTATACTGTAGATTGCATGATAAAAATTTATCTGAAGGATATACTTAGATCTTAGTTGATGCACTGTAAATAATAAATATTAATCATATGTAAATGAAGAGGCAGTATGTGTAGTTTTGAAGCTCAAAGATCATATGGATATAAGAACCTGAAGCCAGTCAGTGTATGTGAGCTGGGTTAAGAAAGTTCACTAAGTATAACTTTAGTTAGATAACTTGATCCAAACAACAATATTGCATCTCTTTATATGACTGGCTGTAACTCAAAACTTAATAGCTAGACTTGGATATGGGCATTTTGTTTAAGATCTGAATTAAATGTACAGTTTTATTGTCTATGTAATATGTTCATAGATTTTTCTATAACTTTTCAATAAGATGGAATAAATTTTATCGGAAAGATCAAAAGATATGCCATAATGCAAGAGGTTTCTACATTGAAGTTTGTTGGTTCTGGTGGTGTAGTGATAACCATACTTGCCTTCTAAACCCAAGAGCACAGATTCAAACCTGGCCAGGATCGATGGGTTTTTTGGGGCGTTAAAATTCTAAGTATGGCTTCCTTCGGAAGGGAAGTAAAGCCATGGGTCATACATTTACAGAACCCAAAAGAAACTCAAGCCTGAAAGAAGAGGCTTCTCAGCAAAATTTGTCGGCTGTTTCACGTCCTGAATTGCATGGGATGCTGATGACCTAAGGTGTTAAAGAGTGTCCATAAATAAACCAAATCAACAACATTAAAGTTATTTGAGCTACGAGTCACCATATTGGGAAGGTGCAGCCACTGCAAATGGAAAAAAGGAAATAGAGTCACTTTGTGTAAATTCAGTCTTTATATTTTCATGAAAAGCACAAAATAAAATTGTATTCAAAATTTAATAATTATAAACATTAACCTGTGTTATAAGAGATGATGAAATTGATGTCCCTCAGCATCAGTGTTACCAGCATCTATTTAGGAAATTCCTGTATTTTATTGAACTTTTCTTCCATAAGAATGCAGAGGTTCACTATTTCTTGTTATTGAAATGTCCTGTCTCTTGTAACTTTATAACAAGTTTGCAAATAGTTATTCTACCTGGATCATGATTACCAAGATATTTTGTTGTAAATAACATTACTATTGAGTAGTCAAAAGCTAGTATTACTATTTCTCTGCAAGAAATATGTTTTTACATCGAACGATACATAAAAACCCCTTCTTCAAGACTATATGTAGTGGCATAACTAATGAACAATTGGCACACAATTTGCACACAATGAAAGCACCAAGCAAAACAGAAACATACAACCACTTGTTGACAAAGCATCCTTCAGATTAACTACTAACTGCTATGTGTATATACATTTAGTGATTGGCTTCTCCCAGCGCACAGCTGCACTCTGCCAGACCATAGCTTAAATAACCTCTATTTTTGTAAGTAGAATATTAGCTTTGGAAAATTATGCTGAAGATCGTGCATGAAAAGCCTGCAAGTATGAACGATTTGCTGGTAATGCATTTATAAACAATTTTTGTTAGGTATTCAAGTAGCAGGAAAGAACTGTGAATAATAATAGATCCTTGTTGATATTCTTAATCATCTCTTACAGGTCGAATAAAGCAGCGACCTTCAGAGCTGGTGTTGTCTAACACTGTGACTGATGACTCTGGCTTGTATCAGTGCCTAGCCCAAAACAAGGCTGGTGAAAGTTGGATAGCTGGTCGGCTTAGAGTGAATACCTCTAGCTTCCAACCTGAGCCACCTCAAGGCCTTGTTTGTTTCACACGTTCAGAGTCTCAAGTGGAGCTTCAGTGGAAAGAGCCCACCAAAATACCAGAGTCAGACATCAGCGCCTATACAGTACATTATCTTCCTACAGGTACATATACTTTCAATTAAATTGAAGTTTAGAAAGGTTGAATTATGACAGTCTTATTTTCTTTATCTCAGTATTCAAGTCTCAAATTCCTGTTTTAAGAATATAATTAATTATTTCTTTACACAACATTATTCTCCCATAATGCCTTTAGAAAGATTATTTCTGAAGTTTTAATGTTATTTTAAAATGCAATAATGGACAATGATTCTATGAGTTTTTATGGAATTATGTAAAAATGTTGAAAAGATAGAAGAAGAATTGTGTGAATTAGCATCAACAGGGCATGTGGTTTTTATTTATTTATTTATTTATTTCCCTCAATACAACCTCGGTCTAAAGAAATGATGAATGAATGTTTTAATGAAGTGATTGCATAAATGAGCCCATTATCTGGTATTGACCATGGTAATGAAAACCTCCAGCAAAAACCTTATCCAGATAACTGACCTTAAGGAATTTGAACCCAGGTCCTCTGAATTTATTGGCAGACATGCTCCACAAGACCACAGAGGCGGTTATATGGCCTATGTTTGACAGTTAACCTGCAAGAGGCTGATGATATGTCTCCAAAGGATTTTAACTGTTAGTTCTTTTTCATGAAAATAATATCAGAAATTTAATTATTCACACTTAATTGTTATTATACAATGGTAAGAAAGTGGATATTGAAAGCTATGTATATGCATCAGTACGATTCTTGTGACATTGGGTTTATAAAATATGAATGAATTGATTTCAGATGGAGGAGAAGAGAGGCAACATGTTTCTGTTAACCGTACATTTGTAGTACAAAAACTGGCAGCTTATACAAATTATACATTTTACGTGCGTGCCTACAGCAGTCGTTCTGCTAGTGACCAGTCAGCTCGCATTGTATGCCAAACAGGAGAAGGAGGTAGGTGTTCCTGTTCATTTGTTGAAGCCACTATTTTATTCAGGAATAAGTAATGTATAAGACCTATGGGTTTCATTGATACCAATAATATTTCCAGAATGGACAGGATTCTGGGATATTCACATTCTGAATTGAGCATGTTTGACTGTATCAAGAAAATAAATAAATTATTTAAATTTTACTCAGAAAGCTATAGACATTGAAGTGGTAATATATCCTGTTAAAATTGTATGTTCATACTAACCCACTTATACAACATTAGGACATGTTTTGGGGGCAATTGCTCACATCATCAGCTGTTGATATGGTGGCTGGACCTAAAGATGCTTCTGTAGTGGTCTCTGATGGTTTGAAATGAAACTTGCTCAGTTCTGTGAGTGGAACATAACATTTGATTAAGTTTTTTTTTATTTTTCAGGATGAAAGTTGTTTACCAAGCTCTGTTCAGTTGTGAAGTTATTTCAACAGCTTAGCCTATGGTTTAATTTTGTGGTTTTGAATCCAAAAGGGAGCTGCCACTAAATTATAGAAATAAAGAAATTCGTACAGATTAAACTTTGGAATCCATAGAAAAGAGACATGCACAGAAAATTACATATTACATAATGGTGATAACCACACCCCACAAAAATATGAAGTGTTCTACAGCTTGGTGCACAGAATAATTAACATCCCACTCAAAGAAACAGAGTAAAAAACTGAATACCTCCAGATAATTAATACAGCAATAATCAGCGGTTTTAACAAAGGCATAAAATAAATTTAAAGGACAAAAATCTGTAAGAGAGGTTTCCACACTGAAGAATATGAAAGAAAGATACAAATTCAAAAATTTCACATATTCAACTTATCACAAGTTCAGTATGATATTCAAAGTACATGGCAAAAAGTTAGTCCCAAAGAACAAATATAATATCAAAACTTTACTAGGTTTCACAATAAAAGATTCATACCAAAGAACAGAAATCAGGAATTTATGAAATTAAATATACAGATTGTAATCAAAGATACATTGGAAAAACAAAAAGAAATTTGGAGAAAGGAAGCTTAGGAATATTCATTTTAAACAAATTGATTAATCAGCAATGGCAACTTACTTTTGGACCCAAAAATGAGAAAATAAAACCAGAACCTAAGCTGCTGAAAGAACTTCACAATCCAATAATCCAATAGGGGCATCTAATTGGAAAAAAAATTTCATTCTGAAATATAGAAAAAACTTTGAATTTTGATGTTCCACCCAGGATGAATTCAACAAGTTCTATTTCAAACCATCAGACTGCCACAGAAGCATCTTGAGATCCTTAACCACCTCAAGTAGTTGGTCTCAGCGAATGATTGAAACAATTGCCCCCAAAACATGTCCTAATGTTGTATAAGTAATGGAGTTAGTTGTGAACATATTTAACCAATTCTAATAGGATCTATTATCACTCCATTGTTTATAGCTTCATAATTGAAATTTAAATAATATTTGTTAATCACATTGTGTGATTGAGTCGAGCCAACACTCTTTTGCTCTGGTTACTTGTTAAAAGAGAGTTAGTTCAACTCAATCACACAATGACCTTAATATATTATTAGCTTCACTGTGCAATGTTCCAATTAATAATTTTAGATAACATTTAAGTTGTTATTGCTTTTGTGTAGATTGCCTGTAACATTTGCTTCCATATTAATATATTGGTAATTTCTGCTATTACTTGATATTTTGGCCATTATTATGCTGAAACCCTGCACCATAGCAGTTACAGAAGATCAGAGGCATTCATTCTAGTCACTGGAGCATATGACATTTTTAAGCAATAAATTATACATTCTGAATAAGAGTACATTTCAATTGTAAGTTAATGTTATTGCTCATAGAAAATAGTAGAAAGTCTTGAATCTGCGTTACAGAAAGTCAGGTAACAAGCAAGTAACAAGTTCAGAGTAAGGAAATAATAGCTACATCATGTACACACTTTTAATCATGACCATATGACAATTTTCTTCAGTTCCAGAAACAAAATAACATGTTACATTGTATAAAAATACATACTCCTATCTTTATCTTCTGCACAACTGATTTTTTATTCAGATAAAGTCATATATATATATGCAAAAGCCAAAATTTCCTTGTACTGACACAGGTACTTCTTTGTTTTATTTTTTCTTGTAAAGTTAAGCACTGTCTCACATACCATACTTGCGTCCTAAAACCCAAGATCATGGGTTCAATCCCAGCCAGGATTGATGGATTTTTTTGGCATTGATCCTGAACCAAAACTTTAATGTCCTTTCCATTATTTTCCTCTTATTCTCATTTCATTCTAACTCTGCATGAGCTACTCTGTTGGGTGAGTGCACAAAAAAGAACCTCAAACCTGAAAGAAGAGGCCTCTCAGCAAAATTTGTCTGCTGTTTCATGCCCTGAATTGAATGGGATACAGGTATCCTAAGATGTTAAAGAGCATCCATAAATAGACCAAAACAACAATTGTGGTGCATCTATAACTTGCAGAAGTAGATTTACAAATTTTCAGTCTTCATTTGTTGCATTCAGATATGTCAGGAAAGAGCTACAGAATGCTTCCCATCTCAGTCACACTGTAAGAAGCTGCTGGAGAATAAATGCATGGTATATTTAGTACATAGAAAATATTGCTATATTGTATATTGGTATTTGCCATTAAAAATTTAAACAGAACTTAAAGCAAGCATGATTTTGTAGTTCCTTTAGGTGCTCCAAAACCGCTGCTGGAGGCTGTAAGTCCTACTACATTACGAGTAACATGGTCACCATTGAGTAAAGAAAAGGCACAAGGTGTTGTGACAGCATACAAGATTCAGTGGCGACGTCGTGGTCACCCAACCTTGAGGGTAGTCGAAGTTAAAGGAGATATTACTGACTATACCATAACAGGTATTTTGCCTAAAATTGTGAAAATTAAGTGCATTAATGCCAAATCTTTCTATTGATTGATTTCTATTGATAACAGAGCAACAAAAATCACATTTTGATTATTAGTATATTGTTAATATACAGATATAAATATTGCATATTGTGTATGTGTTATAGGAGATGAAAGATATAAAGTATAATCATTGTAGAAATGTTTAAGGGAATGGTAGCAAATAGAAGTGTGACAAACAAGGTAACATTGTCACATTTCTGACCGAACCACTGTACTAAACTATGGATTAAATGAATAAACTATGTTTTTGAGCATGGTCTCCTTTCTCCTATTTTTTATTTTTCTAAATGCATGTATTTATTAACCAGTGTACCACAAAAACTCAATATAATAATTATTCATTATAAGAAGTTGCATATGTTGATCTATAATATGAAGGCTATTTTTTTTAATCACTATATAGCCTGTGAAGTGATAGGAGACAGGGCATCATGCACTATAATTGACTTCCCCCACCACTCACTATCACTGCCAAGATCAGTTGAAGCTAGGGTATGGGCACATAAAATGTCCAGATTAATCAATTCTCCCACCAATTGATTTGCATGTTTTATTAGATTTCTACATGCAGAGGGCATAATGTAGCAGACATTCACCACAGAATGAGATGTGTGTACGGACAAAACGTTATGAGTGATGGAATGGTGTGAGAGTGATGCAGGAAATTTAAAGATGGTCCAACAAACAATAATGGTGATCAGGAATAAGTAGGCAGGAAATGATTCATGAGCAAGTGGATCATGAGAGGCATTGGTTCTTGATTTCTGAACTGTCCAAAGACTTTTAAGAAAATTCAAGGTCAACCCTGTTTAACATTGCTGCGGATCACCATGGATATTGTAAAATTTGTGCAAGATGAATACCCAAGAATGCTGATAAGGAGCAGTGAATGACATCAACCTTGATGTTTCTGCTGTGTTATAAGGATAGCAGAGAACAACTTTCGAAAACAATTGTGACAGGTGATGAAACATAGATTTGTTTGAATTATGAAGAAACCAAAAAAGTGGTTAGCAGGACAGGACTTCCCCTCCAATGAGGAGGTTATGGATACAGTGCAGACCTGGCTCAACAGAAGGCACCAACATTTTTTGTTGAGGGTACTGGAAAGCTGGTGCTCAGTGAAACAAGTTTCTGAATCCTTATGGTGATTATTTTGAAAAGTAGCTTATAGGTGCTTAACTTTTGTCAATAAAACCATTTTTCTATATAATCTGGTTTTCATTTAATTGGAGATTAGGGGGGAAAAATGCCTTCATTCTTTTTTGAATCTGAAACCATCATTGTCGATTACTGAAATTATTACAGGGTCTACACTTTCCATTCTTTGGTACTGGTTCTCTATTGATTGTGCATGTCTGATACAATTGAGCCAATGTCTCTTATCATCAGATTTTTCTATGTATTCTCTGTTAAATCATGAATCTCACTAAAATTTCTCTTAGAGTAGTGTTCTCAATTTTACTTTTCTTTAAGTTCAGGCTAAACTTGTTCAATGAGTTTAAATAGCCGGGATTTTCACAGTGAAATATAGTATAATATAAAAAATTATTTATGAGAAATTCACTCGAATTTCACTAGTTTTGTTCCACTTACTTGGACATGTTTTGAAGGCTGTTGCCGCCATCAATAGCATGGTTACACTGCCAGCCCCCCTTCCCCCCATGCAGCACTGTGTCACTCTGTGGACTTTATAAACTTTATGATGAGATCACTGCTGTCTGGAAAATCAAAATTAACCATACCTTCCTTGTTTTCGTTTATGAATATATTTTCCCACACTGACAATTCTATAGGCTCTTGAAGGGCTTTCCAGAGTTTAGGTTCATTTTGGAACTCATGCACCTCCTGCCAGAAATGGTATGCTACTGCTGATTTTTCCATGTGTTCACACCTCTCATGTGTTACCCAACCATAGTGTAATGTTCCTCCTTATTCTATCTATATACCTCACATTGCAGTCCCTAAAACTGACTTCACTGTCCTCCCAGCCGAACTCGGGCATTTGCAAAGTTGGTAGTTGGAACTGCAATATGAGGTATTGGGTAGAACAAGAGGGAACATAACACTATGGTTGGAGAACACATGAGAGGTGTGAAGTGTGAACACATGGAAAATCAGCAGTAGCATACCATTTGTAGCAGGAGGGCCATGAGTTCCAAAATGAACCTAAACTGTTGAAAAGCTATTCAAGAGTTCATAGAGTTGTCAGTGTGGAAAAATGTATTCATAAATGAAAACAAGGAAGGTTTGGTAAATTTTGATCTTCCAGACAGCAGTGACCTCATCACAAAATTTGTTAAGTCCACAGATTTTTTTTTTGATTGATTTATTTATGGATGCTCTTTAACACCTCAGGTCATCAGCATCCCATTCAACTCAGGGCGTGAAACGGCCGACAAATTTTGCTCAGAGACCTCTCCTTCAGGCTTGAGGTTCTTTTTCGTGCCATAAATGTACGACACGGGGACCCAGGCCTTTACTTCCCTTCCGAAGGAAGCCATACTTAGGATTTTTATGCCCAAAAAAATCCATTAGTCCTGGCTGGGTTCGAACCCATGTTCTTGAGTGTAGGAGGCAAGTATGTAAGTCCACAGAGCAACACCTTCATGCCGTACTGGGGGCTGATAGTGAAACCATGCTAATGATGTCCAAAAACAGCCTTTGAAACATGTCAAAGTAAGTGGAACAAAACTAGTGAAATCTGAGTGAATTCCTTATCAATAATTTGTTACATTCTTCAATGGGATTTAATACAATGGTGTGGTGGTAGTCATTATTCTTCAGTGGCTATTTTATTTACCACATCCCATGACCTCCACATGTTTTGCATCATAGCAAAGAAAACATATGACTGACAATGTGCAGCACTGCAAGCACTACTGGCATGTTACAGCTCAGACTCTGCCTTACCATGTTACCCTCAGCATTCCTTTAAACATTTTTGCAGTGACTGTACTATACTGTTTATTTCACATTTCATAAATACAGATTGTTTTTATATGATTATATGGTAAATTGCTCATATTATTATATTATTTGTTAAGAATTGTCTGTGAAAGATACATCCATAATGTATCTGATTGCAAGATATGTGGTCCCTAGCTGCAGATGCAAGGGCAGGAGTTTGAATCTTACTTAGGCAAATAATTTATTAAGGCGTTGTTCTTCAGCTGAAAGGATGAAATATGAGAAATTTTGTGCTTTTCTGGTTCCAGAGTTCCATAACATGAATTTTAGATTCTTGTACCTAATCATCAGTCTGAAGCTTTATACATTCATTTTAGGATGAATGCTTTGAATTTTTAAATTTCTGCTTTAGTCATTAGAGCTTGTGAATCTTTGGTTTCTAGCATTGGAAGAATTTTCTGGGTTAAAGCACCCTGAGAGCACATTTGTTTTTATAATGGTATGATGAAGTTGGAAAAAGAAATCTACCTGAATCCAACTAACAACCATGCTTAGCTAGAAGCCTTAACAAATGTAAAGACTGCATCTGCTATAATTTTAAACTTATACCAAACTAAGGACATAAACTAAGGATCTTTAGTGCCTATGTCCTAGAATCCCAATAAATCGTTTGCTACTGTTCCATAATAAGTATACTGCAGAAAGCTCAGAGAACACAGATTTCCACCCCTTAAGTTACCAGGAGAAATGCAAATATATGTACTTCTGTCTGAATGTTCTTTAACAGTAGCAGGCTGTCTGACATACATTATATGTATGAAGGAAAAGTTGATCATTCCATTAATATTTTAATATTTACAGCTATTATCTGGGAAATTGGGTTAGTGGTTGGGAATTAAAAAGGTCTGTGTAAGATTCTTTATAATGCAATATTTTATGCAGTAATACCTACATATTCACAACTGACATGCAAAAATGTTGTATTACGAAAAGCGAAAAAACTTATGCAAATAGTGTAGTTGTATTATTGTTATGTGTAATTTTATATATATACACATGAAAAATAAAAATTAAGTAAAACTATTAACAATGTAACACATTAACAGTAATAATAAAAGTAGATAAGGATAAAATACTGAGAAAAAGTCACACTTGAAATTGCTATATTTCGAACTACTGCGAGTTCTTCAATGGCAAGAAGCTAGACCTAGCTTCTAGCTAGGTGTGTGACTTTTTCTCAGTGTTTTACCCTTATCTATATATATAATTTTAATGCCCATTTTAAACTACTGAGGCACCATAGGCAATGGACACCGATCATACTTGAGGTGAAATGATAAACTTGGGAAAGGATTTTTTGTTTTTTAAGGAAAGAAGTGTTCAAGGCCTAAGTTTAGAGTACCTCCCTGGCATTTTCCATTTACAAGGACTGAGGAAAACATCAGTCAGGGAAATTGGCGGAAATTGAACCCAGACCTCCTGCTCACAAGTCTGCACCTTAACTCCCTTGGCTACCTGTGGCAGTATTATGTGTAACATTGTATTATATATATCAAGGGTGCCAAAAAAATGTATACACACTTTCACAGTAGATGTCTATTTAATATATTTCAAAGTTGAACCAAAAAACAACAATAATGTGGAGTATGAGGTTCTGTAAACAGATGTGACTCACATACATTATGATAACGTTGCTACATGACAGGTAAATCAACAACGAACAAATGGAGCCAAGATTATCGTTTGATGTTCTGTAAACAGATGTGACTCACATTAGATTGTGCTAGCATTGCTACAACAAAATGAAACCAAGATTATCATTTGAACAGCAGAAAGCAATTTTGAAGTGGTATTGGAAAACTGAGAATGTTGTTGAAGTTGAAAGGCAATGGAGACATATGCACAGAACAGAACCGTCAATGCAAATAACAATTGCATGCATTTGAGACAAATTTGAGACTCATGGTACTGTATGCAATGTTTACAAGGGCAGATCTGGGAGACCTCGCACAGTAACAAGGCGGATTTCTTGGCTATGGTTTTGGAATATTTTGAGCACTAACTGCAGAAATCCACAAAGCAATATGCACTTGAGACTTTTGGATTAGCAGGATAGTACGTCATATTATTAAAACAGCAAAGTTAAAAGTTTTCATCCCAAGACTTTTCTGCATTAAATGAAGATGATCCTGATCGGAGAATGCAGTACTGCAAGTGGTTTCGGAACAAGGTGCAAGAGGATGAGACCTTCGTAGGGAAAGCTGTTTGGTCTGATGAGGCACAATTTAAGTTGAACGAAACTGTTAACTGGCATAACTATGTCTACTGATGTGCAAACAATCCACATGCTATTTTGGCAAAGGCTGTTAATTTACGTGGAATTAATGTTTCATGTGGGTTTTCATCTAAGGGCTAATTGGACCATTCTTTTTTGAAGGAACAGTAACTGGCTTAGTGTACCTGATCATGATACGCACATCTGTCTTATTTGCAATTCATACACTCTATGGAAATGAGGAATTGTACTTCTAACAGGATGGTGCACCCCCACGTGACCACCAAGATGTATGTGGATACCTTGATGACAATCTTCCAAGGCACTGGATAGGACGAAGAGGTCCGATTTGGTTTCCACCACTTTCTCTGGATCTAACTCTGTTGGACTTCTACCTATGGAGAACTCTTTAAGGATGTATACCAAAGAAAACCAGGTACACTGGCAGCATTTTGGGAAGAATTTGAAATGGCATGTGCTGCAATCGCTGAGGATACTTTCGCAAACATTGCTCAATCAGTAGTTCAACATACTCAGAAGTGTATTGATGCTGATGGTGGGCATTTTGAGCAACTGTTGTAAGTGTAAAAGTCTAAGATGTTTAGAGCTCATCATTTTCTGTTTGTGTGAATTCAGTTTTTTTAGTTAACACGTTTTTTTCATATTATTTTTTTTATTTTATCATTATTATTATTTTTTTTTTTTTAAATCTGGACATTTTACAGGCTATACTGTGAACACTGTTTCCTCTGTCATATTGATTTCAGCAGAATTGGTAATGCATGATTTGCAGGACTGAATAAATAAATAAATCTATAAAACATCATGGAAAAACTGAAAACATTCAAGCATTATCTCTCTTTGTTGCAAATTTTGTAATATTTGGTTGGTATTGAATACTTTTTTTAAGTTATTTGTATCACTTGTATTATTTTTTCATCTATCTTGTAATTCTAACTTCTTCCTATGTATTCTATAAAACTGTATTATTTTGTAATATAATCACTTTGGCACCTGCAATATCTGTACAGAACAGATTCAAGGAGAAATAAATAAATTATATGCTTTTTCAAAATACACCATGTAGCACAATTTTCAATAGTTTATTCGATTTACAGGTGGTTTTTGTTAGTGTTGATTTAATTTTGAAAGGAGACAGACATATGAATAATTGATATTATTGTATGATTTAGTTGAACTGCACACTCTTAATGCTTCATTTACTTAATTATATGATCCGCTTGACTGTACAAGTTCCAATTTACATTTTAATTAGTAAATAGGCCTTCCAGCCATAGGAACACCGATCAGGATTAATTTGGTTAGCAACTACTATAAAATGGAATAAAAAAAACAAATAAATGAAGCATTAAGAGTGTGTAGCTGAACTACATCATACAATAATATCAATTATATGATTGGCTTCACTGTGCAAGTTTCAATTTACATTTTAATTAGACATATGAATGTTTGAAATCAAATATTTAGCTAAACAGAAATTTGATTCATAAAGGATAATATGAATTGGTGCAGTTAATTTATGTAGATTGAATTTGTTAATTTTCAGGTTTGAGAATGCTTGTTTGCATAATCAATAATAGACCAACTGAATGGGAAGTCATAAAATGACCAAAGAAAGAACTTCAAAAAAATCTCAAAGCTCATGCTGGATAATTTTAACAGGTTTATTCTTTGGTCATCAGGTGGCTGCCCTTTCAGTTTCTCTATTTTGATATGGGAACAAGCATTCTTGAAACATGTTCAGTTACAAAACTCAAGTGTTGCGTTGCTGCACCAATTCAAATTATTTATTTTGATATTTTATTTCACTATTGACATGCTTCTTTAAAATAAAGCAGTTTAATTGTGCAATTTAAATGCTAAGTTTAAGTGGGTAGTGGTTACCATGAAACTTACATGGGTAATATTAAATCTGTAGATACTAACAGTAAGTATAGCTTAATTTAAATGGGCACAGAACAGGCCTTAGGTCCAGATCTTGTGAACTGATGATGATTATGATGCAATAAATAAAAACACTAGCAAGATTCTGAAAGTATTATTGAAAGTGTAAAGCAAATATCTATGATCTATTTCTAAGCAGGAAGGTATCATTTTGCCAACTAAAGCATACTTGTTATATAAAATTATAACTTCTTGTTCTAGGCCTTCATCCTGGCAAAAAATTTGATGTAAGGGTGCTGGCAGCTACAAATAAGGGATGGCCAGAGCAGCCGGATGAGTTTCAGTGGACTCCTATTGAAATGCCAAACTATAACCTCCATAATGTTCCTCAGGCACCTACAGTACATTTAACTTCTGACAACTCTACTTCTATAGAGGTTAGTTAATGCACATCTCTGGATGTATGAATGAACAAATCAAGTTTAATGAAAGCGAAACAAATTAATTTTCTTGAATAACTATTGTCTAAATAACTAATTAAAATATTAATAAATAGCATGAATGAAGCTGTACATACTAGTAATGCATATTTCAATTTTTTCATCTGCAGGCAAAGTGGAGTCTACCTCCTGAAAATAAGTACAAGCCAAGTGGTTTTAAATTATATTACCGTAAACTTCACAGTCAGCAAGAGGGACCTGTTATTCTAGATGCCAATGTAACACAATATATACTAGGGTACCTGGGTAAGTACAAAATATCTTGTTGGTGAACTTTGAAATATATCATTTCAAGAGTAATAAATTTATCTATATACTACATCATATTTTTAAAGTGCTATGTTTTTGTGGATTTAATTGTGTAATGATCTAACTAGGCTTTAATTGGATTTTGTTGTGGAAATTTCATTTCTGGGCAACGTTCATGGCTAAGGGATTAGGGTCAGCCCAAAGACAGCTGCAAAAACAGAATACAGGCTTGCATATATTTGGGATTAGATTTTTTTTCCAAGTTTTTTCTCATCTTAGGTAAGGTATTTTCCAGGAAACTTTTAGGCACCAATGTTCTATGAGTTCATTTTCACCTTCATTAATTTGTCTCATGCATATAATCCTTTTTCCATAATGTAGAATTGATTTTTGCAAATGCTGTCTTATGAACACTGCAAGTACATTAAAATAAAATGTAAACTAAACTGAATGAACACTAGGTATAGATGAACATTTAACTGCATTTTAAAGAATATCGACTTAACATTCCAGTATTTTAATGACAAATAAAATGGTTGCCTATTTTCATTTTTAAAATATAAA
This sequence comes from Metallyticus violacea, assembly GCA_030762175.1. Taxonomy (NCBI): domain Eukaryota; kingdom Metazoa; phylum Arthropoda; class Insecta; order Mantodea; family Metallyticidae; genus Metallyticus; species Metallyticus violacea. The sequence goes on along the minus strand of CM060835.1, from coordinate 45,253,508 downwards.
CCTGCACAATTCATAATATTAAAAACAATACTCTGCCTCTGATACAAATATGGTCATAGCAAATAGTATACTGTAATAGTATGTTGAAAATGGATCATCTGTGCAGTCTAGTGATAGCATTTTGACACTAATCCAGAGGTCCTGGATTTGATTCCTGATCAGGTCAGGCTTTCTATGTAAGGTTTTATTTCAAAGGTACCTTACCCTGATAAGATGAATGCCAGGTAGCTTTAAGGTGCCAAGGATGCGAATTTATTTGCATCATCCTTAATTTAATTCATTAATCCCTACAGACTATGTTTAGGTACCCATTGGTTTAAGGCCCCCCTCATTATATCACCTTCACCCTCATCTCCTTTTGGAATGATATAGCAGCACCCTATGGGCCTCCTGGCATCAGAATCCACTACAATATGAGTGCCGGAGGGAAATGCCCATAAAGGTTTCCTGAGAACAAAGGCCTGGCTTAGTTACCTAGTTAAACATTTTCATTTTTGACCATGGATAATTTAATAATTATTGAGATGCATTCTCTTTCTCTCACCCCTCTCCCTCCCCTTCTTCTTCTTCTTCTTCTTCTTCTTCTTCTTCTTCTTCTTCTTCTTCTTCTTCTTCTTCTTCTTCTTCTTCCTCCTCCTCCTCCTCCTCCTCCTCTTCTTCTCCTTCTCCTCCTCCTCCTCCTCCCTCTTCCTCTTCTTCCTCTTCCTCTTCCTCTTCTCCTCCTCCTCCTCCTCCTCCTCCTCCTCCTCCTTCTTCTTCTTCTTCTTCTTCTTCTTCTTCTTCTTCTTCTTCTTCTTCCCACAAGGCACAAAGCTAAATAACAATGTGCTCATTTACATTGCTATATGCATTATAGATTTTATTTGAAATATTAATGCATTATAACTGCAAAAAAAGAACCATTTAAATAGAAAACAGGAAAAATAAGTACCAAATTCAAATTTCTGTACTGTGCTTTTATTTTCTTGTTTTCACATAATTAGTGTGTAAAGCAGCATAAATGTGTAATTGTCTGTGTGCAGATGCATCTTGGTGCATGATTTCCAGCACATGCTTACTTCATTCCTAGCAGTAAAAAGGCTCATTCATTACTTCTGTAAAATCTTAAAGCTGTTATGGAATTGTGCTAGCTATACTGAAAGTTCTTCTGAAAGCCCTCATAGTTATGACAAGTAATTACAGAGCTGAATTTTTATAATATGAGTTCCAGAAAATTGCAATTGTATTATGCATAAAATATTTCAGAAAATTATAATTTCACTTTTTTGCATTTTCATACTTTGTTTCAGTTAATAGATTAGGGATTACAAACAGTGCAGACTTACAAAGCATAGCTTTTTGACTATGTTTATTCGTATCAAATGCTCCATTGTTTATATCCTAAATTTTCATAGAAACATGCAGTATCAAATTAAATGGTAGCAGCATAGTTTTCAGTTTTCAAACTTGCTAGCTACAGAAAAAAATAGTTATTGATTTTTAAACATAAAACAGAGAAACATATAAATTAAGTACATTAAATTTAAATTATAACTTAACAGCATTAAGTTTGTACTATGGGGTTAATGTAGTATAGAGGGATTTTGGATTTTGATTTTCCTTGAATACAAAAAGAGGATATGAATGTTTGATCTTAATATGGTTGTCACTGTATTGTAGAGAAAGTGATAAGACAGTAATGAAAGTCTTATTGTTAGCCTTCTTGTTGAGTTTGTTTTCCTATTTAGTTCTGCAATACCTACATGCGATCAAATAAAAATGTTTCTAAAGGAATTTCTGAAACAAACTTCTTGTTCACCTTCGAACAGAATTTCCCGGGTTCCTAACCTCCAGGTAATCATAATTGCCATATTTAAATTCAACTACTATGATAATTGTCACATGTAAATTTGACTACTATAAGTACGTGTATTTTGTTAAACCATACAGAGTGGATGTTCATGACTAATTTTATTTTCCCCTGGTTGAATGTTTTGGAATTTTGCAGGGAAAGCAAAGATGTATTTTGTATAGAATGGCTGACCAAGTCATAAAACTCCACAAGGTTTTTCTAAAAATTACACAGTAAAAAGGGGACCCAAGCACTTCCCTTCCTGTGTACATACAAGCAGGGGGAACCATTATCTATTGTGTGTAGCTAAGAACCCTTGAGTGACCTAACAGAAAGATGCAATGCCCTCATTTCAGTAAGAGTAAACAAGTGACACTCTCTTCTTTCAATGAAGGTTATAGGGGAATTCATTGTGTCCATTTTAGATTAAAACTCCTTAATTTTAAACACACATACCCAGTTTCACATAACTGTTATTCTCAATATGACATACATGAGAAATAAATCATCAATAAGAGGGGTTCAGTAACTTGAGTTTATGCCATCATCAAACCAATGAGAAGTGATCTTCTCATCAGTATCCATTAACAATTAACATCAGATAATTAAACTACAATCTTTCTTCCCAGCATATTCCTGCTTCAACCTTCTAATTGTCAAAATGTTATAGACATGAGTCCACTCTGTTAAGGAATAGGAAGATTAGAAAGAATCCCCCCCCCCCGCAGTTAGACATTACAAAGGATGTAAATTAGTTAAATATATATTGCTGGACACCATCACTGTTGATGGCTGAACTGAAGTTTCATCCACCAACAATCCATCTATCTGATTATTTTGCTTTGCTGTTTATGCATGAAAGTTTTAATACATGAACAGTCAGAATAGAAAAGGAGCTTTAGAAATGAGAGAAAGAGAGAGTGAAAATGTTGTTTATATAGAATATAAACATACATATAGCATACATGTTATGGTTAGAGTGGGAAATTCATTAAATGTTCATATTTACTGGTTATTGCAAGCATTTACCTTGTAGCTTGGTAATGTAGGCAACAGAAAAAACATTGTACATTATCCCCACTTTTGTCATAAATTGTTCACATTTACTGGCAAGTATGCACATGTACCAATCATGGTAAAAGTTAATACATTTAATTGAATCAGTTGTCCAGCCAATGTTTACAGTTGCACTGTTTCTTTGATTGTATATAAGCACTTTGGTATTGCTGAAATGTCAATACATAATCCTATACTTTTTTATGGGCAGTGATAGCATGTTTAATTAGCATCTGCTTTGACTTAAAACTTTTGGGCTATGCAGTATGTTATCATACATTAGTAAAAATTCTAAGTTAATTTTGTTCAAATTAAGGTGACTGTTTAATTGTTTATGAAAATACAAAGAAACAGTTATTAAAATAAAATAAAAATTAACTAGAAGATGCTCAATAATGTTTCAAAGCCTTAATTGGAATCATATTTCTTTATCATTCAAATAAATTTCTTAAGGAAACAACACAATCATGAATTGATAAGTAAGGCACCATCATCATAAGAGCAATTATTAATTAATAAAACACTCACTTGCAAAAATCCAGATTTAACTAAAAGTTCATAAATAATTTTTTATATTAATCATAATGCTGTACATATGCTTTTCTTTCATGTGAATAATGCAGCAAGAATAATTGAGCAGAATGTAGAAAGTACCTTTGTAGGAAATTGCTGTTCTTAATAATCACCTTTAATTTTTTTATATTAAAAACACTCCAGGTCAATCTCAAATAAGTCTATTAAAGGATAAAACCAAAATATTTTGATATATTCACACATAAAGGATGTCATATTAGATCATATGTACCAGCATTTGTAGCAAAACAACAGTGTCAGAGGGCACTTAAATGTTACAGCTCCATTTCTTCAGGATAGGCAAAAGTGATAAGTCATTTGCAGTCAGCATTTTAGGTATTACACTTCTGTATTTTCTCATTTGGAGTAGTTTCTGTTTTTCACTCAATAACTTTTGTGGAATATTGGTACCTATAACATTTCATGATGTAGGGACTGCAGCTTTTTTGTGCAAATTTATCTTTAGTATTTTATAGAGTGCATTCAAGAAAGGTTTTATATAGGACCACAATTCTTTACAATTGCCCAATTTTCTAATTAGCTGTTAGTTTGTGCAGATACTAGTGCAGTAGCATCACTCAGTGGGAAAGCATGTAAATTAACATTTGCAACTATAATTTCCAATTTTCACCAAAGGTGAATGGCAATAGTTAAAATTTTCATATAAAATGTTAAACTAATATTTCCAACATTTAATTGCATGTTTGGACACTGATCGCATTTACCAGCAATTGTTCACAATAGCCTTTTTTCTATTGTGACTTTAACATGTATAATAATAAGCTTATAAAACACTGTAAATCAATATATTTTTGTCATAAAATATTTTTAAAAAGCGATTCTTGAAAAAGTTGAAACATGTTATTCAATTACTGGTATAGCATACAATAACTAACTATACTATAATCTTCAGAAAAATTTTCATAAAATGGTAAAACTTTTTGAATTTAGTCCCTGATTTCCCTAAATAGTACAGCAAGGTTATTTGAGGTATAAGCTGCCTGAGAATGGCTGCTTACTGCAGCCATCACAACTGAATGCTATGAGTAAAGATATTTTTATGTCATTGAAAGTTCCTGTATCATATCTTTTTAATAAGTTGGCAAGCAGTTTTTCTACTTGGTACCAGAATATATTTTCTTGCAAATTGTCATACTCTTTTTGGCAAGAATCTATTTTCATGTATGGATCATACATAAAACCTGTTCAAGACTATATTTATAAGGAGCATAAAAGAAAAATTAGCACAAAATTTACAAACAGTGAAAGCACCAAGTAACAGACAAATGCAGAACCACTGACTGATAAAGCCTCCCTCAAACAAATCTCAAGCTGCTACCTGCATATACAGTATATGCCCTTGATACTTGACTTCTCCCAGTACACAGCTATACTCTGCTGACTCTTAACTCAAATAACCTCACTGTAGTTTACAATGTAAGAATATAAATACCTTGGAATAACAAAATGTATGACTATAAATTGATTTCTATGTTACTGTAAGCACATTCAGGCATTTTGACATTATTATTGAAGATAACAACATAGTAACAACCAAAACAATGATAGAACATTTTTTTGCAGAACCAGAAACCTGGTATGAAGTAATAGTCCAAGCGTACAATGCAGAAGGTGTTGGAGAACCTGGAATACAGGCAATGTATACACTTCCTCCCAGTGGTCAGAGGGTAATAGGGCTCAGGGATAATGTTACCATGAGCCTGGAGCCTCCCTCAAATTTAGAGGCTGAGCCTACTTCCCCAACGTCAATAAATTTAACTTGGACACCTCCATCAATGCTCAGTTCAAATGCCAGTTACTATACAGTAAGATATGGACCGGTCCAGAGCAGCCGCACTGTCAACATGTCTATATTTAGCTATGTTAGCAGGTTAGTATTACATCATGTTCATGTAAATCTGACTGGTGTTATGTATTACACAAATTCTTTAAAAATAAAATATTTTTAATGTGATTGAATATACAAATGGAGTTCAACAAAGACTTCAAATAACAGCTTGCCTGATTACCATTTAAATGCTCCTCTTGACAGGTGCCTATAATATAGCCCATTTTCAAACTATGTAGTATGCTATGATGATGATGATGATGATGATGATGATGATGATGATGATGATGATGATGATGATGATGATGACGATGATGATACAATGAGAGTAAAGAAAATGAAGCAGTTGGTAGGATGATGTGGTAAGAGAACCAAAATAATCAGAGAAAAGCCACCTAAATGTTGCTTTGTCAGTAACACACTCCATTTACACTTGCTGGTATTTTCAAATATTATATAGGTGAAAGCATCCATTTTGGTGCCATTATGTTATGAATAAAGTGAGTATAAAGATATAAGAATAATAGTAAATTGCAAAGACAGTAATAGTTGTAATGCTACTGATAGTAAAGGAGAAGGAAGAGGAGAAGAAAAAAAGATGTGTTCCTTTAAGCAAAATCCCTATTCTGAACAAAACCATAGGATGGGTTTATTTTATTTTTGGGTGGTTAAAATATATAATCCAGAAACATTTTATAAGTGGACAGATTCAGGATCAGAGAAACCTACTTGCAAGGAAAATGTGAAAGGGAAGGGGGAAGAAAATAAGAACATGTTTATATATAAGAAATTAAAAGAAAATTTTTAGATAATTTAAATATGCACAGCTCCAAAATTGTGTATGAATGAAGTTTAGCAATTATTTACCTACTGTGATGCCTTCTGTCCCATTCTCCTTTTTTTTTTTTTTTTTTTCTGCTGAATGTTGTTTTCATACTAGTGATTGTTGGTCCTGGTGGTGAAGTGGTTACCATATATACTTACCATACTAGTGATTTGATCCCTTTATGTTTTCTATTATGCATGGCACTTAAAATAATGCACTATTATAAAAATTATTACAAAAATAGTAATATTGGTTTGTATTTGCTGGATTATGTCCATTGATAATACTTCTTAAATAATAACTAACACTGAAATCATTAAAAGACATGTTTGTAAAAATTATATACTAGCATATAAAGGTCTTAGGCCAAGAGCAAAAAGAAGCACATTGTGCACTTCTATGAAACAAATGATATACTCTCATCTCATTGCAAATAAAATATATGGATTTTTTTAGGTTGGAGTGCAGTTTAAATTTAGATCATGCTCCTTCGGCACTGATTTACTTTAGTTTTGCAGATTCTAGATAGATTGCATTTTCCAGTGCCGGTGCATTTAGGTATCCCCATATTTAAGGAATCAGTCACTCAGTACATAAATAGAACTTAATTCAGAGAACTGGAGGGCAGGCCATAAATTGAAACACTTTTTATTATTCTTTCCAATGTAGATATCTATTATGAAAACAGAATGTGAATTTAGATTCCTCATGTGTTTGCATTACAAATTCCTTTCATTAACTGTAGTCTCATGGGCAATGAACTTAAATTAAGTTTTCAGCAAAGAACTGTCAGTTGGAAGATTATTTTGTGTAACAACAAATGGTTATAATTAGGTGGTTTCATGAAAATGATAAAAAGTGGAAGACCATAAACTTTTATTATCTGTAGGCTTTTTGTTTCTTATAATTATTGTTTTTCCCACATTCATAAGTTAAAAATAATAAAAAATATTGTATATATATATATATATATTCCATTATATTGTTCAGAAGAGTTATAAATATACAGAAATGTCAACCAAACTGAACACTTCCAAGTATGACCAATACTGTAGTTAACTTTAAAAAAAAAAAAATGTGAAAATGATCAAGGAAATAAAAAAGTCTAAGATACAAACCAAAGATGGAAGAGAGGAAAACAATTGTTTAATCATTAAGAGCAAGCAAAATGCAAGACAATCTCCTGTTTTGAAGAGAACAAACAGAATGTAGTCAATGTGATCAAGAGATACTGCATAGTTGTAATCTAGCCCTTACTAAGTACTATGAAGAGCTTCTGAAGCCTAAGATGCACTAGTGCTAAACAGTAAATGATTAGAATAAAGATTTTCTGCTCCATATGAATATTAAATATTTGGGAAAAGCAGGTGGTGGTATGCCTGGAAAAGGTCTAATGATGGCATGATGTAGTTTTAGTGGATGAAAAGTTATGGATTAATTCATTTGCTTGCACACTGGACATTAAATTTTAGCACTAGCTGTTGTTATATTATCTTCTTCCTTTTTTTTTTTCTTTTCCTGAGGGTTGGGGTAGTTTAGGTAATATTCAATCAACTATTATAGATCTTTGCCAGAGGTGCCAGATAAGGAATTGGCAACAAGTCCAAACTGAGAATCAATATCCTTTTCCCAGTTAGGAGCACATATGCTAGCATGTGAATCATAACAGTGGAAGTTTAAAACTCTGGAAATATGGTGGCAATACATAACATTTGACCACTGCTATTTTTTTATTCTACTATGTAATGAGGAGCGAAGACTAGAAAATAACTCAAGATTATTATTATTCATAAAAGGTCACTGAAAACATCAAAGAAAACTATAGAGAGATCTCACTCCTTGTCACTGCATATAAATTATTTTCATTCATTCTAACAAAGAAATGACAATCTGTAGCAAAACAACATTTTGAAATTTGAAATTTATTGAAATGCAAAAAAAATACAAAGTACAAAGTGGTCTCCACCTCTCTGGCCCAGACCATTTTAGATGTAATGCCTTGCAATTGCAAAAATGTTTAATATAATATTTTATTTTATAATAATATCTTTATCTAAATTCTAAAAAAGTTAAACAAAAAAATTTACACCTTGATTTCATCAGTTTCTGTCCCCTGTTCATCAGCAGCATCACACTAGAAGATAACATTAGTTGGGGAAACAATGTAGGTTTTTTAAGCACATATCTTGCATTGATGCCATCTTCACCAATATTCAGAAAAAAAGATTTGAAGGCTTTATTCATTTAAAAAAAAACAGAAAATGCTGTAAAAAATATACTTCTAATTTTATTCATTGTGAGACAATTACCATAGAATTTTTCTTGTGACTTCTGTGTGTAAAGTATACACTAAAATAATAAAGGCCAAATTACAACCCATAGCAGAAAATGCACTTCCAGAGGAACAATGCAGATTCACAAAGACAGATCGTGCATTGATACAATTTTTACTCTTAAACAAATAATGGAAAAACATTACTTTGAGAACTGCTGCTCTAGGGGATACCAGTGAAAGATCTTGCATCATATGCCTTGGGAGACTTGAATTATACCCAAAATTTTTAAAGAAAGAAAAACAATATTAGGAACCATACCTTTGGCACCTTACTAATAGCACTGTTACTTGATAATGTCAAGTTTGTACTTCTTATACAGGGCTTCCAGAATATGTTCTTACTACTCGCATGACTTTGCACCTCTTGGTAGCTGGTCATACCAGCATTAATCATTTTATCTTCAAACACTTCCCTAATTTTACCCATACACTCTTCTGTTGTATGAGTAGTCATGGAACATTGTTGAAACCACCTAAATGATTTCTCTTCTTCTCTTAGCTGATTAAAAAGTGGGGGCAATGTCATTTTGATACTTCCATTTACTGTCTGCTTGTAAAAAGTCAGACTGATTTTGCCTCTTGCACTAATGGCGCACCAAACTCATTTTTCCTATCATATACGAAGTTTCTTGTATACAATTGGATTTAGTGATTGTTGTTAGTTTTCACATTACCATTATGGTGGAACCATGCCTCATCTGAAAAGAATACAAGATGTCTCTTGCACTAATGGCACACCAAACTCATTTTTCCTATCATAAATAGAAGTTTCTTGTATACAATTGGTTTTTCAGAACAGCAATAGTGATTGTTGTGAGTGTTCATATTACCATTATGGTGGTACCATGCCTCATTTGAAAAGAATAACAAGGGCGAACTAACCTTCAGTCATTGATGAATAAAATCACTCACAATAATGCACACATGCTACAGGAACACCTTGTCTTAGACAATGAACATGTGCATACTTATAAGATTTGAGTTTCAATAGTTAATGTGAGAAGACACTGAATTTGTTGGCAAATGTTTAAGAGTTTTTCCAATTTCATCTAATTAATCTTTTGAAACTGTATGTATTTGCATGTGTTTCTTGTTTTGCACTGAACCAGCAATAATCACATTTATTTACAAGATTTATGAATTACAGTTCTGGAAGAGGCAATTGCCCAGGGACTTCTGAATAAATTCTTCATCAACCCAACGAGCTGATTCATATTTATAATAGCATTTACACACAAAAATACATTGCTCTAAAGTCAGCTGTCTTGCCATCTTTGCAATTGAACATAACTGGTTATTGCTGGAAGCTCAAGGACAGACAGGCAAATACACAGCTGTGTGTGGGGAGGGAAACTGGCCTTGGTTGAGACACAAAATCTCCTTGCAAGCAGTGAGGACATATTTTGGAAGCCTGGTAGCAGGGCACAATGAGTTTATATATTCATTCTTTTCATTGCTTAAATAATAAGACTTCCTGCATTACATTGTAGAATGTTAAGGCCTTATTTTCTCCCTAAAACTGTCTGAACCCAGACATCCAAGAGGATGCTGTTTTATATCAAGAATCTGTTGTTATTCAGCAGTTTTACGGTTTGAATATTGTGCTTGCTAATTGTTTGCAATTTCTTGCACTATAATTACCAATCTGTTTTCTCTTGTGGACCACTCCATCTCATCACCTCAGAGTGTACTGACAAATATCACTTTATATTACTTTCTGTATTCCTCTTATAAAAGGCAAAGGGACCAAACAGGTTTTTGTTTCTTTTTGACATAATGACATAAACTTGTGAAAGAACTTTTGAGGTGACTAGGTATATTTTGTTTTTATCACAGCATTGTAGCAAACATTTACTTATAACAGTCATAGTATATGTTTTGCAATCAGTTATGATACAAACACAGTCTCCTCATCAAATATTAAAGAGGAAGACAGCAGAAATTGATGTAACTAAGGCTACATTTTGTTAGTAGCTGCTTCATTATGACATTTGTACATGCATATTTCATTTTTAGGTATTTTGGGAAAATATTTTGTGCATCTAAGGGCTTCTGAATTTTGTCAAAGGTTATTATACCACTTATGTTTTACAGCACAAGTCAAGGAGTTGAAATAAATGGCTTGAAACCATATATGTTATATGAGTTCATGGTGCGAACCCACGATCCCAATAATCGTCATGGTCCATTCAGCCAGAAAGTAGAGTGTCACACACTGGAAGATGGTGAGTTGATGAACTGTATTTGTTATTTGGCACATACATTTAACAGAGATACAACATTAAATAATGCGTGCATGTTATATATGAATATTTAAGGTTAGGTTTTTTAATTTTTCTTATATTAAAGTGTTGGAATCTTATGTTTAGGCTTTCATGTTTGCCAAAAAATAATTAAGCTGTTAATGATTGTTTAGTATAATGCAGCAAAATAAAAGGAGATTTAAGAATAAATGACACAAGCATTTATGGAAATATAGAATTGAGCAACATGGGATAGAGTAAGTAAACACAAAATTAAATGGGCATTCTTTAAGTGCAGTGTTAGAAACTTATTTTAAGTAAGGCTTTGTGCTGTACAAGAATGATGAGAAAATAACATTTAGAAAAACAATGAAAATTTAAGTATAATGAGAACGAAAAGTGCACTAAGTTTTGTAAACCTAAACGATGTAATAGAGCATGTAAGTGCAAAATTACATTAGTTGCAATTATGAACAAATTATTATTTAATTAAGATCATGTGTGATTGAGTTGAACTACACACTCTTATTGGCTCCACTCGTTTAAATGTAGTACATGTATCATCAGCTAACTGTCGACTGCTGGATAATTCATTATGCGTTGTGATATATATTTTGCTCTGGTGGAAGTGTGGTTAACTTACAGTTTATGTTTTCATCCCCGAAAATGTCAAAATTCATTGATCTGTCACTGTATTTATAAATGTAAATTTTCTCCCATGGTGCTAACTCTGTAAGCCCTTGTATTGATTTTAATAATTTTGTTTTTTTCACAATGTCAAGATTTTCTGTCCAGAAATGATATTCTACTGCTGATTTCTCCATTTGTTTGTATTTTATGTTTTTGTATTATAAGTATAAGTATTATAAGTATTTATAAGTATTCTTATAACCATGTGCCTATGTTTCTCTTTGTTTTTTCAATATAGACTTTTTTGCATTCTGCACATATTATTTGATAAATGCCTGCTTTTTTTCTCTGGTGGAATGCTGTCATTAATATTATCATTCAGAAGATATTTAACATAAATCTGTTATAGTTGCCAATCTGATATTAAAATTTTTGTATAGCCGATTTATGATGTGTGATTTTTTTTTTTAAAAAAATTGTGGTTTCTTTAATAAATTTCTACCTCTTGAATTGCTGTACTATTTGTGAACTAGATCTTCGGTAAATCCATTTTTCATCACTATTTTTTCTATTTGCTTGTACTCTTTAGAATATTCTTCCTTGTTAATGTGTAGGTTAACTAGCCTGTGTGCTAAGCTGTTGATCACTGCATGTTTATGTCTTTTGAGGTTAAATCCATCAGCTTTGATGTGATTGTCTGTGTACATGTTCTTTCTGCAGATTCCAAATTCTGGTTTTCTTTATGTTTTATTATTTTAATGTCCAGGAATGGTAACATGTTATTTGTTTCTGTTTCATATGTGAACAGTGCTTTTTATCTTCTATATTCAGATCATCATCATCATCATCTATTTATTTTCTTTAAAGAAAATATTTTAAGCAACCTGGAAAAAATATTTTTTTCCGTGTATGTATTGTTTTGGCTTAGTGGCATACAGGCTTTTAAAACTTTGTTTGAATCTTAATCAAATCCATTTTTTGTTCTTTTATTTAAATGTTGTTATAACATCATCTGCATTTTGGATGGTTAAAAAGGTTATCTCATCCTCCAGAATTAAAAAATATTTTCTAAGGGGCTATTGACAGATTCAATATATTCATAGATATTAATATGTGATAATAATAAAAAAATTATTGAACACTTGAGCTACCACTTTTGGGTCTTTTATCATTTTATCCTTATTCATATATGAAGGTCATTTGGAAAGTTCTCAGATAGCAGCACAAATAAAGTCTGATTCTCTTGAAATTGCTTTTATTTCTCAACAATTAATGTCTCCTTTGATATTAATGCACTTAACACGATTTTCTAAAGTCTTTATATTTCAGCGTGTAAGTCATATTCCTTCAGGCCTGAAAAATACAACTGATTTTATAAGTTCTTAATTGCATGAAATTTTCTTTCCACCAAGGAATTTTTTTCAGCTTTGGGAAAAGATGGAAGTTTTAGGAGCCAAATCTGGCAAACATGATAAATGTGAGAGAAAATCATATCCCATTTCATTGATTTTTGTCATTGCAATGATATATGTGTGAGGGCAAGCCTTAATACGTCGTAAGTGATGCATGGATATGTAGTAGGAATGTGGGAAGCAAGCCTTCCTATAAATGAGATAGCAAAAACGCTCCGAGAAATGTGAAGACTAGAAACCATTAGGTTAGATGTTTTCAAGATCAAGGGGAAGAAGGCCTTGAAATGAGACATTTGTACAGAATCATACCAGTTATGCCCTGTGTAGTTAAATGTTTTAGTGAGATTCAATTTAAGATGCTTGTATATACACTTATAATAAAATTGGGTAACTTTCGTTATCACTGTAAGAAAGATATCAACTGTAACAATGGTATCGGTGGATAATAAAAAAGGATCTGATATAGTATAGAAACTGCAGTTTTATTATTTTAGTGTAACATTCTTACTAATTCATTTATGACTGAGTCAAACTATACACACTTATTGGCTTCTCTTATATTTAGAACATGTTTCACAGACCATCATTCGCATCCTCGGCTAACTCCCAACATGCTAATGTTATAAAGTAAAAGCGTATGAATGATTTAAAATCAATTCAAATAAAATAATAAACTAAAATTGCAATAGAAAGTTTATTTACATGTTTTAAAAGAATTAATTGCAGCAAAAAAGCTCTACACTTCACAAGCTTCCTGAAGTCATGTGATATTGTATTGGCAATATTAATGAATGGCAGCGTACAAGCGTGAGTATATCTGATCGTTTTGTGAAGTTCTGTGCTTAATGGTTCATTGTCTTTGGACCAACTTATCAATGATACAAAAAGTATAAATAATTAATATACACAGCATTTTGAGAAAAATTTCCCCCCCCCCCTTCTCCTTTTTTCTTTATTTCTTCTTTTTTCTTTTTTTTTTTCCCCCTTAATATATGAATATTTTTTTGTTTTAAATTACAGTTCCAAGTGCAGTGCAAGATATTCAGTGGCGAGCACTGAACTCAAGCAGTATTCGTGTCTCTTGGAAAGAGCCTCAGTTTACAAATGGTATAATAAGCAAGTATATGGTGTCTATAACACCTGATTTTGGCTTGCCATTTGAAGGCTGGCGTTCTGTAGCTGTTCCTGGATCAAAGCTGTACATTGAGGTTGGTTATCTATAGAGATGTTAGAAAATTACTTTTTTTCTAGGCATGTTTATTTCTAGCATGTAATAAGTATAAAAGTATATAAAAAGATAAAAAATAACCTTTTGACAAGGATTAATGTTATATCAGATTAGGTAATAAAAAAATCATAATAGCATTGCAGTTCAAATCCTGCCAGGACTTCTCCCTAAGCAAATTTTTTTTATTTATTTTTTTTTGTGGTTTTCGACCCATCATCAGTGGCAAATGCTATATGATAACCTAAACTTAGGCCTAAAATGCTTCCTTAGATTTCCTTTGCAGTTTTATCTCATGTTTCAGTAGTGGCCACTGCCTGTGATGCCACAATAGTGAAAATAAATGTTAAGCACTATTCAATAATAAGAAAGCACTACTTGAAAACATCTAAGAAGCTTTTAAATAGAAAGAAAACATAATAGCCATTTCTTACAATTTTATTGTAAACAAAAATGGTCTTCTGTCAAAAGTAAACACACATAGCATTGGAGGATCAGCAAGTTCATGTTTAAATTGTACCTACTTAAATAGAAATAATTTTTTTAAGTAAATTCTTCAGTGAAGTAGACAGTAAAGAATGCCAAATCAGCTGCTATTATTTAATTTGGAAAAGTGCAGGCATCTGTGCTCTTTTTTATCTGATACATTAAGGAACTGTCAAGAACCTGACTTAGTATAATTAAGTAAAATTGTACGTACGAAGCTGTAGACAATGGAGTGGTAATATATCCTACATTGATGTCTTCAAGTTGTTAACACTAACTCCACTTACTTTTTAAAACTTGGGACCAGTTTCGGGAGAGGTCCTTCCCATCATCGGCTGCTGTTGACTGAATACTGTTGTTTGAAACGGTGGATGGATACCTGTTCGTTCCTCTGGTGGTATATGGTGGTTTTAGTAGAAACTTACTAAGTTCATCCATCAGTGGAAAATCTAAGTTCATTAAGTTTTTCTAATTTTTAAAATGAAAATTCTCTCCCAAGTGGATAGTTCTATTGGGTTGTGAAGTTATTTCAGTAATTTGATTTCTGGTTTTATCTCATGATGATTTTTGTTCCAAAAATGAGCTGCTATTGCTGATTTGTCTACCTGTTCCAATCGAATGTTCCTAAAGTATTCTATTCTTCGAATTTTAAATTTCTTTTCGTTGTTCTTTGGGGCTAATATTATTCCATGTTCTTTGAATATCTTACTAAATTTGTTGTGGTAGGTTTCACATACCACCCAACTTACCAAACTTACCAAAGAACAATTATAATATATAAAAAATTTGTTTTTGAGCTTGGTTTTCAAAAAAAAAAAAATGATGGACTGTTAATGACCTAATAGGCAAAAGTCTATGGTTACTCACTAAATTACTTTTGACCATTCAAGTTTGGATACTTATTATGTACATATTTATAAAACTTATTACATGAATGTTATTTATTTTACAAATGGAATTAACATAAAGAAATTTCATTTATTTTGTTCATTAATACTGTATTTGAACTTTGAAATGAAGATAATAACTATATACTTCTGAAGGAAAATGAATCACAATTTTTGTAGCATAACGATAATGTAATGCAAAGTATATGTGTATATCTATATACATATATATACATACATACATGTCACAGAATTTCAATGAAAGCATTTATCTCTTCAAAGCATAGCTGGAAGAAAGGATTATTTCATTGTACTTGCAATTTTTTCAGTCAATTTCTCTGTAATGAAAAGTTTCCAGATAACATGGGAGATATAACCAATGTAATAAAATTTGTTCACACTAACTCCATTCATTTACATAAAAACTGGACATATGTTTCCCTCCCATCTTCAGCCTTTGTCTCAGTTTGTCTACAGGCTGAAGATGGGAGGGATCACTGCAGAAACATGTCCAGTTTTTATGTAAGTGAATGGAGTTAGTGTGAACAAATTTTATTACAATGGTTATATATATACCACTCCATTGTCAACAGCTTCATAAGTACATTTAACGTTGGAGATGTTTCTTTTGTTATATCTATTGTTATTTTACCTAACTTATCCTTAAAAGATTATGTGTATTAATATTGATATCTGAATTTTCTGGGGCTGCAATTACTTTTTTGTGGGTTCATTCCCTTTTAATGCTATTGCTGTGCTTTCCTGCTGGGAAATTAAATTTCTGTTATAATTTGTTAATTCAAGTGAAAAATACTTTAAAATCACTTGCTCCAAGATGAGAGTTCAAAAAGATTGTACTGTGAAAGACTGAAACAAAATGTAAACCAGCATGCTATAAGATTGGATGTGGAAAAGGGATGGAATGATCTACAGGATATTTCTAAAGCTGATTATGAAGTTTTAGGTCATCAGAATAAAAGAAAAACAAAAAGCCTGCTGTATGGAATGAAGATATACAACAGCTTATAAATAATAAAATGCTAACATACCTGAAATGACTGGAAACTAAATCGGAAAATGATAAAATTGAATATAAAAGAATATCAGTTATAGCAAATGGAGAAATAAAAGAAACTTCAGGATGAAAGCTGGAACAGATGCATATGTAATAGTAAACATGAAGTCTGTGCTAACTTGAAAACAGCTTTCAAAGTAATAAATAATGGAACATGATGTTCTGTGGGATGATTCAAGAGCACAATGTGAGAATTTCTGTGACTCAGAACAGGCCATGTTTCTAGCTGTAGAAAAAAAAATTGTTAATTGTAATGAAACATCATCAGGAGTACCAAGTCTAGAGAAGTCAGTAGCAATCTATACAGTTGCCATGACACACAATTTCTACCTCAGACTAGAGAAGCTGATAATTTATGCAATCCAGATTGAAACAGTCTTCTTCATCTGAACCTCCTGAAGTTTCATTCACTTTAGGAGAGGAGAGAGGAACATACCTTTGCTGGAGTCATCATGAACAAGAGAGAAAATGTATTTTAATGCTTCACCTACTGTGAAGTCTCATTCTTCTACATACAGAAAATAAATAAGAACTGATTATTGCACTATCCAGTTTATTTATTATGCCTACATGTTGGGAATATCACTAAATGCAACACTAGAACATAATATTGATTATATATGTATAAATATATTTATTTGTTTACATCTCTTTAAAATTATGAATTAACAGGAGTTATGACATTTCTTAATTTTCTAATTTTTGTTCTTCATTTGCAGATTTCAGAGCTGAAACCCAACATACACTATTTTGTATTTGCACGGGCTGTAACTCGTGCTGGAATGGGTCCTCTCTCAGATATGGTACCAGTGACAATTCCAGTAGTAACTGCATCTGGTGGAGGCCTGGCAGAGCCTCCCCAACAACCAAGAGATCAGCAGCCAGACCAGCATCTTGGTAAATTTAACTGATATTTCTCATGTAAAATCTGTGAATATGCTTTTAAGTTCTAAGTTTTTAAAATTCTCAGTATGTAACAATTTTAATAACAGTTTAAAGTTTTCTCTCTGAACTACAGTCATAGGAAAAAATGGATGACTTTGAAAGGTCATATGCTCTATGCTTATTTTATTTATTTATTGAGTACTAAGCAAAATACAAAAGAAGTAAAAGTCTATAGGTTCTGGTCCTAGTCACTTCTCCTATAGACAGTATTTCCTATGCTTATTCATTTTCCTGCTCAACAAATTTCTAATTTGTAGTTTTTTGTTTCTAGAATTGTGGTAGTAAATTGTATTTAGACTGGAAGTTGTTAATTTACATACATTGTTAGTCAGCAAAGATTGTAAAGGCGAATGAAACTTAAATCAAAGAAGGCACATTTAGAACTGAACCACATCTTCCCTTACTGAGATTCTAAATCACCAGTGATATGGCTTGTTAAAGGCTTTTGAGGCATAGCAAAGTTCAAAAACATATAAATACATCATATGTATTGTATTTTACAATATATCTTTTCAGTATTCTAACACAGCTTTTTCAAACTATGGTCTGGGGAACCATAAGAAATACTTGAAGTCTGCCCTTATGGCCCTCTAAAATCTTGTTTAAATATGTTTTAAGTAAAATTAAGAAGTAGTCACAAAAGATGGGGTACAGGTAACTAATCATATGAATTGCTCATTACACTCATAGTTAAGGATCACAAAATAAGGAATTTCCATCGCCAAAAGTTTTTTTTTATAAAAACATGATCACTGGTTATGGAGTATTAAAATTCCATGCAGCATGCATCTGTCGATTTCTTTCCTAGTACTAACAGGTTATCAATACTTACACTCCTTTCACCATAAAATAATAGGAGTTATTGTTGCAAGCAAATAATTGCTTATATGTACTAGAGACGTATCCAAAGTAAGCTACACTATTTTTTTAAATCTGCACAGTAGGCGGGAAAATTCTGTCACAGGGAACTTTTGTTCTGGTGTAGTGGAGTACAGTAAAATTCCTACAGCTTGGACATTCAAGCGCCAGTAACTATGGAGATTCCACTTCCTCCTACTGCCGATTGCAAAGATTGTGCTGTTATCCATTTTTTGATGGAAAAAATAAAAGTAGTACTGAAATTCATCCTGAGTTATGCAGGGTGTATGATAAAGACATTATGTCAAGACCATTGGTTTCTCATTGGCATCAATCATTCATTGAAAGAAGAACAATGTTACATGATGAATAACAAAGCAGCAGACCCTCCATCTCCTGTGCTCCGAATATTGTCGACGAGGACCAAAAGGTCATGGACACTGATCAATGATGAAATTCTATTTGAACTTTCTCTGAATATTGAAATAAGCTGTGCAACACTTCACAGGATCATTTCTGAGGATCTGCATCTATCAAAAGTGTGTGCAAGATAAGTACCTCACATGCTTTGAGAACAAACAAAGAGCAGAGAGTTAACACTGCATTGCAATTTTTGCACTTTTTTGAGGATAAGGGAGACTGTTTATTCAACCAAATAGTGACTGGAGACAAGACATGGATCTGTAACTGGATGCCTGAATCCAAAGGCCCGAGTATAGTGCGGTAAGGAAAGGATGAGCCAATGCCAAAAAAGATAAAGGTTGTGAAATTGGCTGGCAAGATCATGGCAACGATCTTCTGGGATTCCAAGTATTGTTGATGGATTACACAGGTCAACATTAATTCTGCAGTATAAAGGAAAATATGAGACTTTAATGGAAATCAATGCCCTGATTTCAAAAATGAAGTCCTTTTTTGGCTATCACATCTAGTTTTTATAGGTGCATATATGTCTATGGTGCTAAATTCATTCAGCTTATACAGCTTACTGCTATGTTTCATTATGTTATTTTAAATCTGTTGTTGATTTTCTTCCTAATTGGCTCACTTCCACCCTCCTTTATCACCCAGATGTTTATATTCCCAGGACTTATCAGTTTTGTGCAATGGGTTGGTTTGTCTTCTTCTTAGATAATTATGTTTACATTTACAGCTATCATAGATCTCAACTTCAGTTGAGCTGAAAACTTGTGTTAATACTCAGGTTCATCTTCTATATGTGTAGTGCTAAACTAAAAGTTTGAGTATAACTTCTACATCAGGATTATGCAGGAGACAGTGTCTACAAAGTTTTTGTGGGTGTTATATGTTTCACGGGAAGGTACGTAAAATAGACTGACAAACAAAGAAATTATATTACTCATATTTCAAGGAGAAAGTTGATCAGGATAAATCGTTTGCACCTCATATTGCATGTAACAGTTGTGTTCAGGGATTACATTATTGGTGTGAAGGAAAACGGAAGGCAATGCTGTTTGCTAAACTACTGATATGAAGAGAGTAGCAGAATCACATGACGATTGTTGCTTTTGCATGTGCAAAGTTGCTGGCTACAACAACAAAAATTAGCAAGGAATTAAATATCCAAATCTGAACTCAACTCAGCTCAGCTTATTCCTCATGGACCCGAACTACCCGTACCTAAACCATCAGCAGACCTCAATTTTAGTGAATCTGAAAGCAGCTCCGTGACTTCCGACAATGAGTTGGTTTCTGATCCAGAAGAATTTGACAATTCACATAACAGTTTAATAATTTGAGTTAAATGATTTAGTGAGGGATTTAGGCCTCACAAAACAAAAATGTGAATTACTGGACTCAAGACTACAGGAGAAGAATTTATCACCTGGCATTACATTTTCATGAAATAGGAATCGCAAAATACAGTTCTACAAGCACTACACAGAAGAAGATCAACTTATGTTTTGTATGGATGTGTGTAATATTATTCAACAGTTGGGCAGGGAAGCATATGCACCAAGTAACTGGCATCTTTTTATTGATTCTTCCAAATGAAGTCTTAAAGCAGTGTTACTTCATAATGGCAAAAAGTTAGCTTCAATACCGCTTGCAAATTCTACAAATCTAAAAGAGTCTTATGAAACTCTGAAACATGTTTTTGGGAAAATTAAATACAGAGACCATGAGTGGCAAATGTGGTGACTTGAAGGTCATTGGTCTGTTACTAAGATAACAGGGAGGATAAACAAAATCCCTTGTTTTCTTTGTGAATGGGATAGCAGGGCAAGGGACAAACATTGGGAAACTGACCAATGGCCTGAGAGGCAGCAACTGGAATCTGGATCAAAAACTACTGTGCCTCTTGTTGATGTCAAAAAATTCTATTCCCTCCATTACACTTAAAACTTGTCATAATGAAACAATTCGTGAAAGCACTTGACAAAAGTTACCCTTGCTTCTAGTTCTTATGCACAAAATTTCCATCATTGTCACAGGCTAAAATCAGAGAGGGAGTATTTGATGGATCATAGATAAGGAAATTGATAAAAGATGTTAATTTTACCAGCTCTATGAATGAAATTGGAAAAGATGTATGAAATGGATTCAGAGAGGTTGTTAAGAAATTTCTGGGCAATGTGAAAGACTAACCTTCCAGAGAACAATTGAGCAAATCACATACACAGCAGTTCCATGGGAAAAGAAAAGGGGGTACACAAGATAACTCACATACATTCTCAAATTTAGGTACGCTTTCATGTTATTATTCTTCTTTATTTTCTTTAAAAGTTATATATAAGTGTGTAATATTTTTGCAAATTTTACCATTATATTTTCATTGAACATTGTCATATTGCCTAAATGAGATGTGCTATGGAAAAATGGAATGCATTTTTGAATTCTTTGCACTGAAATTAATAAAATAACCTATTTTTAATAATAGCACAGAAAAAAATTTTTCATTTGTATCCTAGTGTTATCTGCCCCATGGGACCATGATCACAGCTGCTCGCAATTCAGAGATGTTGAGAAATCTCAGAAGGGCAATTAGAAACAAAAGGAGGGGAAAGTTTAGCAAAACAGTTTTTTTTGTTCTGTGATAATGCTTGCCCACACCTAGCTCGTGAAACTCAAACCCTATTTGATAAGTTTTGATGGGATGTTTTAGGTCGTCGACCTTACTTTCCTGATCTTGCAACAAGCAACAACCATCCCACCATCTTTGAAAATTATTTTCAAAGTAAATATAATCAGTTGTTGTTTTTGCAACAGGGAATGGGCATAGGTCTTGGAGTGTTATAATTCCATGTTATTCACCAGCAGCACAAATGTTCTTTTTTTTTTTTTTTTTTTTTTTTAAAGCAAAACAATGATATAATGGAAGTAGAATTAACATTTCTGAAATATGGTCTCTTAAAATCTAGATTAGAGGTGAAATAAATATACAGGGTAGAAACTGTTTCAATAACTAGAGTAAAGTACTTGTTTTGAACTTACTACAGTGAAATACTTTTTAATGCTTTTCCAGGGATGAATGAATTAAATTGCTATTTGCATAGTAGAACTTACATTATTTTGATACAAAATAGTCTGAAAGCCTAAATTATAACTCTTTCTTTTCAGGAATTGTTGTTGGAGTTGGGATAGGTGTGGGGTGTATGGTACTATGTGCAGTGGCTATAGTATGGAGGCGACGTTGCATCAAAATGTCATCTCCTCAGTGTTCCAGTGGACAACATATAGGTCCTCATCATGCCAATGGTAATGGATACTATCCCCCTTCAAGAATGATGGAACTGCATGAATTGGACCATTTTACTGCCAACATTCCCTGTGAACCTCAGCCAGATCACCTGGATACCAAGGTGTGTTCTTTTAAGTATTCAAATCAGTTTCAATACTCCTTTGTTCTATGTTGCAATATTTATTTTTTCATCTTGTGAATTTGTCATTCATTTTAATATTTATATTTGTCCACCATAGGTCTTGTTGGCCTCAAGACCTTACAAGACCTCAAGGATTCACAGGTTTGATCAGATAGATGGCATTTCAGGATGTAAAAATTTAGGACAAATCGTCTGAGAGGGGCTTTAAACTGCGGATCTATGTGATAGATTTATGGTACATTAAACAGCTCTGTGGCTGAAGGAAAGAAGTTCCGGTATAATATTTGCATCTATTTTATACCTTAGTTTCACAATAGATGGCAATAGAGATAATGGGGCCTGTATTTAGCTGTAACTCTTCTCTCACTTAGCTAGTATAAATGGATAAATTTGTAATTATTGCCCCATAATTAGGTAAGAATTGAGTAGAAACTTAGTGAAAAGTGAGTGACATTCAAGATAGCTCAAGAACTTATTTTCATTTTATCACTACAAGGAAAGATATGTCATTTTATGAATAGTCTATGAATTACTCATATCAGTGTGAGAAAATAAAGGATTTAGAAAGTTTTAATGAATTTCAAGAATGTATGGACTACTTATATGAAGTAAAAAATATACCTTAAAATATATAGGTTGATTTTTAAGTGGCAACTATTTATTTTCTAGATACATTCCATAATGACCAGGTTCTAAGTTTTACAGGCCTTTGATGCAGCCACTAGCATTCCACAGAGATGTAGAAGTTGTTGGATTCCATTGGCACTGCCTTATCTGTTTATTTGCAAAGAGAGCGATCTATTGCCTACAGAAGATCTTGAACTGTTCTGAAGTGAATCATGAAATGGATCCTTCACCTTAGGAATTAGGTCAAAGACAGGGAGTAAAGTCCAGAGAATATGGGTGGGTGGTAGAGTACTTACCAGCCCCAGCAATTGAACAAACCAACCACATCTTCTGCTGTATGCACCCTATCTTGTCATGCAAAACGATTGATGGTTATGAATAAAGTATTGCTTTTTTCTTTTCAGAGCTGATCGCAGTATTTTTTACAAAAACAAACAGTAGTACTGTGCATTGACATTCTACCTTGGGAAAACAGTGTGCCTTAGGATAACATCATCCCAATTGTAGGGAGGAATCACCATAGCTTTCACATTGGTAGGAGTCTGCCAAACTCTTGTTTTTCATGGTGACCAATGGTGATGCCACTGATTTTATTGGCATTTTAGCTTTAGTTCATAAAATTTGACCTAGGTCTATCAAATGTAAAAAGGCCTCCCCTTCAAATTCATAGTGCTGCAAATGAGTATGAGCAGCTGGTGGATGATCAAACCGAAGCATGTCTGACACTTTTGACATCCTTCTTTAAAGGCTATTACCCACCTTGCAACCATTCGGTAAGATAATGCAGATGTACTATAAGACTCTTGTAGTTTATGGTAGTACTGTTGTGCTGTCCAATCTCTAGAACATTTAATTTTTATCCAACTCCTCCACTTCTGCTTCAAAAAGCATTGGCCTCTCATTCTATGTTTTTTATGTCATTCTACATGTTCATAAGTTCATTTGTTCTTAGGGATGGTAAGTATGTAACTAATCTGTGGTATAAACTTCATTGCCTAGCTTCTTTGCATGGCATCACTATAACATCGTAATATAACTGTTCTTTCAAAACACTTTACCTGTAGAATATTTTCTCACACATTCTTTACTTCTGTTTTGGATTCTCTCCTCTCCTGCTTCAACAACTGTAAGAAAGATGATACTAAATTAAATTTAGTGTAACAAAACACCTTATAAAATATTAAAAACAAACATCAGAATATATGCAAAATTTTGTGTAAAATACTATAATTCTTGTGTTATTATAGAAACGTACTTTAATCAATATAACAAAAATATTGCACAGAATCCCCGTATCATCTTCATTATCTCTACTGCGACAATGTAGCAGCAACGGTTGTCCCAATCTAAAAAGTTGTTACAAAAAAAAGCTGTTTATTCATTTGTTGCATATGCAGAGAAATATGAGTGAAAATAAAACAGCTGCAGTTGTTGTACGTTGTCAACATTACAAAGGTGATAATGGAATTAAAATTAATGCCAGGTTTTTAATAATGTACCTTGAATTGTCAAATATTTGCTGAAAAGTTCACAACATCATAATTTAAATAGTTTCTGTTTGAGATCATTGGAGAGAATTTACTGGTAATCGAACCTACAACATTTTTGTTAATTATTGGACATCAGAGTAACTAACATTTCAAAACATAAAACTGTTTTTAAAAAATGGAGAAAATTTACTGGAAATCGAACCTGTAACACTTCTTTTAATTATTGGACATCAGAGTAACAAATATTTCAAAACACACTAACTGCTTTAAAAAAATACTGCTTTTGGTATTTCTTTTCATCAGCAGTAAAAAAGCAATTGCCATATCATTTTACAGTGACATATTTACTCAACTCTCACTCTGGTGTTTACTTCAGTGTCAGATGAGTTTTTTCAGCACTCAATTCATAGTACACTTAGCTCTCAATTGAAAGATTATCAGCTGAGTTAATTTAGAATGATGACTCTGAACACATTCAGCACCATCTGTCACCCTGCCCTTTGTGGAATTAATGTAACTAAGTTCTTCTTGGTATGCCTCTCATGGGAAGCCCCTATATTTCAATAGAGAAATGATGGGAATCTATCATCATTCATAAATTTTGCATAGCATAATGTGCCTATGCATTTATTTTGCATGGTCCTTGCATGTGTAGCTTTATGTTTTAATTAAAGTATTTCATGGCATTCATTCAACATATATGCTACC
Source organism: Metallyticus violacea (assembly GCA_030762175.1). Taxonomy (NCBI): domain Eukaryota; kingdom Metazoa; phylum Arthropoda; class Insecta; order Mantodea; family Metallyticidae; genus Metallyticus; species Metallyticus violacea. The sequence continues at coordinate 45,228,607 of CM060835.1, read as the reverse complement.
GAATTTTGTATCTGCACAATCAGTACTGACTTTCAACAGTTTGCTACTTTGGTGCATTCTCTGAAATCAGCTGCCTTTTAAATATTAGTGTATAATTAGAGATAATGTAAATCAAGATTTTTGTTAAAGATATCCAACTTCTTTTGAACAACTTTACATTTTTAATATAAATTAAATTTAGAAACTAATATAATGAAGCACAATAATCCCTTGTGAGTCAGACCATTAAAAAACCTTCTTCCTGGCTCTACTTACTTGAGCTTTAATGAGGACATCTGTGAATTTCACATTTAATTTCAAAGAATGATTAACTCCATAAAATTTTAGATTAAAACTTTATTTTAAAAATACATGGAAAACTAAGATTTACACTTAATATGAAAATGTTTATTATTACTGAAATATTAATTGAAAAAGAAATGCCCTCAACACTTTTAAGTTGAAATATTTAAAATACTGTTCCTGGCTTTACAGCTAATCGGGACCTTTGTCTGCATCCTCAGCTTTTATGGATCTTTCACTGGTGTCTTGAGTTGACTCTGGTGACCTTATGATGAGCTGTCTTGCCTCAGGGATGTCACACTTAATGAATTTTGATATCTGAGGCAGACGGCACAATATTCATGTTCATATTGTGTCTTCTGAGTCTTCTGGAAATACCAGTGAATATTCTTGATGAACCAAAGACCAGATACAGTGGTAGTAAATTGAAATTTGTTAACTGTATATGTAGTGATATTATTGATAATAAATTCAAATTCATGCATGACAAACTCATTCTTTTAATCAACAGCGTGATGATTTACAATTGTGAAAACTGTTAAAATATTTGTATAAGTAATTTTCATTCTTAGACTGAAAGCTAACTCCTTTGCATTCACACTGTACTTTTTATGTGAATCAGAATGCTTGCCAAGAGATATGAAACTCCATCAACTTCTCTGTGTGTGTTTTGAAAGCCAGAATGCTTCTTACATAGGAATGTCTGACCTTCAATGTACCAGATCTGACTCAAAGCATTAATCCCTTACATTACTCATATTTTTGTTGCCTCCCCTTCAAGCGGTTGTTGTTTAGACTTGCTAAATTTATTACCTTTTAAAACCACTAGAAAATGCTTTACTAAGAATTAAGGGATCTGGAATACCTTGGATAAAAATTGGGTTAGAAGCAATATATAAAAATGAGTAGGGCCAGATTTAGCATAAAGTGTTTTGATCTTTGTGAAAATAAACAGAATATGTTTACAATAGCTGCATAAAGGGCCTGATAACACAGAGACAAAGTATGGTTATATGACTGTGTAGTAATGCACTCATGGAAGCTGTTCTTGATCAGGACAGAGTTGTGTGTTTAGATAACCGGTACAACTCACCACAGTTATTCATTTCCATACATAATAGAATAACTAATGCAATTACAGTAGAAAGTGGAAATGGTATTGAGTTGCCAAAGGGTGCAAATATACAGGCACTAAAGAGCGGGGAATAGAAGTGTGTCAGCTCCCATCATTGCCATATGTTGCTTGTCAAGATAGAAGGGTGGTCATGGTCACAGCATTTTCCAATTGTAGTTTGAAAATTCTGATGACTGATCCAGACAAAATGACTGTTCACACTAATATGACCATTTTTAAGCCTGACATTATACAAGAGTATAATATGCATATGATTTGTGTCCATTGCAGACATATCCCTCTTTATGAAAAGCCATAAAATGATGCAATAAATGCTTTTTTTGACATCTTAGACATCACTTATAAGGTCTGTTCAAAAAGTATCGCAAACTTTGTGTTTTTTCAAAAAGTATGTATTTATTCATGAATATCTATTTTGTCCCCTTCAAAGTAATCCCCACAAGATATTATGCACTTGTGCCAACGTTTTTTCCAATCCTCGAATCACTTTAAAAAATCGTTTTTTGTGATCTTGTTCAGCTCCTCCTTCGATGCCGACTTTATCTCATCAATTGTGGCGTAGCGTCATCTTTTCATGGGCCTCTTCAGTTTTGGGAACAAAAAAAGTCACAGAGGGCCAGGTCTAGGGAGTACGATGGCTGCGGCATCATAAGTGTTGTTTTTGCCCAAAAATTCGCGCACAAGCAACGATGTGTGAGCAGGGGCGTTATCATGGTGCAAAAGCCAATTTTTGTTCTTCCACAAATCCGGGCGTTTCTGACGAATTGCTTCGCGCAAATTGCGCATAACTTGCAGGTAATATTCCTTATTGACCGTTCTACCCTGTGGCAAGAACTCATGATGCCCCTGCAATCGAAGAAAACTGTAGACCGAACTTGGCGCGCTTTTTTTCGGTCTTGCCTCGTGTGGCAGCATCCATTGGGATGATTGAGCTTTAGTTTTCACTAACCATAAACCCATGATTCGTTACCAGTTATGACCCTCTGGAGCCAATTTGGGTCGTCGCGGACAGAGTTCAACAGCTGCTTAGCAACGTAAATGCGATGGTGTTTCTGGTCAAAATTGAGCAACTTTGGTACGAATTTTGCGGCGACCCGTCTCATGCCCAAATCATTGGTAAAAATGGAATGGCACGAGCCAATCGATATGTTTAGGTCCTAAGCAACTTCTCTAACGGTGATTCGACGATTGGCCAATACTATTTTCTTCACTTCCTCAATGTTGTCGTCTGTTGTTGACGAGCTCGGGCGTCCGGGACGCTCTTCGTCGTTCATATCTTCTCGACCCTCTGAGAACATTTTGTACCACCGATAAACGTTGCTTTGGGCCAAGGTAGCTTCACCATATGCCACAGTGAACATTCGGAATGCATCTGCGCATTTAATTTTGTTTTTCACATAAAATTTGATACAGATACATTGTTTCTATTTTTTGGAATAGGCAAAAATCGAAGACGAGCCAATACGTCCAAGCAAAATAGCTGTCAACAATTAACTGAATATTCAAAATGCCGAGCTTGTCAACATAAGTGAGGGACATGAGTACCATAACGCCACAAAACAATCGAAAATCGAATATACGTACCCCGCGGAAATTCAAAATTTGCCATACTTTTTTAAGAGACCTCATATACAGTTATTTGGTAGAGTTCAAAACACACACAAATCACAGACATACTTGGATTTTCCATTATCAAATACCTTGCAGCATAATAGCTGACTACAACATTCAAAGGTCCTAGATACATAAGAAATAAAAATCCAACAAACCTGCAACCATTAGATTAATAAGAAAACAAAAATCCAACAAACCTGCAACTGTTAGATTAACATGGATCCTAAAAGAATTCCATCCATAGCTAAAATGTTGCATCCATTTTGGAAGTGTATGGTATACCAGAAAGGGAAATATCCAAGGAAATATTTGTGATATGGGGCGATTGTGTAAATGTGCCCTTATATAATTATCCATGTTCCAAGTGTATCATAGTCATTGCAACTTTTAGAGGTAAACTTTGATTTTGCTATATAATTTATATTAATATTTTCATGTAAAAAGTGTTAACATAGCAAAGGTTTTGAAAAGAATTAGTTTTTATGCATATGCAAAATGTTTGTATATGTTCATTTTACTTGGGCCCCATATAAATTTTAACACCTTTCTTGTCACTGAGATTCTCTCTCTTGTAACTTTTTATAAGTTGATGAACAGTTTCTCTACTTGAAACATAATTGCCAGGATTTGCCTTACCACTTCTATTAAAGAGTCTGTTTTCAGATATGTATCATACATAAAAGCTCATTCTTTAAGAATATATTTATGTAGTGGCATAACTAATGAAGAACAATTAGCATTTACACAATTACACAATGAAAGAACCAAATAATGCAAGCTTATAACCACTTGCAGAAAAATTATTCTGCAAACTTAATAGAAGCTACTCCATGCACTTATATGACATTGGCAATTGGCTTCTTCCAGTATGCAGATGCACTCTGCTGGACCATTGTATACATCTGGAAAATGCAGCTGTAGCTTAGAAAGTAGTCTTAACTTTTGAACCAATTTTTTATTGATTAGGAGCTCCTGGCAGGCTCAGAAAGATATTTAAAATTAGAATCTTAATAGAATTAGATTAATTAATGAAATAATTCAAACTCTAACTTCACAGTATGAAAGGAAAGGACCAAAGCTATGACTCTAATGGGAAAGTTCCCCACAAGAGAAAAATGTGACTCTTTAAGTAAATATATTCAAACTCTCTCGAATGTCACATTAGTAACATTATAATTAACTTTATAGAACTTCCATAGTGAAGAACATAATTGTAATTCAATGTTTTAGCTTTAAGTTGATTATTACATACTCTTATTTTTCCACTTACCATTGCTTATTGGCAGAATATGTTTGGTTCTGTCAAATAAACATTGGTAAGTTGAGAAATAAGATTGTGTAATATTTAACTCACTAGCTAAATCAATTATAACAGCTATAATATTGATTTAGATTAAAAATAGCTAAATTTCAACAGGTTGTAGCATCATGTTTAGAACTGTATTACATGAATTGAGGGAAATATTAAAATTTTATAAAGTAATGGCAATGCCGATTTTGCAGTATGGGAGTATTAAATGTATGCATTTAATTATTACTTTACTAATGTATACATTTTACAATTATAAATTTAAAAAATAGTTTTGAATGAACACTCATAAACTAACTACTCTAATGAGAGGAAGCTAGGGGTCTTAAACTAAATTCTGAAAGTTCTAGCTCCTCTCTATATATTATTACAAATGATTAGTCTCTTTTCTTCAAACTTCCAGAAGAGAGCAGTCTTTCCATTTACTCTCACACTTTATGTTTACTTGTCCAAAATATATAAATGAATATAATTCACAATGATAATATAATTTCACAAACTTATTATTTTAAATTTATGTCAATTCCAAAATTAAAATTTGTTATATCCTTAATATAGAATCTGACTTACTTCTGAAGACAAGAATTCTCATACTCTGTTGAAGTGGGATCGGACCTTTTTGGATTTATCAAAGGCTTTGAGTCAACAACACATGATCCTTTTTTTTTTTTTTTTTTTTTTTTTTTAACTTAATTTTACATGATCCTTTGTTATTTGATTTTCTAAGTTAGACATCTTAATGTATAAACCTGATGGTACCATTTACTTTTGAATGTAAAATTTGAGGATAATAAATTCAGTACATAATATTTCTTCTCATAGACTCCACTGTGTCATGCCTCCCTGGCCATCACCTTGGTTAAACACATTAACTATTGGAATAATATGGTATTAGTGAAAAATTCTGCAAAAAATGAGCAAATTCCTCAGAGTTCAATAACTTTTAATAAAAATGAATAAAAAAAAATCCAAATTATGACCTTATTGTTAAAATTAAAAATTTCGGGGCTATTGTGCCATAGTCTTTGTTTTAAAAAGCTAAAACAGAGCTTTCGCTGGCTGACTATGACCAGCATCATCAGTGTAGTGAGAAGTATGTGGTCATATGGTGTCATGGCTAACCAGACATGGACCAATCGATATCAACACAGATGTAGGAGCAGATGGAGGGGGAAGGGCAAGCATTTTGTTATGAAGAACAGGTTTCCAAGTGTAGCTATGCTAATATTCTGATGGTTGCCATACATCTGCATTCATATGAAGTAAAGTATTGAAATGTGTCAATGATTGTGCTTCTGTTAAGTCATTTTTATGACTTAAAATGATTATTTTTATCATAAAAATATCATTTTTATTTTTATATTTATTTTTATCATAAAAATATCATTGCTTAAAATACTTGCTAATAGCTCCATGATAACATAGCAGACAGCAAATGCAGGATGATATTGACATTTTACTGGAGCTGAGTGCTAACTTTCGCTATCATTTGCCAATCAAGACAAACTCTTTTCATTGCCATCAACATGAACCTTTATCTCCTTAGATTTCCCATATCTGGAAATTAAGTTAATGACCCTCATTGTAATAATAATAAATATATATGATAATTAAGCTAAGTTCTGGATGCCTCTGAAAGTGTTGTTTCAAGACATGTAATATATATATAACAGGAACAAAAGATGTGCATTAATAGCTCACAAACCTGAAGTTAAATTCTAAGAGCAGGTTCTAAAAAATAAGCCTCTAGATGTTCACTCTTTTTTTGTATCTGTACGCACAGTTAAACTGATGTACTAAAACCTTTTACTGTAATGGAACTGAGTGATTCAGTCAGTTGTTACATTCACTTGTATGTCTACCCATTCATCAGTCCATGCAGGGTGAAACCTATTTTGGAGCTCTTGAAATAATTTTGTTACGTTTCTTAATCATTATTTCATACCTTGCATGCATTTATACAGTAGTTATTTGCTAGGCCTAGTTAAAAGATGTGGCACATATCAAGCAGAAGGTAACCATAATTATGTTCACATTATTTTTAACAGAGATGTTATCGAGGTTGCATTGCAGATTAGTGCAGTACAGGTCTCTTATGCTTGATTATTTTAAATTACTAGCTGTGAAATAGTAGTATAGGTAGTAAGTAACACGAGTTGAACATTTATAGTACTGACTAGTGATAAAATTAATATACAGTTCTGGTACTCTCATTAATAAGCTTAATCCTTTGCCCAATGGCCATTTAAACCCCGCATTGATTGTTCTCAAATACCCAATAAACAGATTTAAGTATTTAAATTGCCTGCAATTTAAATTTCAGAACATACCTTTATATTTTGCTTATCTTTTATCATATTTTAATGAAACAAAATCCAAATTACAGAACATTGAATGCTGTTTGAGCCAACTACAACAAGTATTCCGTATTTATTTATTTAAAAAAAACTCTTTTAATATAAGTGTACTTTAAGTGCCTTTGATTGCAATTTGTGAAGCTAAAAAGTTCTCTAATTTTTTCTCTTGAACGTTACTACCATTCAACACTCGTGTTTAGCATTACAAGCAACATGCAATTAATATTGCAAGGAGAGAAATGTTTGAAAAAATACAAAGCAGCCACACAAACACTTATTTATTGTGCTTAGAGATTAGGTTTTTATTATATACATACATGTTTGTGGCTTTAGACTAGGTTGAATCATATGATTCCATTTGCATGACGCAATAAGCTTTGCTTGTATGCTCAGTTCAGCTATACAATTTCAACTGCGGAGATGGATAAATAAGCAACTTGATGCAGGAATCTATTCTTGGCACCACATGTTTCGGTTTGTGTATTGAGAATATTTTCCTTTCTTCTAAATCTAATGAGACAAGGTTAACTTGACAAGGAATTACAAAGTTTCAAACTTGTATTTCCAGTTCCAATCATGGCTTCAACTAATGGTGTCCTTTAGCTCATTTAGCAAGTTTGTTCCTGCAGGTATTAGTGCAGAGACAGGGTTATGGAGTTCTGAAACCCATTGCGGCACAAAATGATACATTTTTCAGGGTATAACCTGTGGCGTACAGCCTGGTACACAGCTCACAAGTGACAGCCAACCAATTGATGTTTTTTACCAAGTTTTTTTTACTGCAGATTTAGTAGATGTCATAGCTACTGAAACAAATATATATGAGCATAAAGTGCAGGAAAATCTGACCTCAAAAGGCAAATTAGGGATTTGAGAGTAGGATTCAGAAGTGGTCAAATGTAACGCAGAATGAGATTTACAGGCTACTTGGCATAATCATTCTCATGGGTGTTATTCGAAGACCTACATGTGCTAGTATACAGATGACATGCTAGCATTTCCATTTTTTGGAATAGGCATGTCATCGTTTATATTGCAATTTCTTCATTTCACCAGCACAGAAAACATAAGTAATAAATTACACAAAATTATACCAATTTTTTATTACCATGTTTAAAAATTAAAAGAAAATTACATTCCTGTGAAAAGGTCACTGTTGATAAAAGATTGATGCTTTGGAAGCAATATATCAAAACAAAAAGGGCCAGATTTGGCATAAAAATTTTGATCTTTGTGAAAGTAAATCAGAATTGTCTAAAATAGCTGTTACACTGGTGAATGGACTGATAATACAGGAGAAAAAGACTTGGGGTTATCTGGCTCCATAGTCATGCACCTGATGGAACCTGTGCCTGATCAGGGTAGGACTGTATATCTAGACAACTGATACAGCCTCTAAGTTATTTTTTGTTTTATATAAAATAATGACAAATGCCATTGAAACAGTACATCCAAATCGTATTGAATTGCCAAAGTATATGAATGTACAGGCTCTAAAGAGAGGGGAAATAGACGAGCGTCAGCTTCCACCTGTGACTTATTGCTTGGCATAACAGAAGAGTAGTTATAGTTTATCTAATTTCAATCCTAAAATTTGATGAATGATACAGGAAATCTAGATACCAAAACCAAAATGACAATTTTCAAGCCTAATATTATATATGAATACAGTATGCATATGGGTAATGTTGATTTAGTGGATCAGGTATTGCAGGCATGTCCCTCTTTACCTAAAACTGTAAAAAAAAAAGCTATTTTTTCATGTGTTTCTTTATCATCATTTACAATTGCTTCATAATTTGGAGAGCTTTAAACCCATAAAAAACAATGACATATCTGGATTTTCACTTATCATTTGCTTGCAGCCTAATTGGAAGCTACCATATTCAAAGGCCTGTACACACAGGGGATAGAAAGCCTAAAACCCCTGAATTTATTTAAGTTTATTTTTTAAATGAATGTTAGAACAATTACAGGTTGAAAATCACTTAATTTGCAGTACTTGCTGGACAACTATACATGTCCATATTGCTCTAGCCCATTTCACTCTGGAAGTCTATACACATTTATATCGGGGAAGAGATTAATTTGAAATTTTGAGAGATATTTCATCAATTCAAATGAAAGTGCATCTTTCAACATAGCGAACCACAGCATAGTAAAAATATATCCAACAAATATTTTGCAATGCAATACCAACTTTGATGGAGATTGGTATAAAAAAACCTGTTGAGCAAGAATAGATCTATTTTATTATCTTCTACTTATTCTGCTCCTCCTTTAAGCCCCCATAGTCATCATATCACCTTTAACTTAATTATACACAAATATTTAGACATCATGGCTGTTCATACGGAATAATTGTTCAGAAATCTTGAAAAAGTTCATTCCTCATTTCTTCTACAGCTGATTAATCTTTCACTATACCAGGAGATTTCAGTAAGCTTATGTAAAAATGTTATCCCTTACAGGTATCAAAAGATATTGATTTAATTCATGTAAAGTTTCATAATTTTTTTTTATACTTTATTATAATTGGAGGGTTTCTATTATCCTGATGACAATAAACAGAAGGAAAGGAGGAAATGGAAATCTGCTGTGAAATCACTAAGATTTGGTTATTGGCAGCAGTAGAACCCATTTTTAAATTAATAATCAGCTTGGTAATGCTGCAGATTTTGTAATTCCTGTGCTTTAGTAACAGAACTTTACTAAAGTACTTTAGTAAAGTTTACTTTACTAAACTTTACTTTAGTAACTTTAGTCAACATGTACCGTTAATTGTATTACAGAATATGTTATACTAATATCGTGATAGTCGGTCCTGGTGGTGTAGTGGTTACCATACTGACCTTCTAAACCCAAGATCGAGGGTTCGAACCCGGCCAGGACCGATGGATTTTTTCGGGCGTAAAAATCGTAAGTATGGCTTCCTTCGGAAGGGAAGTAAAGCCTTGGGTCCCGTGTCGTACATTTACGGCACGAAAAAGAACCTCAAGCCTGAAAGAGAGGCCTCTGAGCAAAATTTGTCGGCCGTTTGACGCCCTGATTTGAATGGGACGCTGATGACCTGAGATGTTAAAGAGCGTCCGTAAATAAACCAATCAAAAAAAAAAAATATCGTGATAATCCCAAAATAAATAAGAAAAATAAATCAAACTATATTTCTAAATCAGGTTCTGAAATTGTGCACATTAAGGAAGCATTTAATTTATTTATAGATTAAACATATCCTTTAACACTTCACAATTCTGTGATAAATAAGAGAACAACATACTTCTTAATGCAAAAAGATTATGTTACAATGGACACTTGTTATAGTGTATACCAGCTTAAAATTAGAATAAAAGTGCTAGTTAGATTATTAATTCAAGCAGAGTAAAATTGATTTGGAATTCTGCTGCTTGTTATAAATAATTTTATATTTTAACATTAAGTTTTGTTACATGCTCAGGGCGGGTACCCAAATGGACAGGTGAATGGATTAAAACATGTACGTCATACAAATGGTCGGATCCCTAATGGGCAAATTGTGCGGGATAAGGGCAACAATGTCCACATCACAGAAAATCCACAGGTAAGAAAGTTTTCAGAATTTTCATGTGTTAGTTGCATATATCCCCTATTTACCTAATTATACAACTTCCACCTTTTAATCTCTTATGAAACTAGCAACTTTTGTTGTCCAGCAGTCTTTAACTATTGCAATTTGTCTAAATAACATTAAAGCACTTTCAATCATTTTGAATGGTTTACTTTTCTTATTTTACTTCAATCGACTGGAATATCAACTGATTCCATTGTACCATATTTATAAGCACATTAGATCTAATTTTTTTCACATTTTAAAAGCTAGAAAAAGCAAAAGACGGCAGATAAATATTATCCACTATTGAAATAAGTTATGTGATTAGGTCAAACACAGATTTACTGTCTAAAGAGTACCTATCATTATAAAAATTGTAAACACTGAAGTTGTAGTAATTTTTATCATAAACTAAGATTCACAGCAATTACATGATTAATAAAAGTTATTACTGGGCTTGTAATCTTGGGTACCAGTTACACAAGTTGATGACCATGTGGTATATAGACCTCTTACTTGATCTTGTAAATGTTCAATGAGTTGGTTATGTTACCAACTGTGGAAATAAGAGAGTACACATAGAAATATGCAGACATCTCTAAAATTAAATATAAATAGCTATATGTCATTATGATATGATTTAATTAATTTTCTAATTCTGTTCAGCACAAAAAAAAAAAAAAAAAAACATTTCTTTTCGTTGGGTAATGAATAATTGTCACAAAATTACTGCTTTCCCTCATGATTCTTGTAACCATAATTACAATGCACAATAACATGCATCTGCAGTATCTAAAATGTAAATCTTCACCGATTATCATGAAAACGATTATTATATTGGAAAAAGCTTTATTCTTCATTGCAAAAAGAGATAGAACAAAACGAAAATAAGGTACAACATTTTGTGGTTGCGAAAAGCCAGCAGCACTTAGTTCTGTTGTACTACTTAGCATCTGTCCTTTATTTTACATTCTCTTGAATAAATACTAATTTTATTAGAATTGTATTTAATTCTTGTTTCACACATTTGGTCACAGGTGTCCAATCAATTGCTTTCACCATTTCATCCGCTAGTTTTAGGGCTTCAGGCTTAAAGATTTGATGTTTTTAAGTGTTTAATTATATTAGAAACACTTGCAACATTGTTCTATATTAACTGTAAATTATGTGATTATCATACAATTCTACTGTTGTGAAAGCTTTTACAATCTTAATTGCAGAATGCACTATCACAAAGAGTATAAATTACTTTAAAAACTGTATTGTAATGTGACTGACTGGTGGTTAAAATTCTATGTCATGGTGACGAGCAGCCGTATCATTTACTACTCAGTTATAGACATGCTCACTCCATCACAGGAAAAGTTAACTCAAACCCACATTATTCCACTTTATCAATGGATTATAAGCCTAATTATTACTAGTCATCAGAAGTTAAAGTGCTAAAAACTTATGTTGTAGGCACCTAAAAAGATACTAAAAATCTTAAAAGTAGGAAGGAAAAAGGCACTAAAAATCTGAGCAATAAAGGAGAAAGCACTAATATATTTTATTGTACTTCCATCTAAGACGATGAGACACAAACTGCATATAATACAAGAGTAACTAAGTTAAATGGCTATGTTTTATTATAATAACCTGTTGAAATAAATACTTAACAAGATGAAATAATGACAGTAAGTATTTAATGCTAAAAATAATAGCATAAACCTTCATAATTAGCATTACAGTAAATTACTAACTTTTTCTCAAGATTAGAACACACAAATTTGTGGCACTTGCTCAATAAAATAAGTTATATAAACCTATAATCGAAAAAGATATCAACTGAGATCAATAGGCCATTCTTAAAGTTTGCTATTCTAGCTACATAAATCCCTTTGAAAGCTCACCCCCATTTTCATTTAGTATATTAGGGGTTGAATGGATAGTTTCTGGTGGTAACCATACTTCCCTTATAGACCCAAGATTGTGGGTTCAGTCCAGACCAGAATTTATGAATTTTTTGGGTGTAAAAATCCTAAGTTTGGAAGGGGAGTAAAGCCATGGGTCCCATGTCATAAATGCATGGCATATAAAGGAACCTAAAGACTAAAAGAAGAGATGAGACTGAGCAAAATTTATTGGCTATTTCATGCCCTGAATTGAATGGGAAGCTAATGACTGGAGATGTTAAAGAGTGCCCATAAATAAACCAACTAAATTAAAAAAAAAAAAGATATTTTCTTAGCCAAGTTTTGTAACAGAACACTTTTAAATTTCTCATATATTTAAGAAGCATGCTTTCCACGAGCTTTTTTCCAATGTTTTGATTTTGATTGATTTTGATTTTTTTTGTGGGGGGCAACCAAAATCAAGGACTTTGGTTCACATAAGAGTTCTAATTTCAGAATAATATCAGCTAAATATGTGAAATTTGCATTGGTATATGCAAAATCTATCTTCAGCTGCTTCTCTTTAAGTACAGATTGGCTTCCTTAATACATTGTGCATACTCTTCTCATTCACTATTTCTACTAATCTTTCAAAATTCTTGGTATCATATACCACTGCTTTCAATAATGTTACTACAGGTTCTAGAAATAAGCAGTGTCTTTTCTTCAAGTACACTAGTTTTAGAGGATGATTTTTAAACACTTTTTGACAAATATAATTAATTTATTTATTGTTTGAAATATTTTTCTTAGCTTCTTCCTCAAACCAATATAGACCATGGGCAAGATAAGTTAGATGTGTAAAATTAAGATAGGATGGCCTCAAAAGTCGACCTGCTAAAATTATATTAGCTGCTGCAAAAGTATTCACCAGTCTTCCACACCATTTGGATAGAATAATTTCAGTCCTAAATTAACAAAATATGCAATACTTTCAGAATTTTTTTTCTCAGTTTCTTTGGAATACAAGAGATGATCCTTGCCTGACTCATTTTCATTCATTTTCTCAATAATTAAATTAGCTACATGTTGGCCAAGTGAATCTGAAGTTTCATTAATTGAAATCCAAATGCAGCTACTGCCAATTTCATCTCCTATTCCTTTAAGTACTAACTGATATACAGGTTCAAGATAGTTCTTATGTGATCGACTCTCAAAGATGAAGCCAGAATTGTTGTCTCAAAAATTCCCATTTAATTATAATTGCTTTCGATGGCAATTATAATAATAATAGTAATTACATTTTATTTCAGGTATTGTTTAATGTCAAGAATAACATGACAATCAAGGGTATTAATATTGTTGTTGATCTAATGGGCAGGATTTTGATCCATCAATTTTTCCCTGGCCAGCCAATATAATTTGTGTATTTTCCCATCAGGTGCAGCTTTCCTCAGTTCTGTGCATTCTGGGTATTAATGTTACAAGTGTTAGTGTATGAATATAGATATATCTTTTGACTAATAAGTAATATTCAAGATATCTTTCTGTAATACTATGATTGACAGTGCACATATATGTCTTTGTTATATTTCTGTAAAAGGGTTGGACATGCTGGACTTTTGTCGGAAATGTTAGGAACAGAACATAGCCTTGCCTGGAAAGAGAGTAGCCTTTGTTAACATTTACTCTTTTAAATCTTCTCAGACAGACCCACTTACTCAAGGTGCCAAGTGTTATCACACTCTAAACCTGGGTACTTCTAGATGAACCCAATCAGTAACTATACTTGTCATCAAAAGAAATACCACATGCAGAAACATGTAGCTTAATAGTAACCAAGATCTTAGCTATTTCAAAAGGAGGCTGAATATGTGACTGAAGCTTGCTTTATCGCAGACTTTTAGTGTAGCAATCTAAAAAAGGGCAGATGTCTCCTATTTTATAGTGTGGGAATAGCAGATATATCTTTCCTGGTAAAACCCTAAGATAGAGCATGTAGAAGAAGGTTTATTAATATTGATGTAATAATTTATTGTATTAAAAAGTACAGGAAGAGAAAAACTTCAACCAATCAACATATTACATAAACCTGACAAGTAGTAGTGAGCATGTAATAAACCATAACTAGTGTGATCCAGTAAAATTCTAGAAGGAACCAAGTTAAATAATATTTAAAGGAAATAATGTTTTGCGAGGGGCACAGGGAATTCACATAATAGATTTAATATTAACTATAACAAATAAGTTTTAGGCATTCCAGGGATAGTAGCAGTTATTCAGTATCATTATCAGTCATCAGTTATTCAGTGTCACAGTAGATCAATCAAACCATCATGGAGAGTCAAAGTAAATTGCTTGGTCAGTGAAAGTCAGTCGTGCAAGAGTATTAGTAAGAATACGAGCTGTAAGTCCTGCCAAGTCATTGCTAAGTTATAGCCATCCATGTGACATTAAGATAAAGTCTTTACAGCAAAGTGAATAGTGTGATTATAAAGTGTTAACACTAAATTATCGGTGACTATCAGTTTGCAAAGTTGTGTTAAAGTGAGTAAATTTACAAGTGAAGGCAGTGTAGAAGGGTAGATTATAAAGCACAAATAAGACCAGAATAATAACCACACAACAAATGCACAGCATGTTCCTGAACCCTTAAATTGTGGAATAAATTCAAAGTTGAACCAGAGCCGAACTTTATATTATTACAGTGAAGAATCCCCTTCCTTCCCTAATGACATTATGTGATTAAAAACAGTTCATATTCCCTGAGATTCCTGTCCTCTGCATAGGAACCAGAGAAATAGGAAGCATTGAACTCCAGACTTCAAGAACCGAGGCCATTCAAGAAGACATTCATCTAATTCAAACCAAAGATCATTCAAATTAAATCCCCAATAAAATCTAATTCAAACCTACCAATGATTCATCTGGTTCCAAGGTATATTTTGTTTACTTTTCTAAGAACCCTTACAAATGCATGACACATTTCATATTAAAATTTATTTTATTTTCCTGAAATAGAAAAGTTTGGTTAACAGGCATTGTCTCTATAAAATGTTCTCTCTATCATAAAATGTTTTCGATTGTGTCTATATTTGCTGATGCATAAGATTTCCTTCAGAGAGGACAATTTTATATGCTGAAACATATTTTGCTGTAGCATTCCATCAAGAAGTAAAATGAAAACCATCATATTTATGTGAATTTAATGCTCATACCAAATATTAAACGGTTAAAAAAAAATTCCGAAAATGTAATTTGCACTTTAGGAAAAAACTTAATTGATGCTTTAAACAGCTATTGCCATGAATTTAATTTTAATACAATATACAATAATATTTTTATACAGTGCTAGATTTATGGCTTTATTCCAGTAACACTAGCCAGTTTATATTGTCACATGAGCAATCATTACTCTGCTATATAAAATTCTCTCACAGCGTGCCTGTTTCCATATTTCTCAGCATGAAAAATTACATTTTTTTTAATCTTCACATTAAGCCTTCATTTTTAGTCATCCATCTTCAGATAAATGTTAATGGAATTTTTTACCTAATTGCTCTGTTTAATAGCTTAATGGAAGACATAGAGGACTTGGCTTGGAAAAGTTGAAGAGAGATAGGTAAATGAAGGAGGTTTAGATTTATGCTCGAATCTAATGCACACCCAAAATTTAGAACTGGGATTTAGGCAAAAAAAGGTACATATTATGTTTGCATGAATGTGATGTTATAGATTTGGTAATGGCAAATGTATGTAAATAAAATGACATACCAGAGTAAACAGATGTTACATAAATTATAAAATTGTAGGCAACCCAAATTGTAATAATGTTTATAAATTACACTTCAGGGAGATTTTTATAAATGAAAGATTTAATTTTTTATTTACAGTTACTTAATCATTCCAATTAATTTTCTAAATTACTATATTTGATGGAAGATTCACAAAAGTGAAATTAAAAGCAGCTATGCATTGAGAAAACTATTGAATTATTAAATAGAAAGTAAAGGCATTTTTTTTACCAACATCCACAATTAATTATGTTGAAAATTTTAATGTTATAGTTATATATTTTTACTTACTGCTTTATAATAAATTTGGCACATTATTATAGCTTTGGCCATATTGAAATGGCAATTCCACTTTCCATTGCCAGTACAACACTTCCGTACGACTTTTGAAATTTTATCATCTGTACACAATTGCACTGTTGCACTTTAACAATATTCTTCACTTCCAATAAACAATTTAATAGAATGCTGGATGGAAAAGTTATTTTGATATCAAGTGAAAAAAAAAAGAATTAATCATATCCTATAAGAATGTATTAAATATATTCACACTAACTCTACTTATTTTTACAACATTAGGACATGTTTCAGGAGCAATCACTTCCATCATCGTCGGTCCTGGTGGTATAGTGGTAACCATACTTGCCTTCTAAACCCCAGATCGCGGGTTCAAACCTGGCCAGGACCGATGGATTTTTTTGGGCGTAAAAATCCTAAGTATGGCTTCCTTCTGAAGGGAATTAAAGCCATGGGTCCCATATCGTACATTTACAGCATGTAAAAGAACCTCAAGCTGGAAAGAAGAGGGCTATGAGCAAAATTTGTTTGCTGTTTCACGCCCTGAATTGAATGGGATGCTGATGATCTGAGATGTTGAAGAGCATCTGTGAATAAACCAAAGCAACAACAACAATTCGCATCATCAGCTGTTGACCAAACTAATCAATTTGGTGGCTGGATCCCAAGGTGCTTCTGTGGCAGTCTCTGATGGTTGGAGTAGGAACTTGCCGAGTTCATCTATGAGTGGAAATTCAATATTCATATAAATTTTTCCTATATTTCAAGGACGAAATTTTTTTCCCCAAGTAGACGACTCTATTTGATTGCGAAGTTCTTTCAGCAGTGTAGCTTCTGGTTTATAATTTTGCGACTTTTGGGTCAAAAAGTGAGCTGCCAATGCTGATTAATCAATTTGTTTAAAATGAACATTTTCTTTCTCCTAATTTCTAAATTTCTCTTTGTTTTTCTGATGTATCTTTGATTACAATCTGCACATTTAATTTCATAAATTCCTGATTTCTGCTGTATTTGTATGGTCTTTTGTTGTGGAAACTAGTAAATTTTTTGTATTTAATTTGTTCTTTGAGACTGACTTTATGCCATGTACTTTGAATATAGTATTGAATTTGTTGTGGTAAGTTGAATGTTATGTGAAACTTTTGAATTTGTATCTTTCCTTGATATTCTTCAGTGTGGAAACATCTGTTATAGATTTTTGTCTTTAAAATTTATTGATAATTTTTATTAATGTGTGAAACAATTGATTATTACTGTATTAATTATCTGTTGGCATTCCATTTTGTACTTTTTTTCTGTGAGTAGGATGTTAATTATTCTGTGTGCCAAGTTGTAGAACACTGCATATTTATGTGGAGATTATAACTTATTTTTTTCTTTATGTGTTTCTGTTGTATGGATTCCAAAGTTAAGTTTGTCATCATTTCTTATAATTTTTAAAATTAGAAATGGGGCCACCCATTTTTCTTCTCTTTCATTGCAAACTGTATAGATTTATGTTGTAAATTAAGAAGTTTCAAAGCATCTGTTGAATTAACCACATTGTTGTGTGAAATGATCATTAATTAATCTCTTGTGATTGGAACTATTTAAAAACATTCTTTCTAGCTTTACTTAATGGAGATTCACTCTGAACATGTTTCCTGGACCTTTATCCACATTCTCACTATTAAATGACAATTGGATTGTTTGTTGAAGTAGGGTTGGTGGGTGTATGAATTGATTCTGGTGGCCTTGCAATAAACTTGAATGAAGAGCTGTCTGCTTCCGGGGAGTTAAAATTTGTAATGTATTGCATATTTTTTATGCAAATTCTTTTCCATATATTTCATTCCTTTGGTTGTTGAACTTTTTTTAAAAACTTGATGTTTTTCCTCTATTTCATGGTTTTCATTCCAAAAATGCAATACCACTTTCAATTTTCCTATTTGCTTGTAGCAATGTTTCTGCAATGTTCCTTTAACCTTACGCCAATATTTCTGGTTTTTTCCAACACAGATTTTTTCACAATCTGAGCAATTAATGTGCTAAATTCCAAATTTATTCTTTTTGGGTCTGGAATCTTTGAAAAAGTGATATGGACTTTCATGCAATCAAAATATAAGTATACTATTCTTTTCTCCATTGAATTAATTAAATTTTGTTAAATATATTAAATGTAAATAACTTTGTTACCACTTTGTGAATAAAGTTACCATTAATATGATTTTTTCCTTATTCTGTTATGGCATAATAATAAAGTAACTATGTAAAAATGATCATCTCTGGCATACTCTACACCAGAGTTAAAATAAGTCTTTGTAGCAGTATTTCTTATATTTTCTCTTGCAATCCATACTTTTCAAATAGATTCCAAATATTTATGTTTCAGGGGGTAAAAGCCTGTTCAAAATAAATAAAAATGGTCCATAATGTTGTATACTATTTCATGCTTGTTCTATAATAAAAGGCAAATTTATGTAATCTATACATCTACAGTTGTTCTTTCATGTTTCTATTAATTTTTTAATCTGTTAAAAATGATTCTAGTAAAACATTTTCCTTGGGATTGATATACCTCTCCAATTTTCACATTTGTCCTGGTCCCCCCCCCCTTTTAGGAGTGTAATTATAATAACACAAAATTTCCATTAACTAGCAATTTTTTCTTAGACCATCACCTCTCTGAAAAGTAGTAATAAAATATTAGCACTTGTGTCTATATTACATGTCAGCATCTCAGAACACACATATTTCCATAAGCAAGGTCCAATCATTGTTTGTTTCAATGTAATCTTGATGTTTATTAAATTTAGGGAATCTATATTGATTCCGGTATCTATACTTTATTGTAATCCTTGGTCTAGCCTTATTCAATAAGTCTTCAAAATATTGTTTCCACTTTTCATTCTGATCTGCTTCTCCTGTCAGCAATAAACTTTTTTTCTTAACTGGACAATTGTAGTCTCTATCTATTTTAATACTACTTTGGAAGACCAATATAATGTTCTTAAATCTTGTATTTGCTGCTTCTTGTTCTTTATTTGCTTTTCGATCAAGCCATTTCTTTTTATCTCTTCTGGCACTCTTCTTCTTAATTAACACTATTGAGAGGTGCTAACTATCATAGATTATCTATAATTAGCATGGATTTCCCCGCATTATTATGGAAATAAGGTGAAATGAAAAACAAATACAGAAAAGCAAAATTACCACAGAAAAAAAGGGGGGGATTAAGGGAGAAAAGGTCGGAGCTTTTTATGTATATTATATGACAACTATGCACACAAAATCTTCATTTCCGTCTAATGCTGGAACCGGTTATGATAGCAGCAGAAACTATATTGGAGAATCTTATTTATTTCAGAGTGATCAATTGACTTTATTTATATTGATCAGTAGAGATCCAAGTTACTTTGTGAATAACCAACTACTTCCTATTATTAAATTGCATTCAGCACAGAACTTATTAAATAAATTTCCATTTTCATTTCTGATTCTTAATCCTATAGTGTGGTACTTCCCTGGTTTTCTTCTGTAACTGTAACTTTAAGTTTTCCCCATAATTATTACAATATTGTTTAGATTAATTTTATTCAATTCATTCTGTCATTGAATGCCTTGAAGATTGTGCTTATGTTGTTAGTATATATAGGGAATTTGGAATTGCCAAACAAGTTGTTTTGGACATAAGAAAAGAAAAAGCAAACTTTTATCATTTGTACATTATATATTTTTAATGAATGTGTCAATTACTCTTATTTATCCACTTAGCAATGTACTCATTAGCTTAATATTTCATTTATAATTTTATCATACATTTTAAAATGCAATATGGACAAAAAAGTTCCCAGTTAAAATTTATGAAGCCACCAGCAAAACAAAATCTGGATAATGCAGTGGTATACAATTGGTATGAACAATTTTGCCTGAGTGCAATAGCAGTCGGAAGAGTGAAAATTCATGTAACAATTGAGCTCTGACATAGCAACTAGACATAAATGTATTTTCAGCTTGTTTAGATTAAACAAATGCCTTAACATTGTGCAAAATGTGCAGAGAGATCTTAGGCTGAGCCCTTTAGGAAATAAAGCCCAACAGTCATAAAAGAAGGACAGTTGGTTTTGAGTCAGGTTTATAATGCTGATGAAATGGGCCTTGTTTTGGTATGCCTTGCTTGAGAATATCCTAGCTTCAAAGTCTTTGAAAAACATACCTGGGTGGGTTTAGCAGAGTGTGATTTAGTATTGTGTATGTGTGCCACTACATATGGGAGCCATGCATTCAAGCCCATTATTCTCAGAATGGATAAACAACAGAGCTTTTAAAATTTAATGTCCATGGTCTGTGTTTATTGCTTTAATTAAAAAATGCTTGGTTTACTGCAGTCATAACTTATGATTAGGTACATAACCTTGCTGTGCCAGAAAAATAGAAGCAATCAAATCAATAAATTTCAAAGTGAAGTGAAAATGTTAATTTTTCTGGATAATGTATCTAGCTTGGGGGGGGGGGGGGGGAACGCACACAACACAACATGTAGAGCAGATGGTAAGATCAAATTCTATTCTTGCCACCCAACACAAAATTGCTAATATAGCCCATGGATCAAGGGGTAATCTGTAGTATAAAGAGGTTTTATAGGAAGAGGATTTCTATCTGAGTTCTATAGCAAAACAGATGGCGGAGATAAAAGAGCAGAAAAGATTATATAGAATTTGAAATCATATAGCTGGAAATGAATGATCTTCAATTTGGGGCACACCTCTCTCTACACTTGTCAGTGCTTTGAAAAGAATTTTGTGCGATAGTAATGAAGAACTTCATATTACCAATAGAGAAATTGAAATCTATGACTATCATGAAGCAGTGGTTGCAGGGGTGAGATTTTGGTCATGTTAGAAGATACAGAAGACTAGATTAGTCTATGATGTAGGTCAGGGATTGGGCAATGCATAGCCAAACTAGAGGTTTGTAACTCTCATCATTTTATTTCTAAGTGGTGAATAGCAATCCAGAGCCATCATAACATAATGCCATTGATTGATAATGCATTGCAATTCAATTGCTGTGCTTTGGGGGCAGTATTTGGCTCGGTGTGTCCACTCCTAATGTAAAGATCCTGGACAGCACATAATGAATGAATAGAAAACTGGGGATTGTGTAAACAAAGTATGAACTCTGATAGTGTCTGATGCTTATTTGCCTATCTCAAAAATAAATTTAAGTGAGTTAAACACATTTTAACCACATGAGACATCTGCATGAACTGATGATTAAGTAGCTGTGACAAACCACAAAATGAAGTTGACAGTTTCTTTAAAATGAGCAAGGAAAAGAATTAATGCTGTAACATTTTTTTTTTTTTTTTTTTTTTTTTGAGTAGTGTTTAACGCCCGTTTTCACTACTGAGGCACCACAGGCGGTGGACACTGGTGATACATGAGATGAAATGATAAATTGGGAAAGGATTTTTTTTTTAAGGAAGGAAGCGTTCCAGGCCTAAGTTTTAGGTACCTCCCCGGCATTTGCCAGTTATGAAGACTGAGGAAAACCTGGAAAAAACCCCAGTCAGGGAGGACGGTCCTGGCGGGATTCGAACCGCAGACCTCCCGCTCACGAGTCCGTGCCTTAACGACCTCGGCCACCCGCGGCGGTGACATATTTTTTACATAACCCTTTGAGCCACTAATTACTTTTTGTAAAAAGAGATAAACAAGGTGGTTTCTTAGGCTCAAAGGTTAACATAATTAACATACTGTAAATTATTATTATTATTATATATTATTTTATGAAATTGTTTTATTTATGCTAATCCAGACCTTTGCCCACACAGACAACTGTGAGCTCCAGTTGGTCTGGACAGCAAGGTTTTACTGTATCTGTTTAATTGACACAAAATGATTGGTGCATACCATCTGCTGAAGTGGAGTGGCATCAGTTGCTGAAGGGGAAGGGGATTTGGAATGCTGACTCCTTCATTCATTAATTCATCATAGTATCTGAACTGTCTTTAAAATCACAACATTGTTTTCAAACAGTTAAAGAATGAATTGCAGTGGATGAAGTTCTTTTACCACCAAAACTTATTAAAATAAGTGATACTAGATTTTCTGGATACTTAATAGCTATACGTGTTTTAGTCTCAATACTTGATAATTTTACATTTTTAACCAAATAAAATTCAAATTTCTGATTT
The DNA here is from genome assembly GCA_030762175.1 of Metallyticus violacea. Taxonomy (NCBI): domain Eukaryota; kingdom Metazoa; phylum Arthropoda; class Insecta; order Mantodea; family Metallyticidae; genus Metallyticus; species Metallyticus violacea. Next base: position 45,206,181 of record CM060835.1, on the reverse strand, counting down.
TATTATTTTGAAAATATTAATATATAGATTGCCAGACCATAATATGTACTTTAATAATAATAATAAGAATAATAATAACAATAATGTAAAGTTTATTTGTTAATTAGCAATTGATATGCTCAAGAATGAAAAATTATAACAGGGAAGGAGCTTAAAAGAGAGCAAGTAGAAGACTACTGACAGTTTAGCAAGGGGTACTCTAATTATGATATTATTTTATTTGGTATTGTTTCAGGAATTGCAATAAGGATAACAGTATTTAATTTAAAATTAAGTAAAGAAATGATTGTAACACACATTGTATTCAGGGGGATTACAGCTAAAGATGGCCAGAGCCAAATATTTATTTTATCTTAGCATTTCAATAAATAAATAATCAATATATAATGTACCACCCAGCCTCATGAGGACAACTGGGAAGCTGCCTGATGGAGAGGTGGCATTCTTTGATCATGAAAGCCACATGTTAGGTGACCGGCAGGGTGCGAGCATGCTGATCACATGCTCCCCTGCAATACTGCCCTCTATCAATGAAGTCATAAGATGAAGGTAGAGGATGCAGAGGTTTTCCTCACTCTCTCCCGTAGCTGTAGCACCAAATGAGGAGAAGAAGAAGAATGATTCAAGGTGCTGAATCAGTGCCTTAAATCCATCATGTTCAACAATGCTAAATAACTGGTTGTCTTTGAATGTCATATATGCTATTTTATAGGTACTGGTAATTAGCTTTGATCAATTATCTCCTGGTTTAACTCTGGATTTACTATCCAGAAAAAATATGTGTAAGTTTACATGTATTCAAACAGTATGATATTGTTGATAATGACAACAAGGATGATGACACAGGCTCATTCACTGCTGCTTCAGTTCTTGATACCTTTCACTGTCACAAATTTTGTTGGGATGTTCAGTAAAAACATTTATGAGTTGAAGTGAATATTGCCTTAGGTTGCTAGTGTTGTGAGATTTTCCTCCTTGCAAAAAACTCTTTCTATAAATGCAACAAATGGTGTGGTTATTATTCACAGTATCAAATTTAATATAATTTCAAACTTTGCTCATATTATCCAAAAAAAATAGACCATGAAAAACCACTGTCTTTCATCACTTAAAATTAACAGCTAAATAGTAATGTAAAATCAGTTTTCATGCTAAAGATGCTGAAGTATACTTGTGATTGATAGTTTAACAGATCACATAATATGTTTACCAAAAGTTTATTATTGATCAGACTCAGAACTGAAGTTATTTTGTAGATGGAGCATGACTTTTCCATATCCATGAAACGTGAAAAACATGTTGAGAATTAATGCATTTGCATGTTTAAAAATATGTAATTAAACTGCAATTCAGCACATTTTATTGCCAAGGTATGTGATTTAATATATAGCTCAAGCATACCTACTGTCACCAGCCATCTGCAGAAATATAAGGAAAGGAAGCCACTTTTATTTTGGGGTTGCTGGTTGAACTTAGAAGTATACTTAATTTCTTGGTACCCGCTACCTGTTATTTAGAAACGTATGAATGAGACATGTGTCTTTTGTGATCCTTTTAAAATGTGCTAATTGTGACAATTTTAACTAAAAGTTTTAGTATTAACATAAAAAATGTATAAGCTTATGTCTTCACATTTGGCACTACTGCCCTGGGTGAGTCTTGGCCTGCAGCAGAGACCTCTGCTTCCTCTGTATCTGTCTTATAAATTCATTAATAGAAGGCAATATTGCAGGAGGGGCATGTGATCATGCCATCACCCTGCAGATTGCCTATTATGCAGTTTTCATGATCGGAGAATGCGACCTCTCCATCAGGCAGCTTCCCAATTGTCTTAAAAAAGATGGCTGGACCCCGTTCCAGACCTCCCTAACTTAGAAAAATTCTTAGAAATGAAACTTGGGCCTCCTGGCCAGCAGTCAGCAACACTAATTACTAGACCATATAAGCTCATGTACAGGAGTATAATTTGGTACTGATATCTCTTTAGTATCAGGAATACCTCTCTACTTAATAAGTGATTACTTCTCTTCCTATACATATATATCCATTTAGTAGAGTAGCTGTTTGTCAACTGCTTAGTTTGCAAAAATGGAGTTAGTGTTTATTAGTTGTATAATCTAGCAGTCATTGTCCATATTTGTAGCAAAGAGAGGTACTGCTGCATGAAATAGGTGGAATAATGATTACTTTTTAATTATTGCAGCAGGTATTTTATGCTCATTCATACAAATTTACTCTTCTTAGAACATGCTCCAGTGTGAATGTTCATAGAAAGTACTTGAAAGTAGCTGCTTATTATTTCCTTTCTGTATTTCTGTGATATCACCAAGTTCAAGCTCAACAGGAACTAAAGACTTGCCCTAAAGGCTGTCATTATCCATAGTAGGAGTCATAAGCATTACCATTTCCTAATCAAAGCACCAGAGAAGTAGAATGCTCTTCTATTAACATTTATTTTGTTAGTAAAGTATGGAAAACATTAAAATCAATCTATAAGCATGTAACCAAATGTAATACCAATCCAGAAGATAGGATGAATTATTTTAAAAACTATTTGGTGAGCATAGCGTATCAAAGCAGCACTAAGACTAGAAGTAGGAATGAGCTATATAGAAATACTGGATAGTGAAGTGAGGGAGGGGAGATTGTTAAATAAGAGAAATTAATGAAGAAAGAACAATAAAGTAACAGGAATGGCCATCAGAATTTTTCAAAGAATGGTATGGTGACAAATAGAGTTAAGTTACTCAAAGGACTATAATTTAATTATGCTAAAGGAAAATGTACCAGATAATTGGATGAAAGCAATTATTCATCCAGTATATAAAGGTAAAGGGAGTGTAGATATGCCAAAAAAAATTCAGAGATATTGCATTTTTATTGAACTTTGGAAAAATGTTTACAGGCATTTTGACAAATAGTTTACAAAATTGAATTATGAATTATAACATGCTCTCAGAATTTAAAATGGGGTTTCATAGGGGTAGACAAACTGTAATAATATATTCATCTTTAAAACTTCAGTGGATAAATACATTTGTCAACTTAGAGAAAGCATATGATCTTATAAAGCTAAAACTGTTATGGGATAAACTTTTGAGTAAGGGAGTAAGTTATATGTTGAATATTCTTAAACACTTATATGGGAGAGAAATACTTTCTGTATGAAAACAGGGTAACGAGAGAAATACATCAAAAGAAGGGGTTATGACAAGCCCATTTATCTAATTTGTTCATTGATGATATTTTAATAGAGATAGGAAAGAGTAACAATTTGGTACTATTTATTAATAATGTTATAATCTCTGGATTACAATCCATTTCAATAATTGGTTCAAAACAAACAATCCTTGCATTAAATAGGTAAATATTATAATGATTGGAGCTTGAAGATAAATCAGGGGAAGACTAAAATTGTAGTATTCAAAAAGGGGGCAAAATGAGTAAATATGAAAAGTAGAGAAAAGGAAACAAAGGATATAAGATAGTTAGGGATTGTATTTATTTAGAAGTTTAAATTCAATGGGGGCAGTAAATGGAAGAAGCAGAAGAGATTAGCTTTAACAAAAGGGAAAGGAGCAATAGCAGCAGTTAGAGATTGTAAATATAGAATACCAGATAGAAATATCAAACAGCTAGAAGAAGTAGCTAATATGGGGTTGAGGCTGAAATGCTGCATGGTGTGAAATATGGGGACTGGATAGGGGATGGGAAACTGTGGATGTTGTGCATAGGATGTTTTGTATGAAAGTTTTAGGCTTACCAAGTGCAACACCAAAGGAATTTGCACAAATTGAAACGAGAAGAGTGGCAAAAAAGGTGTGATTATGGAGAGAGTTCTTAAATATTGGTTTAGAATGTTAAATTTAAATGAAAGAAACTTGTTACAAAACATTTAGAATCTCAAGAAAAGAGTCTAAGGAGCAATGGGTGGAGTAATAGCCTTAGAATTATTTTGGAATATAGTAGATTGGGGAGTATCTGGAGAAGGAGGGAAAGTAATCTAAATGGTTTATGGAAAGGAACAAGGAGGAGATTTAAAGATATAGAAAAACAAAAACTGTTTAGAGAAATAGCTGGAAAAAAATCCTTAGAATTTTATATATCGATAAAAAATAATGGGAAAGAGAAGTATATTGATAAATCCAGCAAAGAAGAAAGAGAGAGTATCACATGGGTAAGAGCAGGTGTGTGGAGATTAAAAGGAATAAGGAAAATTTTTCTTCAGAATTAGTGTCCAATATGTGGAGGAAAGGAAAATATGGAACATTATAAGTGGTGTTTGAGTGCAAAGGAGCTGGTCTCTAGAAAAAAGAGTTTATAAATGACAAATGGTTGGAATTAAATAGAAAGATAATGTTAATAAAATCTGTAAGTAAAGATAGGAGGAATATTGGAGAGTTTTTGAGTGAAATTAAAAATAAATGGAATTGGGTTTTAAGAAAGGAAGTAAATTAAATATAACTTAAAAAGTAGTTAAAGTTGTTTCTTTAGGTAATAAAAAAAATTGGGTGTAGGAATATGCAACTTAAAAGCCTGAGTTGAATGCTTAGCCATATTATTGTATTGATTAATATAAATAATTTAATAAATATGTTTAAGAAGGGAACTATTATTGTGAAAATGTCTATGGCTTGAGAATGGGCAGGAATGGAATTAAATAATTGAGCTTGTGATGTTGGAAATGATTTAGTAAATTTATTACTATAGTAGGTATTTGAGAAACAAAGGAATTAGTATATATATTGTAGCTAACTGATGTAAAATAATGGTGTATGTAGTTATTGAAATTTTTTTTTTTTTTTTTTTTTTTTTTTTTTTGACACCTTTGGTTGGATCAGAGTATGATCACCTGGCTGTTCCAGAAGATTGCTGCTGATTTTGTTGTTGATTTGGTTTATTTATGGACACTCTTTAACATCTGAAGTCATCAGCATCCTGTTAAATACAGAGTGTGAAATGGCTAGTAAATATTTTCTCAGAGGCCTCCTCTTTCAGGCTTGAGGTTCTTTTTACATGCTGTAAATCTATAACATGGAACCCGTGGCTTTACTTCAATTCTGTAGTAAGCCATACTTATGATTTTTACATCTGAAAAAAATCCATTGACCCTGGCCAGGATTGAATCCGTGATCTTGGATCTACAAGGTAAGTATGGTTACCAGTAGACCACCAGGATCGATTTGCTGCTGAACTGGGTAATGGGAGTTGATGCAATCAAAGTGAAATTTTGTATTTTTAATTATTTAGTATTTAAATAAAGGTGGTGGTATATAATTGATATAATTGTAATAATAATTTTGTAATAATAAGGGGTCAATCTAAAATGGCCTGGGCCAGATGGGTGGAGACTACTTGTATTTTGTATTCTTTCTTATCATTTCAATAAATCACAGCATTTATTTTATATTCCTTATGTCTAATTTTATTAGATCAACTTTAGAAATGTTACAGATTCTTCTGGTTATTATAATTTTTACTTTCTTGTCTTATTATTTGGTGCTCATCATTTGTTATTATTGCACTCATAATCTACCATGTAAATGGCCTAAAACAGTGAGTAACTTGCTCTTAATTTCAATTTTCATAAGTCTTCACATGGTACAATTGACTGTGGCTTCTTAATTCACTCTTGTTCCATACCTAAATGGATAGCAGCATTGCACTTTTTAAATAATTTATAGTTGTTAACTTTGTCATCCAATTGGAAAATCTTTGAAGATGTATGTCAAGAAAATAAAGACTTTGGCTGATCCATCAGCATAATGGAATGTCTGATTTAATACCTATTTTTCATTGTTCATCCTGTCATTGTACAAATTCTGCTTATACAATATTCACTAACTTTTTTATATATATCCGTGATTGTTTCAGTTTAATAATGGAGGAAGGAGTGTAAATGATATTGAGTCTCAAGATACATCCCTCTTAGCATCAGCCAAGTCATGTAGAAGTGAGGAGGATGAATCTGACCATACTACACCTTTGTTACTTTTCAGGTATGTACTTATTCTGTAAAATGAAATGTCTTTAGTTTATAGGAGAAAATTGTTGTTGATTGTAAATGCAATTATTTATTACAGAAAGGGTGAAAAACTGGTAAAGTTCAATTTTGGTCAAAAAGTTATTGGTATTCAGCAATTTTCCATGAGGAGTTTCACACTGTGGCAAATCTGGTAACTCTAATTCCAATTAGTTGTGGAGATATTGAACTGTGAAAAACCGTCCAGAACACAATTTGCAGCAACATTGTAGGTATATCAGCCATGGTTATTTTTCACCAACAGAATGCAGATGGGAAAAATCATGCAAGTCTAGTAACTTAAACATTGCCTCCTTGTTCTTCATTTTTGGTTGCCTGAAAACCCAGATATGTGGATTTACCCAGTTACTGCAGGTCTTTCCCTCTGTCTAAGGAAATGAAGGAAGCAGTTAAGCTGTTTAGTTCTTTTTTTCATGTCTTGCTTTTATGCCAGCATCAAGTTACTGAACATTGTGATAAATTTTTTACAAATTTTTCTATTAATGTTTAACTCTTATTTTTACTATTGAGGCACCACAGGGGTTCTTTTTTACGATGAAAAGCAGTTTTGGCACTATTAATGATAAGGGTAATATCCATAAACAAATGAGTGGCAAAAATCTATACTCCAATTTTATCAAAAGCTGTAATCATTTTTTTTGTTTTGGCACGGTGGCAAACAGTTCGACTTTTCCACAATGAAGGAGTCAGCCAAATCATGCAGTTAACAATGCATACAGCCCACCATCTGTTTTACCATGCCTTTTTATACTCAATTTTGTTAGTGCCATAGAGAAAGCAGGCACAAAAGTGTTCAGTTCCAGTGTGACAAAGTGTCACATTGTGTGCGTCTTCTAGTTGAGCTTGCTGTGCAACAAAGTCAAAGTTATGGTAGTTCTGAGAAGTGTGCTAAGAAAATGACGGCTGTATTTCCGCAAGAAAACTTTGATCACCAAGAAAGTGGTAAGCAAGGCTTTTTTCACTTCTTTTTAATGAGATTAAAACCATATATTCGTACTTTAAAAATATTTTTGCATGAACTGTTATACAATAATTACACTGTTCATTCGCAATATGAAAAAGAATTGGAGCTTCAGAATTAAAATGAATCTATGAAAGACACCAGCATGCTGAGTAATAATGGAAAACACAAGTCTGAAGTTCCTCCTGTTCAGAGGAAAAGCTGGAAGGACAGAGAAGTTAACAAGAAACTCAGAAATAAAGGCAAATCCTACATATCAGAAAAAGGGGAACAAAAGAAAGCAAGAGAAATGATTCCTTTAAAAATGCTTGGAAAAGTTTAAGAAGGGAGATCCTAAAAAATGTTTCAAAGATTTTTTGGGCAATTGGAGGCCATGATGACAAGTTTAGGTACATATCCTGTTTAATAACAATAAATACAAACCAAAAACACAATTACTTAAATGTAAATTGGAACTTGCACAGTGAAGCCAATCATATTAATTGATATCATTGTATGATTCAGTTGAACTACACACTCTTAAAGCTTCACTTACTTTTATCAAATGTATTAGCATGGCTGAAGATGGGAACAAAATGTTCTCGAAACCGGTTCCATACATTTATGAAAAGTAAGTGAAGCTTTAAGAGTGTGTAGTTCAACTGAATCATACAATGATATCAATTAACAAAAACACAATGTTTGGTTGAAGACAGCACTAAATTAAGAAAAGCTGTTTGCAAATATTATTATTAAAAGCAAAAACCAGCCAATCTGCAGGGAATGCTTTCACAGAATATTTGGTGAAACAGCTGGATTTATTGAACATGCAGCCAGAAAGAAGAAAAATTCAATTACTGGAATAATAATTGCACATGGTAAAGGAGGTAGAGGAATATTCCTGCAAATAAAACAGCTGAGGAAAAATTACAGATTATAAAAGCTTACATTCTCTCATTCCCCACCTATGAGAGTCATTATTGCCGAAGCGGTTTCTGTCTTCCGATCTTTGTCTATCAAAGATGTATGATTTGCATAAAGAATGTACAGAAAACCCTGTTTCATTGAAAATTTATTCCAATGCTTCCATCATTTCAACCTGGCATTTAAGAAGCCAAAACAATAAGCTTGACACAAATGTGATATATTGAAAATGGAGATCAACACTTTGGTCGGATAAGCCAGAAATTTGGCAATACAGGAACAAGAAGCACATCACAAGGCTGCTGAGGAATCATACAAAGCCAAGAGACATGATAAACAAATAGCACAGAACAGTGATAAGATGGCGGTATTTACCTTTGATCTGAAGCAGTGCCTGCGAACACTTTACCTTACTACATCTGTCTCCTATAAAAGATAGTTGTGGACATTAAATCCAACAATCCATAATTTAGTCACCAATGAAGTTACTTGCTTTATGTGGAATGAAACAATATCTGGAAAAGGTGGTAATGAAATAGCTTCTTGTCTGTATGAATTCATTCTGCAGTTTCTAGAAGCTGTAGAAGATATAATATTTTATTCCGATGCTTGTGGGGGACAGAACAGAAACAATATTGTGGCTGCTATGTTCAGCTTCCTAGTTGAGAAGAGGCACAACATTCATGCAATTCATCACAAGTTTTTGGTGAATCGACACACTCATATGGAATGCGATTCTGTTATCGAAGAAAATTAACCATCCTAATGACTGGTGCCAGCTGGTACAGTTATGTAAATGCAAAAAATCATTCCGAGTTTTTGTAATGGAAAGAAAACATTTCTTAGGCTTCAGTTCCTTGACAAAAACCAGTGGGCCATTCTTGATGGAGAATAAGGACACTGAAGGTAACAAATTCCTTTGGAACACTATTCACTGACTTAAATACACCCAAGAATCCAGGAAAATATTCTTCAAGTATTCCCTCAGGAAGAACATTTTCACCAACTTGCATCAGAAAACATGGAAAAAATTTGTTGCCCCATTAATACCGGTGATTCATGGTGGTCCTGTTCCTGTAAGTGTTAAGTGTTAAGTATTCCCAGTACTGGCCCTCTCTTGGAGGAACTATTTGAAGATGCATGAAATGCAAATTATAACATTTAAATAAATTAAAGCTAATCTAGTTTTTAAAATTTTGCAATAAAAATTAAAATAAATGCATGTTTAATGTTTGAGTTAAAAAGAGATGAATCTTAGGAAACATGTGAAATAAATGTTTATAAATCTATTTTATGTGCAATTTTCCAATTTTTTCGATACAATTTAAAGTATGCTTTTAGATGTGTAATTCAAAAAGAGGTGGTTTTAACAAAATATGTGGATTTAAATACGCTTTGATACTCCCCTTCTTACAAATTTGAACGTGTTCTAACAAGAAATAAAGTAAATGGTTAATGTTTGATTAAAAGTGCGCTGTTTAATGTGAACATTATTAAGTAAGTCACCAAAGCAGCTGTGCAACAGAAGAGAAAAACCAATTTAGGTCAAAAACTGCAGGACTTAGTGAAATGTAAACATTTCTATTTGAAAGATCTTGTATTAAATGCTCTATCCCTCTAAAATTATTTTTTAACATTAATTCATGATTTTGGGGGCAGTTCCAAACTTTGTTTTCCTCCTGTGAAATTTGCTTTTAGAGACTAATCTGATTTTTCATACTTTCTATAGACATGTTAACACAGAAATGCCGAGTGTATAGAGCATGATGATCCTGAAGCATTGTGTTTGTATGTGTGCATGCATATAAGAGAGGGAGAGAGATTCATTAGTCAGATATTAAGTTAACATTTCTGGACCCTATACACGTGTAAATACAAACTTGATATAAAAACTTCATCATTTGGTGAAATACTAAATTGTACATAAATACTGAAGGCTAACTCTTTTGAAATTGTTCTCATTTCTCAACATAATCTCCTTTGGCACTAATGCACTTTATGTGACAATGTTGTAAAGTCTTTATACCATCATGGAAATCATATTCCTACAGACCTGCAAAATACTTATCAATTGATGGTTTAAGTTCTTCATTGGATAAACTTTTTTTTTTTTATCCACAAACGAATTTTGTTCAACTTTGGGAAGAGATTTTTAAGTCCAATGTAGCCAAATCTAGGGAATATGTTGAATATGGTAACAAATCTTAGCCCAGTTCATTGATTTTCACAATTGAAATGACATATGTGAGAGGTTAATTATTATCTTGAATCAAGATCACTGTCATCTTTGATAAATCCGGTCTTTAATGGCATAATTTTGCTTTTAGTTGATCAAACAAAGTTAGCATAATGTGCTCCCAATAATACATGTTACACTAATAAGATAGTCCATGATTAGGATACATTTAGCATCCTAGAAAACTGATGCTATGATCTTTCCCACCAGCCTCAACATTTGGCCTTCTTTGGCAGTGGAAAACCATGACTTTATCTGTGTTGTGTAGTAGTGCATCCATGTTTCATCATTGACTACAAATCCATGGATAAAATCATTTGGTTCTATCTGAAAAGTGCCAAAATTTGTTCAGAGATTTGTGTTCTCATTTTCTTTTTGATCAGGTGTCAATGGGCACAGCATTCATCATGCAGATAATTTTTTCCTGTGTAATTCCTCAGCAAAAGTGCCCATTTTCCTGAAATGCCTATAACTTGACACCTTTTGTTGATGATCTTTGAATAACATACTGTGCACTTTTGACAATTTCCAATATGGTGGTAAGTTATGGCCATCCCCATCTCCAAGCTTTCACAGCCACATTTGAACTCAAGATCTACATGGAAACAGTTGAAATTGATAGTATAACATCCCTTTAAATATTTGTCATATCTCTGTGAATTTCTGTTGATGTCATTCCTCACAAAGAATTTCCACTTAATAATACAAGTTTCCACAGTACTCTTTTACAATCACTCAGTCATACAAGAAAATACAACCATTGTCACTCTAGCAAATCTTCCCAAGTTGCTGTGTAACCAAGAGGCCGGAATAGTTTCAACCTTGCGGTTATTGAACTATCAAGCAACTTACATCTACAAAATTAACTTTATCAAAAACCAATATAAATTATGTTTCTGCCCAATTTGATTCCTCATTTATTTCTTACTTACTTTCTTCAACTATTTTCTTTAATCTTACCTACATAATTACCAAACTCCAAGATTTTCTGCCTTGCTTTAATATTCACCAACTTGTTTCCCTTTTATCTATATTGGTAAGTTATTCCACTTCTAAATCCTAAGTTTTGCTCTCATTTCTTTAGTTTCTCTACATTCCACAATTGCATGTCAGTAACTATCTTGCATTCCAAACATCAGATATTTCTCCATATTTAAACCTCCTCTTATTCCTTTCAGATTCACTACCCCTGTCCGGGCCCATGCGATTCGCTCCCTCATCCACATAATTCTCTCTACCCCATATTTCCTTTAACCCCCTATAAACCCTCAATGACTTTTTACTACTAAAACTACCTAATATCTCCTGTTTTTCCATATCATCAATTCTTTGTTCAATTTCTTTCCAAAAACCTCTTTCTTTACTTTCTCTATCATGCCACACATACCCAAGCCTATTTTTTCCATAATCTCATTGATTCTACTAGCCCAAGTATTTCCTTCCCTCACTTTTTCTTGCGTCATTAGACAGTGTTTTAAAATACAATTCTTTTCTAGATTCTTAACCCTAAACCAATATTTCAGAATTCTTGTCCATATTTTCCCTTTACCCCCTACTCTACCTAATTCGGTTTGTGCAAACCCATTTGGTGAACTTTTTGGTAAGCCCATAATTTGTTTGCAGAAATTCCTGTGAATCAATTCTACATTTAGCCGTCCCTCATCACTACCCAAAATTTCCACCCCAAACATCATTTTAGCCTTTGCTATTACCGTACATATTTTCTCCAATCACTATATTTGCATTTCTGGTACTTTATACCTACAGGCAATAATAGCTTTCAAAGCTAGGCTACCTTTGCTAGAACCTTTCTTTTTTGCTCCCTCCACCCTCAGCTCTTGTTAAGTCTAATACCCAAATAGTCAAACTTGTTGACCACCCCAATTTATGTCCCTTCCCAATACATTTCTCATTCTTGCGTATCTTGTTTACATCCTTAAACACCAGGTTTTTGATTTTCCTTAGTCCTCACTTCTTACAGAATGTAGCGATCACTTCGATTGATTTCGCTAGACCAATATTCATCCACTACCATATCGTCCGCAAATAATAGTCCCAGAATCTAAACATTTTCAATTGTGTGCAAGTGGGTATTAACTTTGCTAACTTTTCTACAATATCATTAATAAATAAGTTAAACAGTATGGGGCTTAACTTACTCCTTGTCTTAGACCTATTGTGTTCAAATTATTTGTAGTCGCCCTATCCTGGGCAATCTTAATACAGTACTCATTTTCATAGTTTAAATTTTGTAATGCTTTTATAAACTTATTGCTAACTCCTATCCCATTCAACTTTGACCATAATGCTTGTGGTTAATGTATCAAACGCCTTTTCAAAATCCACAAACAACATATACAGTCTTCGTCTTTTTTGGCCTAGATATTTCTCTACCGTTATATTAATAATGAAGACATTATCCACTGTTCTTTTATTTTTGTTGAAGCGTGCTTAGAACTCGGATAATTTATTTTCTTGTTCTGCCCAATTTTGAAGCCTTTCGGCCAAAATGCCCATACATATCTTACCTAAGATCGACAATAGATTAATTCCTCCATAATTAACTGGTTTGTTTACATCACCTTTTCCTTTAAATATAGGTACAACAATTACTGTTCTCCAACCTTTGGAAACTTTAGTCTCTTCATATATTGAATTAAATATCTGTGCCAATAACATACCTCTATCATTCTCCTGACCCCATGCCCTGCAGAATTCCCCTGGAATCCCATCAATCTCGCAAGCTTTATTTCTTTATATTCTTTTTATCTGTTCCTTTATTTCTATTATATCAATCTGTCTATTCAAACAATCTAAACTTAATGTATTTTTTTCCAATATCCATCCCCCCTATTGGAATATCTCCTCTACTCCTAAAAGGTTCTTAAAGCATATACACTATTCCTCAGCATTGATATTATTCTCATTTACTCTCCTTTTATATAATCTTTTTAAATACATCCACATTGTTTTATTGTCATTTGTCCTCATTGCCTCATGTATTTTCTTACTAATATTCTGACCCCATTCTTTTTTGCCTCCATGAGGGATTTACATCCGAGCCTTTCAATCATAAAGTTCTCTCTTTCTGCCTGTTCCCGAGTTTGTCTCCATTTTCTCAACTCTCTTTCAACCCTCCTTTTACCAATTCTGCATTCATTATGATACTAACCCTCCTGTATCTTGTTACCCATTTCTCTCACTCTCATCTTAACCCCTGCTTGTTTAACCAACCTCTCTAAAATCTCCATTATTTTCCCTATTTTCCATACCTTCATTAGAACTTCTACATTCTTAAATGATATAAAATTAACTCTATACTCTCTTATGAAGCCTTGTGCCCCTCTCATCATTCCATTTACACCTCTCAATTTTATGTCCATATTTTTTAATTTCCTAAACTGGTTTTGAAATTTCCCTTTTAATGAGAAATGACTGCTAGTACTTACTAAATCCATAACCTGGAAATCTATCAGATATTCATCTAATTCTAGTGTAAGTAACGTATAATTAACAATACTTTGACCATTATTATTTGCAAAAGTAAACTCGCCCCTAGAATCTTTCCCTCTAGTACCATTACAAATCACCAATTATGTTTATCACTAAAGTTCAATAACTTATTTCCTTCCTTATTATATATTTTATCTTTACTAGCCCTTTCAATCCTATCTTCTTTCCTAGCATCATTTTCTAGGTCAACAAAATGTACCAAACCTTTCCCTATTCTTGCATTAAAATTACCTGTAATAATTAAACACAAAGAGTTTAATTACCACATTCTCTCAAATAGTTGCCATTTTTCCAATATGCATACTCTGCACTGCAACAAAGAGCAAAGAGCTATAGTCCTTCACTGAGTGAAACATTATCACAAAGTTGTTTAGGTGGAAGATGACTGATTTGGATATGGTAATTGGTTTGGAGCTACTACTGCAATCTGTAGGTCATTCTGAGAACTTTTAACTTTTTAAATGATTCTTGTATTTTAAAAAAGGCTTTTTTTACAGTTCAGCAGTTAAAAAAAAACTTTATTTCATGTTAAATACTTGAGTTGTGTTTGTTAGTTATGTAGATTACAAGTAATTTTCAGTTTATTGGTATGTTTACTTAAATTACTGTGCTAATATGCTATATTGGGATAGTGACAAAAAGTATAAGTAATACCAACTTAAGAATGATTGAATTTATTTCCAACAAACATAAACAACATTAAAATTAAAATTTGCATATTTCCATTGTTTCACAAATAGTGAAATGCTATTTACTCTTAATAAAAAATAATGACAAACTAAATGCAATCTACTAATTACTAACTTCTAATTATATTATAAATAATGTTTCCAAATTTGGCTCACTCTCATGAGTTGCTTACTGCTGCAGTGGCCCGGAAAACTTCAACACTTTAACTTAAGAAGATAAAAGAGAATGTAAAGAAAATCTATAGGAATACTTGCAAGAACAGCACATCCATGCTTTATTATAATCAGTACTTAAATGGCAATTATATAAATAATTGCTTAATATGACTTTCAACTTAGAATTACTTCACATTTGTATTTATTTGTTATTCTAGCAGATTTTAAAAATAACTGATACATTTTCATCAGCATAAGATAGATTACAGCTGTGATAGCTAAATAATATCTAAATTTCTTCTCCCATAGGTGAAGGAAAAGGGAAATAATAAAATAACGGAAGTGTTATTTTGTTTTAGCTATCAAGTTTTTATATTTTCAAAACATAAAAAAAAGAGGATATTTTTCTAACTATAATTATTTAAATTTAAATCTGTTCTCATCGTGTCATCCTTGGAGGGATGACAACAGCACACAATTGGGTATTCCAATGAATATTTTCATCATAGTTTTTTGGATTGCTACGCCTCCTGCTTGGGTCTTTCAGGCTACTGGTCCCATCGTTTTTCTATTTAGAATAAATCAAATACTTTTGGGGTCCAAGCCATTCAGATATTTAATTTTTTCTTGAATTTCACCTAAATCTGATATAGAAGCAAGCAATGTTTTGGATAATTTTTCAGATATATGATGATATCTTTACAGCACTAAGATATTGCAATAAATGTTCTTTGTCCATTTTGCTAGGTACTTTTGAGTAATTCTTGCCATTACCAAATGAGCTGCAGACCATGATATTACTGACTCATATTTCCTTGTACTCTACATACACTGTCATTTTCTGGTGATGGATGTCTAATGTAATGTCATTCATGGATATCAAACTTTTCAGTCCAAAGTTACCCTTTTCTATTCTCCAAGAATCCAATCATTATGTGCCTTTTACCATTCTTCTTTTGTTTTCTGTATACCTTCTTCAACATTAGTCAACATCTACTTGAATTAGCTGAAATCGTGTTCAGATACAGAATTTTCTGCAGCCAGAACAATACCTGAAACTTCCATTTCTCTTACTAAACACTATGGTAAACAAAACCTTGTTATTTACATATAATTTGCTTTATAGAGCAAGCTGTAACATTTTAAGCAAGTTGCATGATTTCTATAAGAATTCCCATATATTTTTTCGAAGTAATTCATGTCAATATTCTTTCTTTACTTTCTTCAAGTCTTATCTATTTAAGCAATCAGAACATTACTTATCTTGTACTACTCTCATAATATATGAGTGAGGTACATATGCTGGAAATAGCCCACAAGAGAATTATGCACCATTACTATAAGGGCCTTCTTTATTTCCAAAATATACATTTTATTTAATTTTCTTTTTTGTTTTAATTATGAGCAGACATTTTTTGCATACTAGCTGCATTAAAATATTATCAGTATTAAAGTTATTTTGAATGATATTTCCCATATTTTTTCTTTAAAAAATTCAAGATATAGGTGTCACCACAAAAGTTTTTACTTTCATTTACAGAAAAATGGGCTTTTGAGCATCTGACTCTGTAAAAGAATTTCACAATATTAAAGATTATGGAGGAAACAGGAAGTAGGAAGAGAGAAAATAAAACTGATGATTATTAGATGCCCACATCTAATTTGAACTTCTGTATATTGGTGAAATAGAGAAGTAGTAGACTGATGCATGGTACAGCTGTTTAATTATTTTGTTTTAAAAAAATGTACACTTTACATGTAAAATACCAATTGCAAAATATACTTTTATCAAAGTTATCACTAAATAATAAAACGTATTAATACATATACTAAATACTGGCATAAATTTCTCCTCGTTGAATAATATTTTTATACAAGTTATTAAATTCTTTTGAAATTTGCATCTGTAGGGTCCTATTCAAACTTATAATTGGAAATTACCTAATTTTGCAACTGGAACAATGCTGTGCAATGGCCCTGCTGAGGAGAATCATGTTGCATGATTGGGACTCGAGCACACATTTTTTGTTTCTTTAGTTATTTATTGGTTGTAAATGGTAATTAATATTGCACTGACCATCATAATAGATGATTCAAGAGCCTGCTCTCCATTCTGAAACATGTCTGAATCCTTTTGAGAAAATTTTGAAACACTCATCACAATTCTCCCTACTGAATATTGTAAACAGCCTCCCAGGTATTTTGTTTCAGTGCCTAACTGCCGTGATTTTATATGAATGAGGATGCACTGCCAACAGATACATCAACTTACTTGACTAATCATGGTAAAGACTTTGAATGACTTGTACATCTAAATATCATATCCAGTATAAAATGGGGCATGGAATAACTTCTTGAACATTAATCTCCAACTAAGCCGTTATTAAGCATGGTGAACAGTACTTTATTTAAATTGTAGTTCTCTTATACAAAATAATCTGTTTAATATGAGCAGGAATGTTTCTTTTTCTACTTAAGTTTAATGTACCACAAGAACATTACTAGAAACAAACAAAACAGCATTTCATATTGGGTATAGCAACAAAATTCACTCTGTAAAAACCAGGTTTTTTGGTCTTAGCTTCTTGTCAATGAAAATACCTTGGGTGTGAACTTTGTTCACTAATTTGAAAATTTGCTTTCCAATGGAAATGTTACTTCTAGAAATTTAGCTTGAAATTCTCTCCTACATTATTTGTACAATTTCTTTTGCACATAACAGTCATAAATAAATATTCTTTGTTTTAGCTTTATCTCACTCTTGACATATTCCATAGAACAGGACTAAGCAGTAGGAAGTCTAATATATGTTGTAGAGAAATGCAATTTGAAATGCATGATAAACACAACTGAGCAAGATAGTTGCCTGCATTAGTAGAACTTTTAACTCCAGTCTTACTGGAAATCTGTGCCTATTGGAAGCCAAGCAGTTTCTATTAGTGTATATAAAATCTGATTGGTATTGTAATGAAGACAAGTGAAAAAGGGGAAAAAAAGAAACTTTAATGTAAACTTGGATTATAACTATGACATTGTGTTAATGTATTTGTATCTGTAATCTAGGGGTACAGAGATATCAGCAAAAGGAAGTGGCAGTAGTGAAATAGGAGAGGATCCTGACCTGAACACAACACAAATGACAGAGCTGGATGTCAGCTTAGATAATAGTCACAATCATCTCAGCAGGAATAATCATCAGTGTACATCTTATGCACAACAGCATCCCCATCAACAATATAATGGAGACAGTAGTCACAATATGCAGAATAAAGCCAGCAGTATTGCTACTACGGGTACTACCTCCACATCCTCTCCTCCGCAAGCAGCGGCCCTTCAGCCGTACAACCAATAACACACTCCCATTTTCCCTCAGCCATCGCCATCGAACTATTTAAAACAAATAAAGATATAAACCTATATAAATAAATGTTATATATATATAAATAAACATACATTTCGGATGGATGCGGGTACAACACATACATTTTTAGTAATCATTGTTATCATACTACTGCAGTTCTCTGCTGTTATTACTTTAATAAGACTACTATTACTATTAATAATACCAGATTCTGTTGTTATTACTCAAAATGAACTCTTTTCTGCCTCCTCTTCTCTTATAACTATAATTACTACTACTATGAAATGACAGCTATTACATGAAAATTGCTACTATAATACTATTAGTACTTATGTACTAACACTGATATTACTTGGTGATTAAGCTTTCACCAATTATTACAAAGTCTGCAAACTTGACTATCAGAAATGGTATTTGATAATTGTGTGGATGTTAAAAAGATATAGAGAGAATATGTCTATAATGTAAATATTAATTTTGGGTTCCCACCTGTCTATAGATAGCATATTTATCAGAGATGCCATCAGTTTCAGTTCCTATGATATTTTTAATATTTTTTTAAGTTTTATGTGTAAAAGATTACAGCTAATCTATCTCCCTAAACAGTACATTACCAGTGGGAACCCCAGTGTCTTCTAGAGGAACATTGTAGTGTTGCATTGTTTTAAAAGCTTGATGATCTTGTACATCTAAATAGTTATATCCAATTTAAAGATGGTGCATGGAATAACTTCTTGAATATTAATCTCCAACTAATTATTAAGCCTGGTGAACAGTACTTTACTTAAATTGTAGTTTTCCTATACAAAATAAGCTGTTTAATATGAGCAGGAATGTTTCCTTTTCTACTTAAGTTTAATGTACCACGAGAACAAACAACACAGCATTTCAATTGCTGCAACAGATCTCTTTGTCTATATACAGTTTCAGTTTGGGTGTTAAAACAAAGGAATGAAAAAAGGTATAAATTTATTCTTTGCTTTTGGATAGTGGGAATATAATTCTTTTAAGTCTCTTGCTTTTAATTTGGTCTATTTCTTCTTAACATGATCACTGCAGTTTTCAAAGCATTGCAGCAGACAATTTGAATATGTAAATAAATTCTTGCAGACAGTGTGGATTTCTGCTGAGAAATCTTTCTTTTATTTATATATATACATACATATATATTAGGAAAGTGTCATATCCATAAATTGCTGTACAGATGTTTTAAATAGTCAGACATATTTTCTTTAATTTCTAGTTTTTTATTTCTTTAATCTTGAGTTTCTGTTGAATGTGATGGTTGCATTCATTGACATTAATTTTGGATGTGATGATAACTTGCAGAACTTTGTTCTTGGTTGTTGCCCACTGTAGGGCTGCTGCAGCGCCCCATTCCCTACCTCCCATACCTCTTGCTATCCAGTGCAGTAGCAGTGTAGAGATATAAATATATATTTAAAATAATATACATACAAAGGGAAGCTGGGAAATGGCAGACAATGATAAGGAACATAGACAGTATATAATCATGTCTGCCCTTCCCCTGTCTTCTTCAAGAGTATAATGCTGGTACCTGATTAAAAAAAAAACAAGTCTGTAAAAAGTGCAGAATAAGTTTATCCTCATTTTCCTCCATATACATTTACCCCCTTTCTCTGTCTTTCTCTCTTACTCCTCTTGTAAGCCATATTGCCCATCCCTCTCACCTAACTTGTAATTCATAATTCCATACGTACTCTGTGTATGTTTAATGTACAGTAGAATCATTGCTGCTCCCTTTATTTACGTAATATTGCATTGAAAACCATTGAAATATTAAATGCAGTTGCATTCGTACATTGCATTGATTCATGTTGCAAGGGTGTGTATGAATCTAGTGCGTTTGGAGTGTGAATGCCAATTTATGTGTATATCTGTGCATTGTATATGTGAGATGTATGTATGCACGTGTGTTTTAACCACTGAGTTTTTTTAAATTTCTTTAAAAAAAAAAAAAAAAAAATTAAAGCAAACTGCATAGAAAGCCACCTGGGGATTGAATTGAATTATATATGCTAAAATAAGTGGTGTGCAGTAGAACTTATGAAAATTACCCTGCAAATGTTGTAACATATTGCTTTAAGAGCAGTTAACTGCTGCTTCACCTTTCCAGTTTGCTCCCCCCCCCTTTTTTTTTCTTTTTCCATAATTGCATTGGACTAGAACCAAAGTAAACCGGAGAGATGTGGCAACAACACCACAACAGAATTTGTACAACAGTGACTTTTCAGGCCACATATTTGTAACTAGTTTTTGTCACAATCAAACTGTTTAAACTAACATTTCAGCACAGAGCCTTCAGTGAGATAAGTTTATTTGAAAGTAAATAATATACTGATGGCTCTTCAAAAGTATGGTGAAAATAAATTGGTAAAAAGCTTGGAAGACTGTTATAATGAAGAGGAAAAAAAAAAAATATATATATATATATGTAGGAAAAGTGAAACAATATTTCTCAAAATAATTTAGGGTCCTCGGTGCCTTTTATATGACGTACAAATTTCTTCTCTTTTTATTATTAATAATAATGTTATACTTTTTAGTTTCTTCTTCCCCCCCTTTTTTTTTGGTGTGGGTTTATGCCAATTAAGTTACCAGGAGGTAAGTGAGGTTTCTGTTTGTTGAAAGTGAGCTCGCTTGGATGTGAAATGTGTAACAGAACCATGCATCAGGTGTTTGCAGTACAATTCTAGTTTATTTTTGTTGATAAAACTGAAGACTTTGTGTGAATCTACAGAATATTTATTTATTAAGTTATTTGATTGCAGTATTCATTTAAATGTTAGCAACAGCAGAAATACTTTTTTAATGTGTGAAAAAGGATACTGTTTTTAGAATGCATTTACATGCATTTAATTATTCTGCCATTTGAAAGCTAGAATACAATTTACTTTTATCTAATTAAAAAAAAAAAGGAGCAAACAATTGAACTAGAGTGTATAGGGACAATTAGGTATAGTCAATTTTATTTACACTGCAACTGGCAATTTTATAAAAATTTTCTAACATTAAAAGAAGGTAAAAATAACATGACTCAAAAGCCTTGACTCTTATATGCAAAACACATTATGTTAGGAAAAGATATTGCTATGATATATCCAGAATATAGGAGTCATATATTAAGATCATTGTATGATTGAGTCGAACTAACACTCTTTTGCTCCACTTATTTAAAATATGCAGGACCAGTTTCATGAACTCTTCGTTCGCATCATCATCCTATTGTCAACTGTCAGTCTGGGCTGACAGTGCAAACGAAGGTTTCATGAAACCTGTCCTACATATTTTAAACAAGTAAGTTAAGCAAAAGAGTGTTACTTAAATGTAAATTGGAACTTGTACAGTGAAGCTAATCATATTAATTGATATCATACAATGATATCAATTAAAAGATTGTTCGTCTCAATCTCACTATGATCTTAATATGTGATTAGTTTCACTGTGCAATGTTCCAATTAGCAATTTTAGTTATAGGAGTCATGTTATCTCAAAAGTTCTGTTTATGATATTGCTGTATAAAATTGAGTTATGATAACATAAATCACAAAGTAAAATACCAGCATTTATCTATTCTGGGATCAATACAGGCTATGGTACCTCTTGTCATTTTGGTAGCAACAAGCTATTGATTGTAGCCTGATAACCTTTCTTACACAGATTATTTCAAGATGCACAGCTGGCAGTTTGTTCTGACACCAGACTGAAGGTTGAATGGGAATGTAGTATACATTTGGCACATATATTCCACCTTCAGGAAATATATACTTTTTTTACTCCAACTATGAGATACCATTCTACCAGACATATGTATATTTTGTGACAACTAGATAGCAAAGATTATACCAAACTTGCCATATAAGATCATGTGTCTCTATGATAAAAGGCAGATCTGTTGGTATTATGAGGGCTAGTCAAATGAAAACCTGAAAATTGTAATAAAAATTCGAAACTTTGCACCAATGTCCTATAAGTTGACAATATTGTTACAAATGTTTTAAGAAATATCCTGTAAGTGGCAGGGCAGAGTAAAAAAGCAAATGGCATCATAGTATCAGTTTGTTATTTGTTTTTGAGTAGTGAAGGTGTGAACCCTATTGAAATCCATCGGCAAATGATTATTCTATATAATTTGGCACAGCAGCATGTTTACAAATGTAGTAGGAAGTTTAAAAATGGGATGACTTCTGGCACATTTATTTTTGATGCCAGAGAATATTGCAGCAGTAGAAGCCTTAATGATGGTAGATCAGATGAAACTGCAGAAATTCAGAACATTAATCATGGCTGAGCATACCACATTATTAGGTTGTAGATATGAATTCGAATGCTTAGGTAAAGAGGTACACCAGGTGGTGCACAAGTGATTGTGCAGAAACCATAAGAATTTTTCTCTAGAGGAATCCATACACTTTTTAAGTGCTGGAGGACTTACTTTGATTGTAATGCAGACTGCGTAGAAAAATGATACAATTGTGTACCACATTTGCTCAATAAATTAAATTTTTAAAAAAATGTTTAAGGTTTTAATTTGATATGCCCTCCTATTATTACTACCATCACCACTGCTGCAACACTCACAATGCCAAATGGTTTATCATAAAACTACTTACATAATCCTGTTAATCAAACTTTGGAAGGGATGCCACTCCTTTAACATCTGAATCAACTGATTCAATTTCTGGGGCATTAGATTTGTTACCAAAAGCTTTCCACTGCAGTGCCAATCATATACACCAATTCCCACAATTTATTATTTTTTTCTTTATCACATATGACATACAATTGCACCATTTTTGAACTGTTACTTCCTTAATGCTGCATTGACAAGTTTTTTTAGCCTTGGCCAAGTTAAATGTTTTATTTTTAACTAATTGAATGCATTTGTTTTGGAACTATGTTATAAAGTTTTTTTTTTTTTTTTTCACAATTTATTTAGCATATCTTGCACATTATAGTAGGGCATTGTCCATAACAATACTGTTCAGTTCAAATTTTGGAATAAATCTTTCAAACCAGAACCCTAAAAACATCCCTGCTCATTTCCTTTGGTAGGTGCCACTATTTTTATTCAAAAACTAAAATCATTGCCTTTATGGAAATTAATCAACCACATACCCTTTCCAGTTGGATGGATTATTAAAATTCTTGTTGCTTAGTTCCAACAAAAACGAGTGTTTATTTTTATTGCCAACATCCAGTTTTTGCAGTTATGTAACCTTCATTTATCCAGAACTCATCTAGTTCTTGTGCCCTTTTTGCTGTAATTCCCCTATTTTATTCTTGACACAACACAATATCATTCCTCTTAACAATCACAATTTTGTAATTTCTTCACTGAAATTCAAAATCTGTTTCTGTAAGATGATATAATGAGGTCAGGCAAATTGCAATCATTGTTTATATCTATTAATACTATTTTCAAGGTTGGCAGTTTATTATTTACATAAAAAGTGTTTGTGACACTCTGCAGATTGCAAAAATTTGTTACAAGTTACATTCCCCTCCAATATGTTTCCTTTTCTTGCCTGGAATGGAGACCTTGCCTGTCATAGAATTTTTTTCTTTCACTATATACATTAATCACAGACATATAAGAAAATTCTGAAGTTAATTTCACAAATTATGTATGGAAGAGGTTGAATATTTCTCACAGAATGTGTTATAAACACATTTGAACAGTGGTTTTCTTTACTAATTAAACATTTTCTTTTCCTATGTTTTACCACATGTGATGCACAATATATGTCTGGCTTATCACACAAGCAATGATAACATTGGTCTTATTGCATGGTTGCATACGTATTGTTAATGATACTCCTCTTCTTTTATTAATCACTTGTTTCTTAAATGTTATTGTCTACTTTTATACTTATATTTTACCCATATTGTCTAATTGCTCATTACATATATATGTGAACTATTTATGCAGATGGAACCAATCAGAATCCTGCCCCCACAGACATAGAGGAAAATTCTGAAATTAATCTATGGAAAAGGTTGAATATTTCTCACTAAACATGTTAAACATATTTAAAACAACAGTTCTTTGCTCTATTAAAACATTTTTCTCTCCTGTGTTTTACTACCATATGTGATGCACAAGATGTGCCCCCAAAACATCCATTTAATGTTCCAAATATCTAGAAAGCTGATCATACCATTTGAATTGTAGCTTCAAAATATATAACGTATTTGTTAAATTATTGAAGCTATTTACAGTGAAGGTCTTGTATATTGATTGATACACTGTGGGTAATTTTTATACACTTCACTTACATGTCCATGTTATTATTAGTTATAAAATTAGTGAGTTATTTTTAAGCACCCTCATATGCAGTTATGTAACCTTCATTTATGTACATGTAAGTGAAGTGTATAAAAATTACCCACAGTGTATCAATCAATATTCAAAATATATGTTTTCAACATCATTCATTTGAAATTATACTTATTTACAAGAAATAGTACATTTATAGTTATAGCACCTACATGCTATATGTTTTGAGGCATACATATGAGAGTGCTTAAAAATAACTCACTAATTTTATAACTAATAAACAATGAATTTATTTTATTAAAATTCCCTTACAAACTTGCATTCCATATCTGATGAAATACAACTGTTCCAATGATTAATCTATTATTCGAAACACTTACTGAAGCTTATTTTTTGATAGTCTGTTTGAAATGCCCATGGCAGTACTTTCAGTTCCTTATCATTTTAAAAATGGTGGCTACAAAGCCGCTTTCACTTCCAGAAAGAGGTGAAAGGTGCATGGTATGGAGAATAAGACGGGTGAGGCATGAGCTCATTTTCCAATTCTTTGATAATGTTTTGATTTAAGCAGGCTCTGTGAACAGCTGAGATGTCCTGGTGTAAAATCCATCCTATTCTTGGAAGATTTGATCACTTTTTGGTGATTTTTCTCATCATTGGTCTCCTTCAACAAATAATGATGACAGTTATAATAATAATAATAATAATAATAATAATAATAATAATAATAATTATGTTATTCTAAAGGCAACTCTGGAATTTCATACCATTTGCTTCCTAGCAGTCCAGTAAATGGCAGAGATATTCTTACTCTTCTGGAAGTCCTTATAAGTTTTCTGCAATGTAGTATGTTTTCGCTAGTCATCCTGCTGTTTGATTCATTACATTTTTCAGAGTCGTAGATGCCTATCTTGTGGAGCTAGGCACCAATAACAATAATAATACATAGTATTGACAATCTCTGCAATTTTTGTAAGATGATCATCTTGCACAATCATGATAATTATGTTCACATGGACTTCACATTTTGCAGTTACAGGCCTAACAGAATGCAGAGAATGTTTAAGGTCTTCATCACCCCCTTGAATCATTTACGCCACTCAAAAACTTGTATTTTGCCTAATGCATTCTCCATACAAGCTTGCTGTACCAACCCAAGGTCTGCATAAGACTTTTTTTTAGTATACACAAAATTTAATTGCTACAATTTCAAATCCTGGCAAGAAATAGTAATCACATAACTGCTTCTAATTCCCAAATGAACAGTGTTGCATGAATGGCTCCCACAGCGCTGCTAGACAAAGGATGCATTTTTTCACTGGTAGTAATCATCATGCTCCAGAGCAGTTTATTTAAATACAATTAATTTTTTTTTTTTTTTTTATTTTTCCCTTGTACAAACTGTAAGTGGTTAATTGTAAGACAAAGTACCTCAATATGTTTAGAGAACATATTAAATGATCTTTCCATTTATGAGAGGAAACTTTTTAGTTAAATATTTGCTAAATCTTTTGATGAATATCTAATTTGAATTTTAAAAGAAAACTGTTGCTCTTGCAAAGAATCAGAGTAATATCATAAGTATTTGTTCAGGCCCAATTAAGAACTCTGGGTTTAAATTGATAGGTAATGTTACTGTGGTTTTTCCATAAGTGCTTGCTTAAGAATAAAACTTAGCTAATAGTAGCAGTGGCTAGTTGGCTTTAACTTATTTTTTCCCCACCTGTGCCAAGTTGATATAATACTATTTAATATGCCAGATTTACTTGAAATCAGAATTGCTGCCTATAATATAGATTTTGAAATAAGAGTTCCATCGCTAATTGAATTGGTGAGTCAGTGATGATCTAATTGTAAAAGGAATAATTCACAAAGAGAAGAAACATTATGATAGATTAGCAGAAGCTTTAACCTGTTTTATATATTAGAATGTAGTGTTCAACAATGAGAACAATTGATGGTCAGCATTCTTTTGCTTCTCCTCTCCCTCCCCAGAAGGATCCTCTCTTTTCTTTTCAGAAATATTTTTAAGGCTTGCACTATTACCTGTCATGCAATTTCTTTAAATCCTGTTAATATATAATAGTAAACGGTTCTTAAGCACATATGATATACACGATCCCCAACATAGCTAATACTGAAGTGTTTTTTCCTCATTTTTAGTTCTGACCATACTAATTGTTCTTCCTCTCTATGTTCAGGAATTACATCTAAGGAAGTAAAATTGAAATTGGTTTTTTAATATAAAAATTTTACTGTTCTTTCTAATATATTTGTTCATCTGCTTATTATTTTCATTGCTGTTTACAGTATATGATGAGAAATTTGTTGCTGCACATCCTATAAATACTTTGGGTTATTCCTTTGTTTCTTCCATTGTCTTTAATGAATTTGTCATCTCTTTATCTTTTTTTAACATTTTTGTAACTCTTACTTTGCTATTACTTTGGTTATATACATGTATGCACTCATAGTCTTTGCATTATAAGCTAATATATTATAAAAGAGCTTGTCATTTTGTTAACATTACATTCATTGGTCGTTATAGAATACTAGTGAACTAAATTCAAGGTCATATTACCAATTTTAAATGAATGTAGGTTTTTGTTTTACCTCTTTAGAATAACATTCATTGCTAATTATGGAATACTAATTAACTAAATTCAAGATCATATTACCAATTTAAATGAATGTAGATTTTTGTTTCATCTCTTTAGAAATGAAAGCCATCTCATTGCACATTTGGTTAGGAAAGAAGAATAAATCCAGCTGCAAATGTGTAAAGCATGGATTCAAGTCCTGCTTGGTTGACGTTTTTAAGATTTTTTCTTTAACTCAAAACATAAATGTGGGATAATGGTAGCCTTTGGCCCCCAATCTTGCCTTAGCACAAAAGTAATTCATTCTTCATGATCGCCATAATTGTGTTCCTGAAGACATAAGCAGTAAGTGAAGGAGATATTGCAAATAAAATTCAGAGGCGAAAAATTTGTGAACCAGATATGATATAATTTGGTGAAACTGCATACTTTGAATTGATAAATGTTATGTGAAGTTAAAAGAACATACATATTATTGACTGAGAAAACAAAACCATTTTCCTTTTTTTTATTACTTTTGTTCTCTGTAACTTCTATTACCATATCCGTGTACCCATAAGTGCACTTTATTTTATTTAGTTTTTTAAGTGTTTAACATCCCTGCTTACTGACAAAGTTTAAGACAGTGTATGTAATGAATGAATTAATGATATACATGAGCCCAAAGTCCTAGGTGAATTAATTTTTCTGACATTTGTGTTTTAAGGGAAATCTCTGAACTAATTTTCAAGCATGCTTTGAATTGTACCATTAGCTTTTTTTACAGCAGTTTGCAAATTGAGGAACTTTTTTAAAAACTTGATAAATGCAGAATATTGAATTTTTCAACAAATGCAGTTTTTTTTTCACCTATAGAGAGACGTTAGAAGGATGTAATAGCTTCTCCAGTAATAAATCTCACTGTAAATAAAATGTCCTAGTAAAATATATTGAAAAAAATTTGCACTATGGAGGATTACAGTATGATTTATTCAGGTTTTTTCAAAAGTTGATAAATGCATACGTATATAAGAGAGAAAAGTTGTTGTAATTATGTGTTATAGTATTTTTTTAAAATTTATATGCAGTTATTTATTTATTATTACAATAATTCCTATGCATAAATAAGTTTTACAATTTATTATTTGCCTGCACATACCTTATTACAGACTAAACATTTATTTAACATTTATGTTTTTGAATTTAATTTTGTTAACTTTATTGAGAATAAATATAATAACAAAAATGCAACACAAAAAGAATAATATGTCAACTCGCAATAATTTAATTATCCTTAATAATGCATATACCACAGTAATTTAAACTATACATCTTTGTATCATTTATACAATATTGAACATTCCTACTCTCATATCTAGACATACTCAAATTTGTTGTTTTTTCCTAGAACATCTTTGTAGAATTCAATTACATCATCAGGTATTTCAAAATACTTTAATAGTGCAGAAATGTCCTCCTCCTTTTCTTTGCTAACCATTTTCTCCTGAGTTTCCGAAGTATGTGCTTTTAACTGATACAAACATTGTTTTTAGCCCAGAGTTTAGTACTTCCAGTCCACTGTCCTTTAGGTTTTTAATTTCCCAGTCTTCATTTAGTATTTTCAGGGTGCCGTGTTCTTTTAAGTTGTCATAATATTCTTTAGGAGACAAGATGCTTTTTTTCTTCTTCTTTTCCTTCTTTTCTTCCCTTTTTTTTTTTTATTTTTATTTTTGTGATTTCTGAATTCTACCAAAGACTTGGTCTGGAGCCGCATAGCTATGTCCATGGACTGCAAAGAAATGAAGAATAACTCTTTTCCAAGAATGCTATAAGTCAGAAAGGAAGTCCAGCAAAGCCGACACAACTTGTTTGCATCCTCTTGAAGACTCTGTTTTCAGCCAGGTATAAAAAACAATATGTGCAGATTGTATAACCATACTTGCCTAGCATAGAAAATCGCTCACTGACAGTTTTGGAAGTGACTGGTTTGCTACATATCAAAGGCCATCTGAATGACAGCTGGATTTTATTTATTCATTTTTTCCTCCAAATGTTTCTCTGATTTTATTTTCATCAAACCAACCTTACAAGTGAAGTATGTATCGGTGTGCGGAGTCCGAAATGATAGATTAAAATATTTATGGAGTACATTCTTGTATTTTGGTAGAGGGCATAGTTTGAAGGGTGACACCCTTTTTGTCTCTAGATCTTCTGCCGCCCTAACATTCTTTTACCTACACACCACTTTCAGAGTCACTGGAATTACCATCCATTCTGATTTAACTTAAAATGTTTCTTCTTACAAACCCAACTGCACCATTGATAATTTCTCTAAATGTAACCCTGGAATATGTTGACAATAATGCATTCTCATTGCAGGATTATAAGCAGCCAATCAAAAAAGAAACATTATTACAATAATGAGTAACAGCATACACTATTACCTACTGCTTGGTATGACACAAATGTAAAGGAGAATTTATTGCATTTGTCAACTTTTGTTTTAACTCTCAGATTGCATATATCAGTTTTTGTAAAACCTTATGAATTCACCTACTTCTATACATGATATTTGTATAGACTATTGCTAAAACTCGATTCACAGGATGACGTGGAAGGTCAAAATTATGTTGTTACGACGTATAACTCAATTTTGAAATTTTTGCATTTATTCAATTTTGAAAAAATGCTCTTCAATAATGCTCTAGCTAACTGAACCACAGAAGACATTTCATAGTTATATATTAAAAGTTTTAAATTGATCAGCACAATTTAATTTTGACACAAGCCAAGTTTCCACATCAGTTTTATCCTTGCTCTTGTTATGGGAAACTTTTATTTATATGGTTATGAGGGCTGTTAATTGTTTTATGGCTAGTGTAAGAAATTTTGTTGGAGGTATTAAAGCAGTTTGAATATAATCATTTTATCTCTCATACTCTTACATAAGAAACTGCTCTTATAATTTAGGTGGTATGCAAAACTAATAAAGTAAATGCAAAAAAACCATCATATTGTAAATTCTTATATAAAAAATGGTAGATTCACATACAGGTCTTTTCAGATAAGTGACACTGCAATATCTGATGATTTTTTACATGTGTGAAAAAATATTGTTAATTAAGCATGGCTCTGTTTCACCCTCCCTTTAGCGGGCCATTTCATTTGTATCCATGGACTTTTTTTATGCTCGAAAGGTCATTTGCTAATAGGCCCAAGAACCACTGTGCTATCTTTATAAAAAGGAATATAAATAAGGTTAAGAATAATATTAAAAATAATGTTACTGTTTCAAAATATACTCAGATTTGCAGTGATGTGTGTTAATCTGAGTATTTCATTAAAGTAAGCACATGCTCTATTACTGAGTGAATTAATGCATAAGTTTTTTAAATTAATTAGTTTGTAAGTTTAAGTGACGCGCATATTGTGCAAAAGTTAGTGCTGGGCAGTACCTATTTTAGTTAACACTAATGGTTTGCTTGTATTTCTTTTTTACTTTTTATGCAATGCACCTGAATACATGTGATAAGGCATGCAGGAACGCATATTTGTCTTCCTAAAATGTCTTGCTTAAGCATATATGTAAGAGATACATGGTCACATTCAGAAAATGACGCATGCTGTACCTGCTGAATTTTCTTTTTTATAATGTTGTAAATGTATCAGATAACAATAGGCATCTACAATAAAATTTTCTTTTACAATTCTTTATAATATCACATAAAAAACATTTGGAATGCTACAATACAAATTCATTCTAAAGAAATGTAAAGGAAGGTTTGCAGTTTTAAATTTAAAATGGTTTGCAACAAATGGAAAGAGTGAGAATATATGCTTAGAAAAGAACAATTTAGCAATTCTTATGTATTGTCTCATATGATTTAAAATTTGCACCAAGAAGTTAACTTGGGTAAAGATGAAACATCACTCTGATTTAAAAATAGCAATAAAGAGCTCTTTTAAGAAAAATATGACTACTTTAGTGTAGCAATTTGTAATTAGAAGTGTTTTAACACTGAATAAATCTAGTTTAGAGTCTGAGCACTCTGTGTGTTTGTTGTAAATCTATTTAATTAGTGCACATGTGCATGACCGCAACAATGTTAATTGTAAATTTGTGAATTGCACTGCCCTTTTTAATTTGATTTGGCCTAATGCTTGCAAGGCTTTCAGAACAATTTTAAGTATACTCATAATTTCTTTTTTATTATTCATGTAGCAGCTTTATTTAATTTTTAAATGCTACAGGTATGTCCAGGGACAATAATAAGCATGCAGAATTTCAGTACTTACATTCAGCAAAAACTTTTTTTTTATACTGGTCTAATTCTAGTGGGTATAGTCTAGTGTTTTGTTTTAGTGGTAGCAAAGAAAAATAAAGTAAGAGGAACTGCGAGACATTATTATTATTATTGTTGTTGTTGTTACTCTACTACTACTACTACTACTACTACTACTACTACTACTACTACCACCCTATCATGTACTTAGACATACTTTTCTGAGGTCCATTTTTGAATTTGTGTGCCAATTCAGTAATAAAAATAGCTCATTTGAACGTGAATTACTTGAAAATAATTACAATCCAGCCCCACAAGAACTTTTTTAATTTCAAAGCCGTAGCAACATCCATAATGAGTCCTATTTATATAGGATACCTTTTCTATTATTAACCCTCCACCAAGATGACTGTTGCTGATCATAGTGTTTACATCTGTAGTTTATATAAAACAAAATGGCATCTAGGCATTTGCCGAATTGTTCTTTACTATCCCCTTCATAACTTTTGTTACACAGCCCATAGTAAGCTATGGTAAGTGTGCATGTAGTTAATGGAATCCCCAACAGCATCTGCTGTCATTTCACAGACTATTGACATTAGTGAGTTCGCATCAGAAATCCTCATCACCGCATTTCTTTATTTTAATACTCATAGAATATTGTCACTCATAATTTACATTTTGAACACCAGCTTGCCATTACTCACAATATGGTATTAACTATTTTTTGTTAGTTATTTTCATATACAGTTGATAGGACGAAGTAAATCATTTACATTTTGTTATTATTATTAATTAATTAATTATTTATTGTCACATTCATTGTGTTCCCAACTGACTTACTTTGAGTTGGTAACAATGGTATGTAATTAGTTGCCACATTTTTCTCAAGTCTTTGATAATATACTGATAGAGAATCTCTGCTGACTGCACCAATAATATTTAAGCTTCAGCCAATAGCAGCCTGGGATTTAATAGTAGACAAAACTCCTTGTGAATTGGTGTTGATGGCAGCCAAAGTTGCTCTGTTTTCCTCAGAGTCTTTGATATAAACTATTTAGCAATAGAGATTCTCTGTCTGACTGCACCAATAATATTTTAGCTTCAATCAGTAGAAGTCTAGGATTTAACAGCATACAAACTCCATGTAGTGGTATAATAATTTCCCCCAGTAGCACCTAGAACTAACAGCAAATAAACCTACAGCTGCAGGAGAGTTTATCAGTGTTATTGTTGGGATATCGAGCAATGGTCATATATAAAATATTTTCCATCTCTTTTGATACCAGCTGGGTACCAAAGGGTGGCATTTATAATAATAATAATAATAATATTAATATTGTTATTATTATCATTATTATTATTATTATTAATGAGCTTGAATTGCCTTGAAAAGCTTTGTGGCAATGTGACCTGTTGATATTTCATAATTAAAACTCTTGCATTTTATTCTTATTATTCCAAATTTTTATATTCCTCTTTAGCATTCTAGTAAATGCAATTGAATAAACCTACTTTAAAAGTATAAATCATAGGACTGTATTTATACACTGTGTTCAAATTTAAATCGCATCACTTCATGACAGTTATATTTGCCGAGCTTAAAATAAAGCCAATAATGTAATATAACTTTAACATATTAAAATTATCAATGTGAATGAATTAAAAGGATTACTGTATTTGTTGTTCTTTAGTTTTAGAGAATTAAGCGAGGGTTTTATGCTTTCATTACTGACATGATATACTGAAAATAGTGAATTTAAACCATGTAATTTGTTTTAAAGAAGAGAATTATTTAGCTTTGTTTTTGACTCAAAATCAACATATATGATATGGGTTTTATAATTTTTTCAGAAAATTTTAAAGGCAACAAATTATTCCAAAGTCTTGAAATTATGGCCAATTGACCAGGAAATCATTTACACACTGAAGTATATTGTAACGATACTCCACTCCAACCAAAACTTTTGTTTGGAAGTAATTTTAAAGAATAGATATATAATGTTGTTTTGTAATGTTCATGATGCCCATAAGAAATATTTTTAAAAATTTATTGAAGTTTTGTTAGCATAAAAACCTGGATGACATTTATTTCTAGTTAAGATGAAAATAAAAAAGAACAGTATCCAATGTCAAAAAAATATCATGGTCTGTGTCATTTATGTCTCGAGGGTTAAACTTTCTCTGTAATATAATTAAAAGCATGACTGAATGAAACAATATACTCTTTTGGCTTCACTTACTTGATAATTAGCTGAGAATGCAGATGATGGTCTGCAAAACAAGTTCTAAATATAAACAAGTAATAAAGCCAAATAAGGTGTAATTTGACTCAGTCATACAATAATTTTAATTATATGATTTGTCACTGTACAAGTTCCAATTAGCACTTCCAAGTTAATATTGCTCTGTAATAATAGGGGGGGGGGGGGAAGAATCCCATTTAAAATTCAATACAGGGTGGATATATATACCTACATTGTTACTGCTATTATTGTTCCTTTTATACATTCATACTATGTTATGACAAATGCAATTCACCAATTTATAAACAGAATGTTTACAGTGAAAGAGTATCATGTAATATTTCAGAAATGTTATGCATTTATTTAAAATGGAACATTCCATAGCTATGATAGCTCTCAACAATCTCCATTATGTAAATAGTTACTATTGCATTCTTCTCAGGTAATTTTGAGTCACAATACTCCATTGAATGTTTTGCCCATGAATTGAAGTGCCTGTCAAAATGCACAGGTGCTTTGATGTGATTCCTCACATGAACCAAAGATGTGGTTCATAGGCCATGTCATTTTAGTCACAGCAGACAATTAGATTATGTTTTCAAGCACTGCCTTACCTTTATTTTTGTACTTTTTTAATGTAGAGCATAAATGTAAATACTTTTATTACTTTTTATGAAAATGCCATTAAATACATTACAGAATTAAATCAGAAACACTATCTTGAAATTCTTGCAAGAACAGTGTGTAATTTTGATTACTCAATAATAATTAAGAACTAACTCCTGAAAGCTTGGGGAAGTACAAATGAATTTATACGTCATTTGAGCTCATTCTCATTATTCCACAGCAAATTAAAAATTTGGCACATGATGTCAAAACATATTTCACTGTGTTTAATACAAAATGCATGATATTACTTTAAACATAGCAGTTTAAATGTAGCAACCATTCTCAGGCATTATATCTCAGGAAAATTTATACTTATTTATAGCAAACATGGTTGCCTAATAAAATACATTATGTAATCATTTCATTTCTGTGAAGAAATCATTCATCTGAGCACCAATAATCATTTACTTTAATGTAGAATGGAAAAGTAGATAAACGTGTGTAAGTTGAGTAATTGTTCAACAACTTCTTTTTAATAATGCTTTTTTCTGTGCTTGTTTAGTCTTTGAAATTATTTGTTCCTTGTATAGTTGGTGTTATGTTTCCTTTTGGCAGCCTTTGTTTAATAGAATTCTAATTTTATGTTCTTATTTCATTGATTCATTAATGTTAATGAAGAATTATTATTGCTTTAAGCTGATTTTGTGTATAATTTTATATACCTGTTTAGCATTATATCTGCATGAATTGTGCATTATATGGCATGCTAGGTAATAACAGCTATGAGCTTGTTATTACAGTCTGTATTTGACTAATATAAATGATTATAAATTGTGTATTCTGGCTTTCCATTTACAGTTTAAATTGTTAATCACATTCAAGCTGTCACAGTTTCCATGCTTCTGTAAGTAATAAAAAGTATGGTACATACCCACTGACAGCTAGACTGTTATTTGCTTTATCACTTTTTTTTTTTTTTTGTCTCTTATGAAACATTGTATGTGTGTTTAATAATTGCATATGGAAAGCTCTGTGGATCATGTTTCTCTGGCATAAATGCACTAGCATAAGGCACTGCCCAGTCATGTTATTATTGTATGCATAATCCATTGTCAGTTACAGTGTAACTGTTCGGCTGTATACAGATGAACTGCAAACAAGCGTACGACTGGTTTGCTAACACCAACTCTTTTGGCATTTGTGCATTGTGTAGCATTCAGTATTTATTTTATTCTGTTCCTAAGTGCACTGGAGATTATTAAACTGATAGCTGCAGGCACTATTCTAAGTCAGAAACTTATTTTAAATATTAAGTCTGCCATTGCAAAATTGACAAAAATTTTGATCAGCTCATAGTAAATTAATTTAAGGGAACTGTAGCTATCTGATACACATTATGTTTTGTTAACGTTGTGATGGTTTTTAACAAATTAAACTTTTGTTTCCCATTTACAAATAATATTCTTTTTATTTCTCTGAGTAATTCAGTAGCTATCATAGGAAATTTTTAAATTACAAAATTGATGACAAACATTTGCAACATTTACTGTTTAATATGTTTTCCATATCCAGAGTTGTAGAATAAGTATATAGTTTCATATAACAATTTATTTTTGAAGAAGTCACTCAAATTTCATTAGTTTTATTCCACTTACTTGGACATGTTTCAAAGGCAAATTTCCTTCATCGTCAAGAGTGGAACCGTGCTGACGATGTAGGAAATTTGTCTTTGAAACATGTCCAAGTAAGTGGAATAAAACTAATGAAATTTGAGTGACTTCTTCAAAAATAAATTGTTATATGATACTATATTTCACTCTGAAAATCCCAAACTATTCAAAATAGTATATAGTTCTTTTTTATTGTATCAGCAATATTGGTTTCATTTGAAAGTTAAAGCTTAAAATTCTTTTGGTATATGCAGAAATGCAGCTTGTCTCATATGATGCTAAATGTTAACTGCAATTATTTTAGGCAAGAGCTATGGATATACTGCACACTATAGTATCAGATGGTTACAGTAGCCAACTTCTGAATAAAGTAAGCTAGCTGTTATGCAACACATTATGGGCTATTTAACCAAATGAGTTGGTCTGTAGCATTCCAGCCATGTTTATGTTTTCCATCCCCCATTGATGAGAATCTACCTCACCATATTCACAGCTGTCTGATGCCCCAGCCAGGGGCTCTTCACTCAGGGACAACATTATTATATGTAACATATAGCAAATGAAATTTTTTAAAAAATATCTGGTTTCTTTTTTTTAAGTAGTTTGAAACCTAAAGAGATTTTTTACATACAGCTTGTACAGAAACTCCATTTATATATAATGGAATAAATAAATTAAACCCTTTAAATGCTTGATAATTGTGTATCAGTCTTACCGTTGTCATCATTGCTGATTATTGAATATTTAAGAATTATATATTGCTAATATATTTGTGGTCATCTCATTGCCATCCTGTCATGTCATGTATTAGTCTCTTTGTGAATAGTTGATAGTGATAGTACTTTGTCATCTTATTAATATTTTTACTAAAAATATTTTAATAACATTTCTTTTACAGTTTTTGTATTTCACATTATCACAGCTTAGAGGTAAGCATGTAAATAATTGAAAATCAATAAGCACTTAAGCAGAAAAACAACTTTTCTCCATAATACGTAAAATTGCTCATTCATTAAGGCTCTTGAAGCTTTAGATTCTATATATAAAGTAAATGTTAGTAAGTGATGTTTGGTTTGTTTCTCAGACAAGAATTAGTCATTGGATTTCAGTAAAAATAGATAAATATTAATTCTAATACTTTGAAATGCCAAGGTTTGCCAATGGCCTTCAAAAACATACTTTCAATAAAACTGAGCTTATGATAGCAGTGGTTGTTCGGAATGCTGTTTGCAAGTGTTGATGCACATCACCTATCGCTCAAAAACAACAATGATGCAAACTCTTGTTTTTACAAGAATAATCTGTGCCTAATTTGTTCAAATAGTGCATCCAGTGTGCATAAAGTTTCATGCATGCAATCTTGCTCATCTGCCAGTTCCTTTATTATTAGTTTTTAATACTAAGCTGCATGTCAAAAATTGCCATTAATGACTTTAATAATATGTGGTCTGAATGCAGTGGGGATCACAGAATTGGCTAATATTAGCCACAATGTACGATTTGTCTTTAAGTGCAAATGAGAACTTTGTTTCTAATGACAGGGTGGCAACTTGTACAGGAAATGCATATTATCATAAAATAATTCTTCATGAGCTACTGCAAGACTCAGTTATTAGGAATATCCTAAAATAATACCACTACATTATGAATAAAAATACGTACTGAACTTATATATTGATAATGATTTACACTTGTGCAACCATTCCCCATATAGTGTACTTTGGGACACATATAATATCATTAAATGGTTTAAAAAGTAAAATACCAGGAAATTAGAAATTAATGTAAAATAAACAAAATACATTTCAAATAATAAAAATATGTGGATTTTTATCAATATTTATTTATTATTTAATCATGAAAGAACCTAGAAGAAAGAGCATGTGAATATTGTCCCAAGGTACACCTTTCACCTAGTGCACAGTTAGCAAACTTTTTGGAAAATTCTGTCATAAAATAGAAAATTCTTAATAATTGTCCAGTTTATATAGTTGCTTTTCATAAGCACAATTATAGAAATTATATCATTTGCAAGACCTTTTAGCTTATACAATGAAGGTATTGGAATTGTAGGCTGCCTTAGCAAGACTTCCTACTGAGGAGATGCAGCTACTGCAGTTGAAAAACTGGAGATAGAGTCACTGCACATAAAATTAGTATTTATATTTTTCTGAAAGCATAAAGTAATGTGTATTTAAAACTGGTATTTGTACCAATGTTACAAACGATGTTGAAAATTATGTCCCACAGCAGCTTTTGCACAGGAAATTCTTGTATTTCATCTCACTTTTCTTCTGTAAGAGCACATCGGTTCAGAACGTGTTTCTTATCATCCAGAGATTCTCTCTCGTAACTTTTTAATGAGTTGACAAACAGTTTCCCTACCTGGGACATGATTGCCAGGATATTTTTTTTTAATCACATTACCACAACTCTGCATTATCCATTTTCACATGGATATCATGCATAAAAACCCATACTTCAGGATTATATATATATAGTGATATGCAGTGACATAACTAATAAAGAATAAGCACTTAACACAATGAAAGCACCATGTAACACAAGAATGCACAACCATTCACTTAGAAAGCCTCCTTTAAACTAACTATAAACTGCTACCTGCACATGCATTATATTAACTTGACAGCTGGCTTCTCCCAGTATGCAACTGCACTTTGCTGACCTGTAACTCAAATAACCTTGCTGTAGGTAGTATTTACAGAAGTGTTCATGAACCACAACCGAACTTTTCCCCACATTTTTAAAGCTTAGTATAGATATGTAGATGATATATTCATGATAATAAACAAAAATAATGTAGATGCATTAAAACTTGTATACTTATAAGAGACTATAACTAAATTCACAATCAAAACCAAAAGAGAAAATATATTGTCATTTTAAGATGAGAAGGTAGCTAAAAATAATTTTAGTTTTGAATTTTGCATCTACAAGAAATTAACACACACGGACAATTATATTAAGGCTCTCTCTTCAGTTCTTGATCGCATAAAGATAACATACAGAATAGTAAACATCATTGAATGAAAATCATATCTACACATACTAGAAGTTGCAAAATTAAATGGGTTCAGCAAAGCAATAAATGACAAAATTTAGAAAATTCCAGAAACAAGAATTAAACAGATCAAATTATAAGGCTTTTATATAAAAAGTTATCATACACAAGAAGTGTCAGATTCTCAGCTGCTGGGCATGTCATGCTGCTGAAGGAATTCAAAACAGGTGCATACAGTATAGTTTTTATGTGAAAATGTATATGATATACCAGAAACTGATAGTTTAAGGAAATTCATGTACAACCTGAGAATCAATAATAAGTTTCAAAAAATTTTCTAAGACTATATCATCTTAGCAGCTCAAAACCAGTGCAGTACTAATAAAATCTGAAAATTAAACAAAACCGATTTCCTACCTAAGTAGAAAAACTCCAGGATATACCAGGTTCAATAAGCGTTAAGAAACATTAAATATAAGGAAATAGAAAAATTGAAAGTGTCAGTGCATTATTGAAATGAAAAACTTGAAGGTGAAGTTGTTGCAGCCCAAAAACCAAAAGAATTAAACATATGGTACAGGATTTTTTTATTTGTTTTATTTATGGAGGCTGTTTAACATCTCAGGTCATAAGCGTTCCATTCAAATCTGGGCATGAAACAGCCGACAAATTTTGTTCAGAGATCTGTTTTTTCAGACTTGAGGTTCTTTATTGTGCTGTAAATATAAGACACAGGACTCAAGGCTTTACTTCCCTTCCGAAGGAAGCCATACTTAGGATTTTTATGCCCAAAAAAATCCATTGATCCTGGCCAGGATCGATTCTGCAATCTTGGGTTTAGGAGGTCAAGTATGGTAACCACTACACCCCAGGACTGATGTACAGGATGTTAAATATAAGAATCATTTAATGAATTTTGACATTCTGGAAATAAGCTCAATAGTCAAGATCTTCATAAGGCCATCAGAGCAACCTAAGATGCTAGCCAACAATCCAATAGCTGAGGATGTGGACGAAGATCCATCAAACATGTCCTTGAGAAAGTGAAACTAAGAACAGTGTTTTTGAAATGGTTTGACTCACTGGAGTTTATTAAAGGATATGTAGTTTCTATATCAGTGAAATAGAAAATTGATCTTATATTGCATAGTATCAGTAATGTTTACTGTATTCAAGAGACTGGGTAAAATGTACAGGAAATTGCTGTATGAAGTGGGTCTTATTTTAACAACTATATTTTGCATAAATATAATACAAATGGATAAACTTAAAATGGAAAAGTAACATAATCATGAGAAAAATGGACTTTTCAGAAAATAGAAGACATCAGCATTCATGCAAATTATTATTATTGTTAATAATATATAATATTTTAATTATACAATGGTGTTTAACGCCTGTTTTTACTACTGAGCATCACAGGTGGTCGGCACTGATGATAATGAGATGAAATGATATATTGGGAAAGGATTTTTTTTTAAGGAAGGAAATGTTCCTGGCCTAAGTTAGGGTACCTCTTCGGCATTTGCCATTTATGAGGACTGGGAAAAACCATCAGGGAGGATGTCCTGGCAGGATTCAAACCCCAGACCTCCAGCTCAAAAGTCTGCACCTAAATGATCTCGACCACCCATGGCAATGTTCTTGCAGAAATTCAACTATATACATGATAGGGAAATCACCTTAACAGGAATATACCCGAATATATCTTGTTCCATATGCATACTTTTTTCCTCTTAATGACAACCAAAAAATTTAGCAAAAATTAAGCATAGGAGCTTTCTGATTTACTATCATGTTCTCCTGAAACTGGTAAAAGAATTTCACATTTCTGGGATACTTTAATTTAATTGGAGAGCAAGGGCATCTGCAGAATATTTTTGAGGAGGAACAACATATTTTTGAAAGTAGTAGATGATTAAAATTTACCAGTTTGAAAGCTCAATTAAACAACCTAATTTTTTAAATCAATATAACAGAGAAAATATAGGTTAATCAGTTATGTTCACCTCATGTGCTATATTTTAAAATATCAGTTTTCTGGTGATTAATTTTAAAAACTTTGAGGGAGGGCAACCGCTCCTCTGTGCACCCCCTCTCCCCTGTGAATGCCCCTGTTGGAGAGACATGGATATTACCAGTATTTAAACGTACATATGCATAAACATGCTGGTTTATGCTATGGCACATAATTAGTTCAACCTGATTCATCAACCTTTATAGTATATTTAAGAAGTTGAGTGCTCTTCTCTCTTCCATAATTTCTAATATGTTTTCCCAAAAATCTTTTCTTTTTCTTACATAATATGTAAGAAAATGGCCAGGTATTATCCTCAAATTCTCATTTGTGATATCTCAAATGTTTTTGTGCTATCATTAATATCAATCTATGAAGAGTTGAAGTTATTGCTAGTGTTTTTTTAATTGTTGTATTCTCAAGCATTAAATTCTCAAACATCTTGATTAACACCATTGTGACTTCCAGCCTCCCACTGGCATCATGACATCTGAAGCTTACCATCTAAGGAAACATTAGGCACCCTGCCTAAGTTAGTATTGCTGCTCCCGGAACTGAACTCCAGGGGCATCTGTCATCTCATCCCTCCCATCTTTGGGTTGTAGGTACAAAAGATGCCATCCATCAAAGTGGCCAAGGTGCAAATCATCCTGTCTCTCAGCTATTCCTATTGCTTCTATTATATGTTGGAATTTTTAAGTCTTGTTTTCCACATCTACAGAATGCATATATGAAATATTACAATTGAATTATTTATAATTATGTAAAGTCCTACAACTCTTTAACACCCATAATCAAAATCTTCTTCAAGGATATAGCCCTGTTCTTGTAAAAAAATTAATTAGAATAGTTTTTGAAGATTGCTACTGCATTTGATCTGTCCACCATGTCATCAGGAAATGATATACTTTATTATTCACTGAGAGTTCCTATGACAAATAAAAGCTGTTTTTAGAGAGCAATGTACGATTACTATATATAGAAAAGAGCAGATTAAAATTAATATTTGCCTCATTGATATTTCTCAGAATGAAATTTTCATATCAATTCACTATGCTGTCCATAGGTTTGGGCTTTTAATGAAGGTTTTCCTAGAGTGATTATCTTTCCTACAGCTGAAGAATTTTGGTCTTTGGGCATACAGCAGTAGCTTTGGATAGAAACACTTGTTACGTATTCATTTTATTTGAGCCTTGAATATACCGCTGTCATATTTGCATCTACAAGAAATAGAATACTCGAAGAACTAACTAGATGGTCGCATTATGAGAGAGTGCTAATGCCACTCACTTGCCAACTGGACAATGGGTTTCACAGCAACCACAAGAATCGTGCTGATATAAAGAAAGTAATGAAATAGTCTGATTTGACAACTTCAGAGGAAGTAATTTTATCTGGACAAACAAAATCAACAAGAAGAAACTAAAAGAGGGCAGAAACATAGTCCATTTACATTTCGGTCGTCGACGTACTAGTACCAGCCTTAAAAATCGGAAATACGTGCCACATTATGAATTTAACTCACTCCGTTGATTGATTGATTCAAATAAAATACCTGGAGCCAGTACAGTGGAGCCTGGCTTTACAAGTCAAATTTACATGTTTCTTTATAATTGGCAGTTGGTGATGCATTTTTATCGGGTTTATTTAACCTCATGCGGGACCCTTCCTTTTGGTTGGGTCTCGAGAACAGTGTTATTACGGAATACGATTGACTTTTAAACATCTTGTGGTTTATGAGGTGAGGCAGATGCACGGGGCGGGATACAGTTACCAACTTGCCATCATAGCTTACTTGTCGGACATAACGAAAGAACTTATGACACAGACTTTCGCTGCCAAAGTTTGTCGTGTTAAAAGTTTTTAGGCAACCAACCATCCAACATTTAGAGGACCTTGCAGTCCTCCCCAGGGAGTTATGATGGAAACTTGGATGGTTTATATTACTCATTAGTTTCACGCGGCATAAACCGAAAAACTTTTACCATGATTTAAGAAAGAACGTTGTGTGGTTGTGGCAATGCGGTAGTTCCATTCCCGACATCGCCATTGCAGTCGATAAATCAGAAGACTGTGTCTGACAGGACAATTCATTAGGATTAAGATATTTGTTAGTTTCTTATCGAAGAATCACTTCCGAAGAAACTAAGCTAAGTCTTAGATCTCGAAAGTGCATGGAGTGGATCTCATATATATAATAAACATTGTCAATTTATAAGGAAGTATGTGCTCTAACAAAGAAAGCATGAACCGTTGCTGTCATCGTGAAAGATGATTGTCAAATTAACATGAACAAATTCAGAAATTGTGAAAATTTCACTGGGTGTCACCCCACACTTAAAACTAAATAGTTACGCATGAAAAGTGTTTTTGCACGATGGGTTCCAAGTCTGCTGATTCGCAACAAAAGGACGCTTGCGTGCAGGTTTGCATGTAATTAAAGATCATGTAACAAGAAAATACAGATGATGAAATTTGGCTACCATCCAGAGTTCAAATAGCAAAGCTGTGTATGAAAATAAATCTCCAGCACCACACAACGACAATAATAATAATAATAAGCAAAATTGGTTGTTTCTGCTAAAAAGCTATGGTCATATCACTTTTCTTTATTCAAGGAATGGTTTATACCTGCACGCAAAACTGTAACTGGGCAATATTGCAAAGATGTCCTCAAAACTCTGCAAGGCCTTAGCACACGCAAAAGGTCACATTTCCGTGCAACAAACTGATTGCTGCACGACAATGTAAAAGACCACGCACCGCAGACGTTGCGGAATATCTCACAATAAGCTATGATGCGTGTGTGGAGACTGAGTTATATGTTGTAAAAAGAAAAATTATAAGCGCCACGTGTAAAACAAAATGTGCCACAGTATGCACATTGCATGAATGTTATGCATTTTGATTAGTTCATCACATACGTTACTTTCAAAGAGAAACAACTAACCCAACAATGTGCTTCCCCCGATTTCGTTCCTAAACGAAACAGTTCCCTGGATAGTGCACAGGTCTCATCTCACTGGACCATTTCCATCCTTTATAAGGCAAAACATCGAAACTTCAAGAGCTGACTCACGTCATTTACAACACTAGTGTAGTTGTTCAGACACAAACATTAGTATAAATGTAACTCATATGATCAGATGACTACATTGTACATATTGTAGTACTGTAACACATTTTTTAAAACATATGTTGTCATAGGCATTCATAAATGTACACAGTATTCACTTAATATCCTCAAACATTGGTGTACAAATTGCGTTACGTAAGTAAACTTGTGTTTGTGTTGACAAAACATTTGGCCTGCCTGCATATCCGGCCGGCCATGCACTTTATACGTCCCACGTT
The DNA here is from genome assembly GCA_030762175.1 of Metallyticus violacea. Taxonomy (NCBI): domain Eukaryota; kingdom Metazoa; phylum Arthropoda; class Insecta; order Mantodea; family Metallyticidae; genus Metallyticus; species Metallyticus violacea. Next base: position 45,162,238 of record CM060835.1, on the reverse strand, counting down.
TGGTTGACCTGAGTTTCTGGCGTTCCTTGATCTTTCTTCCCTTGTTAAATGGCGTTTGTTTAGACACAAGTTACTCCCCTCCCCTCTTTATTTTTTTGTTTATTTGTTTGCTGTAAAGAACATAATGTTTTCCAGCAAAATAGAAACTAGACAGAAAATTGTATATTCCACGTGAACTGTCAGCTATAAAGAAATTGCGTAGTTATAGTTTCCCCACAATTAGATCTAAATAGTGGGCAGTTAATTCCTTACACTGTAAAATGCTTAGACAATAAAAAAAATAAGCTACTTTTCATAATTTTAGCGTTGTCATTGTCAAAACATCAATGTGTCCATGTATATTTTTCAGAAAGGCGAACAATTCAATCGTAGTAGCGTCGTTTAATTTCTCTGTCTCTGTCTCTCTCTCTGAATATAACTGAATGAGAGTGGTATTTTTCGCAGATATCACCTCAGCAACATGAAACGTCCACTTCACGTTTTCCAGAAAAATGAAGGATATCTCAAATGAAATATGTGTATTGCACTGTTCCCTGAGGAAAATAAGGACGGCCATCAATAATACTGCATCAAACATTTATACTGCACTTTCTTTGATGGCCTGAATTAGTTTGTTGAAGTTTAGCAAGGTAAATTTTTTCATTTTCAATTCAGATAACAAATATTCCATTAGGAGAAATTTATTAAGGTTATTAAAGAGTAGATTTCATGTATCAAATAAGGGCTATTACAATGTATGCCTTAATGTTTGTTGGCCTTTATGACAATGCTTAATAATATACATGTAACAGTTCAAAGGACCACACGCATAGCTAAGATTATGAAAAGATTAGCTGCAGATAAAGAAAATTGTAATACTAAGAGAATCAACCAATGGCAAGCGTAACAACATTAATAATGAGACCAAGAATGAAACATGAGAAGACAGATTTGTTGAGATGAGGCAGTATTTATGAGCTGCCATCCCCATATTTAATTAAGAGTAATTATAGCAAGTAATTTTATGTAACTTCGTTATAACCATGAGTGTAATGTCATTTCCCTGTGCAAGTGTTGAGTTATTATGTGTCTAAAATGTTATTTTCTTGAAAGTGTGCAGAAAACTACCCCAGTCATAAAATCTGACCTGGGAATTTCTGTAGCCTGTGGTAGCAATATTTGTAAAGACTCCTTGAGCAAGATGTTTATTGATATTCTGTTAGAGTAGTTCTTAAGCAGGGTAGACACCATAAAATCTGTCGAAGTAGCCTAGCATATTGTGATGGTGGTAGTTAGGAACGACGATGCCAGTTGCAAGATACCAGTGAACAAGTATATAGGTCATTGTGAGTGCTTTGTGTGTCCGAATTGTGTTTTACATATTTACAAATTTATTTCTTTAAATAAGTCGTTAATTTTGGTTTTCAGGCACACCTAGATAATTTGCAAATTTGGCTCACAACGTCATTATAAATTTGGACCCCAACATGTAGGCATTTAATACCGTCATAGATTTCTGTAGGCATGTTTAGCTTTTAATATTCGGAATATTATTTGAATTTCAAATGATCAGTAGTCGCAGGAACATATATACATGCATGGATGGATTCTACTTCTCCTGTAGTTTCCCCACCATTTGTTTTGTTATATTTTAAATTTCCTGTCAAGCTAGTAAAACGTTTACTAAAAATTTCTGAAACTTACTTTAATAAATGAGTCCTTTTCTAGTTTGACATTATCTAGTATTGGTATTTGCCTTCATTCGCCTGCAATTCATCAACCATGTAGAAACAGTATACATCTACTGCTAATTTAAATCTTGAAAAATAAACGTGAATGAGGTACTTTCCACTTTCCATTTAATAACCGTTTAATTCTCACGGTACATAGAATTTTATCATACGAGGATAGGTCCACAAGTTTCCGATCTAACCATTTTGTAGGTATGACAAAGACAAAAACTATATGTCACTCTTCAATATATTTATTCTTTATTCCAACACGCTTCTCACAGCTTCGAATTAACATTTCAATCCCCCACCCCCAATAGTCATAAATCTTGTCTGTAAAATGGGCATAAACAGCATCCGTCACTTCCTCGTCAACTTAAATTTCCTGCCTCGAAGGTCCTTCTTGAGTTTTGAGAAGAGGAAATAGTCATTGGGAGCTAGATCTGGGCTGTAAGGTGGATGGTCGATCTCCTTGAAGCCATATTTCTTCACAAATTCCTTTGCAACAAGAGCTGAGTGCAAAGGTGCATTGTCATGAAGAAGGTACACACCACCACTCAGTTTTTCTTGCTTTTTCTTTTTGATGGTAGCACATAGTCTGTGCAGTAGGCCAGCATAGTACTTCCCATTTACTGTGGTGTTTCTCTCATAGTAGGGGACCAAGTTTCATCTCCTGTAACAATGGTTTGCAGAATTTCTCTCTCGTTGCCACAGCAGAGCTCAAAAAATGCCTGACAATCAGATGACTCGTTGCAGCTTTTGAACTGAGGAAAGAAATCTAGGCTGCCATCTTGCACTAACCTTATTCATGTTTAAATGTTGATGAATAATTTGAAGGACTGTTGTTTTAGGAAGGCCCAACCTTGCTGCTACTTGTGTAACTTTGAGCCGCCTTCCATAATTTCTCCTTCCACAAGAAGATGTTTTCAGGAGGAGTACCTCCAAGGGCCGACCTGCACGCTGTTCATCTTTCTCGAACCATTTGAAAAAGTTTAGCCCATTCTTTTACGGCATATGAAGGGGATGCTTCCCCATATACACCGTCTAATCGCTGTTTAATTTCATTTGTAGTAAGTCCTTCTTTTGTGAAGAACTTAATAACAGCTCGAAACTCAATTTTGAACACGTCACAATCTTCTACACACAGCCTTTTTATGCAACTATAACTGAACAACTGAACACAGCGGAGCAAAAGTTACAGCTGCAATTATTTACTTAACGGATAAGGTATGACACCAGATAAAACGTTTGAGGAGGCGATAATCCTTATTGTCGATGCCGGAAACTTATGGACGTACCCTCGCATGTGCTTTGATTTTACTTGTATAATTTCATATTGAGAATTTCTTTTGCAATTGGGCTCCGGACACCTTATCACCATTCAGCAGCACCAATATAGGCAAAAAGTTTCAACACATAGGGAAATCTGTTTACTTAAATTTTCCAGTTGGTCGGGTGATGACAGTACAAAACTATGGTTACTTGATTGCGACGCGTCCTAAGATTCAATCGATTCAATGTTGTCGATGTTTCAACTCTCTCATTAGAGTTTCTCTAGAAAGATAGCCCAGAGAAAGACAAAAGTAAATCATAAGACATGGCATTCTAGAAATGCTCTAAAGCATACAATACCCATAGTCGAAAAGCGATAACAGAAAATCTATGGACGCGAGAGCTAAGTAACATTGCAAAACCATTGAAAACTATCAATAACAATGATAGCTTTTTCGTTCAGATGTCACGCGCAAGATACTTCGCCGTCGTGTTGCCCCAAGTTGCAGCTACGGGGATTGCATCGTAATAACTTGCCTCTACCCTTGACTTTCTCCGCTACCGCTTAGGAGATGTTCGGAACTGGAGCTCTAGAAATACTTCACATTACACTTAACTGCTGCTGGCACTACGTACCATTGTACTGCTAAATACCCGAGCGTCTAGCCAGAAGTGAGCTTCAACGGAGAGAGCGCAGCTTATCGGCAAGCTCTTTACTTTGTAAATATAAATGGATAAGGACGGGTAAATCACTGTAATGAGGGCATTATATATATATATATATATATATATATATATATATATAAAATTAACTAACAGTAATTATAAAAGTAAAAAAGGATAATGCACCAAGATAAAGTCACATTTGAAATCGCTATATTTCGAACTCGTTGAGCTCTTCTATGGCAAGAAGACAAGTGACAATGAATATATGAATTAGTTGTCAATTGGAATAAGAATAAAAATAAGAGCACATTTCCCACCTCTACAATATTTCACCCGCCTAATAATTCCCTCATTACAGTTATTTACCCGTTCCTATCCATTTATATTTAGTTTCCGTTCCCACGATTACAATATTTCATCCGCCTAATAATGCCCTTATTACAATGATTTATCCGTCCTTATCCATTTATATTTACAAAGTAAAGTGCCTATGGATAAGTTCGGCTCTCTCTGTCGCTCGCTTTTGGCTAGCCGCTCGGGTACTTTGTACTTTAAGCTGCAACATAAGTTAGACGCCTTCAACCCTGCGGATAACGAAAACTTCAGACATTGTCGTTCTGTAAGAATAAATTCATAATATGATAATGTTGGCGGCATTGGATAGTTGTAACACGTTGGCACGTGGGGTAAATAAAATGTCTTCTGCTGAACGTTTAGAATTACATATGACCTGTTTGGTGAACGGAGCTTGAATAGTGTGGCGTAACAACATACACTTAACATAAACTTTTGAGCATAGCAATCCGCAATGCAGGTATGTGTGACTGTATTATCAGTAAGGTTATTTTTGGTGCTTGTTTGCAGGAGTTTCTGAAACCATATGCTTACGTATCCTCAAGTTGTTTGATACTATGCCTTCCCCCTGTAATTTGGCACGTTTTGCTTTATTGTAAGATTTCCACACCCTGTTGAGGAATCTGAGTGGCTAGTGAATGGATGTCACTGAGCTTTACTAGCTAGATTATGAGCAGCGCGAAGTTCGATGCAACTAAATCGCAGAACATTTCTGCATTGCGACTTTATACTTTAAATTTGTTGGCGATTTTTTATTTTGTTGTACTAAGATACAGTTACCTCACATTAAATTTGAACGATATTAATTTCAGTTACATGGATGATTGCGGTAATAGTAAATGGAAAAAATGCGCAAAGAAAAGATTTTAAGTATAACGCTTTTGAAAACTAAAGTAGCAAAGTCCATAACTTTGCTACTTGTGCTCATGAAAAGATTCATTGTATTTTATTACAAATTAAAAGAGAAACATGTAAGAAATGTCTTAGGTTTTTAACTAGCATAATTATATGAAATTCAAGTAGCAACACTGCTGCCCTCCCCGTCATTTAGGAATGTCATTGACAAAATTGTAATTTCTTTGCAACAGTTCTTCTTCAGTTCAGTTCTTCTTCTTTGATTGTTTATAGTCCTCTGGCATTAGGATTCCTCCCCCTCGGGGCTTACAAGCTAATGTATGTGTTACTCACCTGCTGGGGAGCTAATTATCTCTGGACACACATATACTCTGAGGGACTCTCTAAATAGGTGGTCAGTCAAATGTCAAGTCTGCCTTGAAGATGTCACAAATGCAGAAAGGTGCAGATAGTATAAAGAAAATGAGTAATGAAATGGAAGGTGAATCCATGGCAGTAAAATACTAACCAAGTATTTGCTCTCTCTGAAAATGGATTAAGGATATCCATGGATAATCTTAAATCAAATCAACTACAAAATATACATGGGACCTCTCAAACATGAGTACCAAGTATACAACTTAAGTTAACCTGCTTGGTTCTTGGCAACACTTTAGAGCTTAAAATCGATCACTGCTAAAGTTCAGCTGCAAAGAATCTGCATGTTAAATGTTGGGCACTAGTTTGATTTTTGTAGAATATTATCTGGGTGATGTTATTTTCCCAGAGTGTTATCTCACATGGAAAAGCAAATGCCAGGTAACCTTAAATACTAATGAATGCTACACAAGGTGCGTTTGTGCCTTCACTTGTTTGTCCGATCTCAGAGAGCTATTGTATTTGGCAAGGGATGTTTTGTGTTTACAAAAATAAATTTATTTCTTTTAACTAAGCATAGCTTAATGACTTGTCTAAAGAATATACCATGATTTTAGAAACTTAAAATATGATATATTTATTAATGTAGTAATTGGAACAATAATTAACTGCATGAAATTTCAGGAGCAGTACATTCCAATTGATATTCATACGAACAAGTTGATTGATTGGCTGATCAGTAGAAGGCATTGTAATCGAGAATGGCCATCACGCATTCTTACAATTCGTGAAAAAATAAACAGTGCAATTCAAGATATGCCTGTGCATGAAGGCATTGCTAAATTACTTTCTGGATCCTGTAAGTAGCAAGCTATATTACATGACTATTTTATGGATAATATTAACAGAGTTCTTTCCTATTTTTTTGCTTGTTACATCCAATAGGCCCTGCTGTCACTGTTCAGTACTTCCCATAAAATGTCAGATATGAGGGTTATGCTTAACATGGTGGGCGCAGTTCAAAGCAAATGCTAAACTCCAAAATATATTATAATAGTAATATTGCAAATGTAAAGTGTTATGTTGGCAACTGAGACAAATGTATGAAACATTATGTAACATCGAAACCACCAGCTTAATGCTTCATGTATGTGATGTCTTTTTTGTTATTTTTTTTTCTTTATAAGGCAGAATGCTTATTCTCAATCTAGTGTGTTGCCCCCTCTTGTTTTTAACAGTAAGTGATAATTTAATTTTCCTGCTGTTATTTTTCAGTTCTTCCAGTATATATTAATATTTTTTGTTGGCTGTGTCTTTAAATGACCTCCATAAATAAAAGTTACGGAGGACTAGGGGATGATGGGGTCATACACACTTACTGAAAGAAAATTTACTTTCTCTTTTCTTCAAGGACATAAAACTATATTCACATAGGTATCTTAGGACATTAATCTTTTGTTTAAATAAAAAAGAAAACCTACTGTCCTTTTGCCACTCATGCACCCATTTATCTTTCATATAATCTTTGAATTTCATGGAAAGAATTTGCATATAGTTATTATATTCAAATGCAGCACCCCATTCATCCATCTGCTAGCAGATTGATAATGATGAGATTCGTTCAGTTAGCTGTCAGCCGACCAATGCATGCATGGCCAACTGATGGTTGACCGGAATACTTGTATGCACAAGCATATAAAGATTATGTTCATTTGAATCTGTACTGAGTTTGATAATGCGAATGACTAAGTGATAAGGTGACTGATACTAAAGCCCAGATTTTATGTTGAGAAATATGCTTCCATATTTTGTTAAATGCATAATGAAACAATTATACATAATATCAAAAATTTAATTTACTTATTAACAAATACATTTATACATAAATATTGTACTTACGAAGCTGTTGACAATGGAGTGGCAATCTAACCTCAATGCATGTATTCACATTTCTTACACTGTACTCCATTCACTTACATAAAAGTAAGACACGTTACGGGAGAATCTCTCCCATCTTTAGTTGCTCACTGAACCTCCGTTACTCGAAATTATGGCTGGACAAACGAATATTTCTGTGGTGGCATCTGTTGGTTGAAGTAGGAAGTCGCTGAGCTCATCTATGGGAGGAAACTCGAAATTCATTAGGTTTTTTCTATTTTTTAATATGGAAATTTTTTCCCAAGTGGATAACTCCAATGGGCTGTGAAGATGTTTTAGCAATTTTATTCCAGGTTTTATTTCATGGTTTTTGGTCCAAAAGTGAGCTGCTACTGCTGATTTTGCCACCTGTTTAAAGCGAATATTTCTAAAATGTTCCTTCCTCTGAATTTCCAAATTTCTTTTTGTTTTACCTATGTAGCTCTGTTCACAATCTGCACATTTTATTTCGTAAATTACTGAGTTTTGTTCTGGTGGCATGGAGTCTTTTACTGTGCAACCTAATAAATTGTTGATGTTGTATCTGTTCTTTGGGGCTAACATTATTCCATATTCTTTGAAGATTTTCTTGAACTTGTTGTGGTAGATTGGATGGTAGGTGAAACTTTTGAATTTATATTCTTCTTTTGTGTTTTTCAGTGTGGAAACTTCCCTTATCTCTTTTTGTCTTTTTGATTTATTGATAATTTTATCACTGTGTCCTTGTTGAAACCATTCATTATAGCTGTCTGTATTATTTGTTTGTATTCCATTTTGAACTCTGCTTGTGTGAGTGGAATATTCATCAATCTGTGTGCCAAACTGTGAAAAATTGCATATTTATTGGAATGGGGTTATAAGTTTTCTGAAGAAAACTACATAAAAAATGAGAGTTATATAACAGATACAACATCAACAATTTATTAGGTTGCACAGTAAAAGACTCCATGCCACCAGAACAAAACTCAGGAATTTACGAAATAAAATGTGCAGATTGTGAACAGAGCTACATAGGTAAAACAAAAAGAAATTTGGAAATTCAGAGGAAGGAACATTTTAGAAATATTTGCTTTAAACAGGTGGAAAAATCAGCAGTAGCAGCTCACTTTTGGACCAAAAACCATGAAATAAAACCGGGAATAAAATTGCTAAAACATTTTCACAGCCCATTGGAGTTATCCACTTGGGAAAAAATTTCCATATTATAAAATAGAAAAAACCTAATGAATTTCGAGTTTCCTCCCATAGATGAGCTCAGCGACTTCCTACTTCAACCAACAGATGCCACCACAGAAATATTCATTTGTCCAGCCATAGTTTCGAGTAATGGAAGTTCAGTGAGCAACTGAAGATGGGAGAGATTCTCCTAAAACGCGTCTTACTTTTATGTAAGTGAATGGAGTATAGTGTAAGAAATGTGAATACATGAGTTGAGGTTACATTTATACATATTAGAAAATATATTTGCTAATAAATTTTCCTAATTTTAGAGCTAATCAAACTGAGAAATTTGTATATGTAATTTCCATCCAACTTAACACAATTTGAAGGTATGCTCCCAAATATGTCCTAGTGGTATGTAAGTAAGTGGAGTTGGTGTGAGCATGTTTGACAGATTAATGTAGGATATAGAAATGACCTTTTTGCTAATCTAGTTTTATGCTTAACTTTTACTCCATATTTTTTAATTTATATTTTTATAATATGTATTTAATATAATTGTTTTAAGGTTATTCTGTATATACATTATTAATTTACATGCCCAAAATTTTAATGTTTATAAATAACTAAATTTGCACCCATGTAAGATCTTTTGTTCTTTCAGGTTTGCAACTCTTATAGTAATCTTTTGATTTGTATGCACTTAAATAAATAAATAAATTTGAGTTTTTTATCTGCCCATACACCAAGAAATTTAATTTGTGTTTGTAATTAATTTATCAGTGAAAATTGTATTTGGTCCCAACTGATTATTTTAGCTTAAGATGAAAGTGCAACTGCAAGTGTCTTCTCCAAATTTTACTATAAGACAGTTTTATCAAACCATGTGAAAAGTTTGGCTAGAATTTGTTTATTAGTGATTATGAATTTACATGTCTTTTGTTTTCTATTATGATGGTACTTGTATTTTCTAGATATTGTGTGATAGTTTTAGATAAGATGTTATGTTTTAAATTGTTCACAAAGAGCAAAATTAAATTGGTTCTAAAATTGAACCATCTGAATTCCTTATGGGAGTATCTTCCATCATAAAAAATAAATGTTTACAGTAGCACCCTTGGGTGGAAAGGTGTGGTGCATTTTCCATGCAGCCAGAATTCAAGAGTGTAAAAAAAAAAAGATAGAAAAAAAAAGTACCAAATAATAGCACTTAAAATCATTTTGAAATTAAATGTAATAAACATTTACTGTCCAGAATGGCATATGTTTCATACTAACCAGCAAAGAGTCAATTTCAATTGCTGCAGCACTTCTTCTTCTTCTCCTCCTCCTCCTCCTCCTCCTCCTCCTCCTCCTCCTCCTCCTCCTCCTCCTCCTCCTTCTTCTTCTTCTTCTTCTTCTTCTTCTTCTTCTTCTTCTTCTCCTCCTCCTTCTCCTTCTTGTTCCTCCTCCTCCTCCTCCTCCTCCTCCTCCTTCTTCTTCTTCTTCTTCTCCTTCTCCTCCTTCTCGTTCTTGTTCTTGTTCTTGTTCTTCCTCTTCCTTCTTCCTCCTCCTCCTCCTCCTCCTCCTCCTCTTCTTCCTTCCTCCTCCTCCCTCTCCTCCTCCTCTTCTTCTTCTTCTTCCTCCTCCCCCTCCCCCTCCTTCTTCTGCTTCTCCTTCTTGTTCTTGTTCTTGTTCTTCTTCTTCAATAATAATAATAGTAGTAGTAATAGTGATGATATAAACCCTCATCTTACCAGGCCAAATGTAAATAGTGCAACACATAGTTAAACTGAAATGCCTGTATGTTGTATATGCATTAGCTAGGAAAGAAAGGAAATTTCTAAGGAAGATCCTGGGGTCTAAAAGGAATTAGCTAGTGAGTTCAATTTTTGCTTAAGACTAAACCATGAAGTACATGAAAAGTTTGAGGAAATATCCAATACAATGAAGGAAAGGCTGTTAGGGTTTTATAGATATATAAGAATGGAACTAGAAAGAATAGCAAATAAAATCCTCATCTTTCAAGAGAAAAAAGAATAAATCCCATGGGTGAAATAAGTTCATCAAAATTTAAAACAGTGTGGAGTCAAGAATAAAAATATGGGAAACAGTGAACAGATCAGAAAGAAAGTTGCAGAGGTAAAGGATCTGTCTGAAGAAAATTCCAAAAGAGAACAACAAGAGTATTCTTGGATTCTTGGAAGAAGCATGAATTAAAATGAAATCAGTCAGGGGGAACAACTTATAAAACAGAAGGAAGTTGTTTGATCGTAGCCCATAGTTGGATGAAATTAATAAATAATAACAACAACAATAATATTATTAATAATAATAATAATAATAATAATAATAATAATAGTCCAAAAGAATCTGCAGTAGTACAAGCGGAGAGTGTGTCATTATAAAAGAGAGATTTTGAAAAATTCTCAATTGAGTATAATAAATTTAACACCCTTAGATGGTAGTCATTGTGTATATTAATATACACAGGGAAAGTTACAATAGAGTAAGGAATTATAAAAAGGCTGAGATTCCTGAAAATGTGTTTTATTCCATTTTGCTAAGTATAGTCAGGAAAACTGTATCACATAATGTAACCTAATCATGTCTTAAAGCCTTGCAAGAAGTCCATGACCTTTATATTTATAGATGCATGAAATCTGAAACTTTTGTTTCACTTTGTCTACTTCTTTGGGGAGTTTTAAAAAAAAATCAAAATCTGCATTTACCACAGAAATATACAGCATGAACATGGCATTTAAATCCATGGTGACATTTATTTTAATTGATTGCATATATGATAATTAATGCTAAGTACAAGAATGTACCATTTTGTGGAAAATGGCCACTTATGTAATAATTAAACCATCTTTTGTAAAACTGCAGATTGCTGTTTTTGTATATTAACATATATTGTAAATATTCTTCCATTTTTCTTTCTTCAGATATAAACTATTTTCACTGCCTGAAAATAGTAGAAATCTTGAAGGAAACAGAAGCAGATAGCAAAAATTTCTTTGGTTTATATGGATCCCAGCGGATGAAGGACTGGCAGGTATTTTTTTAATAACATTATTTGCTAATACACGGTGTTTGGAAAGTTACTGTGCACTTAAACTATGAATGTAAATTACGTTGGAAGTTTGAACCAAATTTAGGGATTTTATACATAGAATCTCAACACAGGTTGGTATAATTAATTTTTTATAGATGCATGATTATTTTTTAATTCATTCCAGTGTTGCATAACATTTAACTGTTAGTGTAATTATCAGTTGATAAAAGTTATTGAAAGCAATATGTGTAGTGTTTAGATGTTCAGTTTAGTGTTAAATTATGGTGCTTTCAATTGAAGAACGTGTTTTTCATGTTGAACATGTATTTTAGCAAGGCGATAAATACACAGATTCAAGCAGGAAGCATTTGCTGAAGTATTCCAAGATCAGCTGTACCTCATCATAATGCAGTTCATTGACTTATTTAAAAGTTTCGAGTATTAGATGCTGAACGAACTGGAAGACCACCTAAACTAAACAAAGAGAAATTGTTGGGCATTTGTAACTTAATGTGTTATCAAAATCATTGTGCAAGTTGGCATAAGAAAGAGATATCAGACTTGCAACTGGGATAAAGCAGTTAGGAAAACATCAAAATTGTTCCTGTATAAAGGGACAGCATTGCAAGATTTGAAAGATGTGGATCATGAAATGCAAATCTGTTACTGCTAATGCTTTACATCTTTTTATTGAAAGGAATACCATTCATATTCTTTGTCACCATTTATACAGATTCACCTCTCTGGTTATGTTAACACATCTGCAGTAAGTGCTTTCCAATAAAATTAAATGGATTCATGCTAGCATATCAGCATGTGGATGACATTTCCAACATATGATGTAACTGCACAATGACTTTCAGAACACTGTGTACATTACTTTATTGCATTCATAGCACTATACTGTTCATACTTTAAGCATGTTTGTAAAGATTGAGTGTAATAACCTTGATCATGCAGGAAAAGGTTTGGTGATAATACTTTGCAAAATTGGAGTGAAGCCTGTTCAAGGGGGAACTGACTTGGTACTGTATGGAAATTCACTGAAAGGGCTTTTCCACCTAGTTAATAAGGCAATAAAACTATTGATTAAAAACCCAAAGCATCCACAAAGACTGTTGATTAGAATCCCAGTTTTAATGATAGTGGCCCACATTCTGTCTCAAATTATAATTACTTCAAAGAGCATAACCAAGAATATTGTTTTCACTATAAGCAGTGGCAGACTAAATATTGTACTTACGAAGCTGTTGACAATGAAGTGGCAATATAACTTCAACTTATGTATTCATTATGTATTATGTATTCAGTTGAGTAAGCAACTGAAGATGGGAGAGATTCTCCCGAAACGTGTCTTACTTTTGGGTAAGTGAATGGAGTAAAGTGTAAAAAAGTGAATACATAAGTTGAAGTGGCAGACTATTTCCATTTCCATGTTGTCAGTTTCCATTTTATTCAGGAAAAAATGAGATATAAAATGTAGTTCTCATTAGTACCAATACACTTTTCCAAAATGGACAGGAAGGACGAGCTTTCATTTTATGGAGTATATACATGCATTCATTTTGGTACAAATACAACTGGTTTTATTATTATTATTATTATTATTATTATTATTATTATTATTATTATTATTATTATACGTTACATAGTACAGTGTGTATGTATGGGTGTATGCATGAAAATGTTTTTGTTGAACAAGTCATTGATTATTAAACTGAATTTCATATTTTATCTCTCCATTTATGATCGTTGAAAATATAAAAATGTGCAAAGTATGCAAAAATATGAGAATTAGTCTTTTGGGAAAGGCTACCTTTAAGTGAGATTGTGAATTATGATTATTTGGTACTATGTACCAGACTGTGAGTTTCCTTACAGCTCAGTTGGCTATGGCATTGGTATCTGCAACCTGCTGCAAAAGTTAGGTGAAGTATACAGAGTCCAAGAGTATACCATTTCTGCAGATATGAGTATTGGGTGCAGTAAATACTTATGTTCTGAGAAATGAATCATAACCTGCTTAATCTGCTTAAGCCACTCAGACTCTAATAGATTCAGTAAAACTGGAGATGGTTATGGATATGGGAATGCACCCACATCTCTAAGAGGACCCCCAGAACCATGGAAATAAACTGTAATTAGGTTTAAGATATGAATAACATATTAAGATCATTGTCTTCTTCTTCTTCTTCTTCTTCGCCCATTGCAAGCCTTGGCTTTCTCTAGGAGAAAGCGATTACTATATGAGGGAAAATTTAGTTATGCTTATTTTTTTACAATGGCTGAGTGACATTACCAGTCCCTCTCCATTGCTATTCAGTAGGGAATTTGAAAAGTTTGTAATGTGTGTTTTTAACTTCTGAGGCATCACAAGTGGGGACACTGATGATACATGAGATGAAACGATAAATTGGGAAAGGATATTTTTTTTTAAGGAAGAAAGTGTCCCAGGTCTAAGTTTAGGGTACCTTCCCAGCATTTTCCATTTATGAGGACTGAGGAAAACCTGGAAAAAACCAAAAAAAGTAAGGATGGTCCTGGTGGGAATTGAACTCCAGACCTCCTGCTCATTTTTTATTTCTTTATTTACGGACGCTCTTTAACATCACAGGTCATCAGAGTCCAATCCTATTCAGGGCTCGAAACGGCCGACAAATTTTGCTCAGAGACCTCTTCTTTCAGGCTTGAGGTTATTTATCGTGCCGTAAATGTACGACACGAGACCCACGGCTTTACTTCCCTTCCAAAGGAAGCCATACTTACGATTTTTACGCCCGAAAAAATCCATCGAACCTGGCCGGGTTCGAACCCGCGATCTTGGGTTTAGAGGGCAAGTATGGTTACCATTACACCACCAGACCGACCTCTCCTGCTCACGAATGCACCTTAAGGACCTCGGTCACTCATGGTGATTCTAGGAGGGAACTAAGGCTTATTTGGATGTGAAATTTCCTTTTTAGGGTGTGGAATTCTTTTAACATGCTGTAAATCTATGTCTTGGGAGCCATTACTAAAGTCTCTCCTGGAGAACTTGCATTTTGGACTATTATGTACTGAATAATCCATTGACCTCTGCCATGAATCCATAAACATTAAAGCAAGCAATACAGATATATTTAACCTAAACAGCAGCAGATAACTAGAAATTCTTTGGTGAGATATATAAATAAAAATAAACAAATTTAAAACAATGCACTTATGTGTATAATCTCTAAAGAATTCAGTCTCAGACTTTTAAACAATTTTATAACAATCCTTGAACAAATAATCATGAGATCAAACAACAATTTAATAGCTAAAATATTTAATATCAGCAAGTGGCAAAGTTCCCTTTAAATAGAGCTAGGAAGAAAATTGTTTATTGAACCAAAAGGGTTGTGGTATTTTGATCTAAAGAGAAGGTAACAGTTTAGAAATTGAAAGGTTCTTTCACAACCCTGATGGTGGACAATCAATATGCTGCTACCAAGAAAGTGCTCGAGAGTAGTCAGCAAAGCTTAATTTAAAGGCAGGGCGAGTTACTGGCAAAGATAAACAGTTGCCAAGCAGCTGTGTAGCAAACTAACACAATCATAATGGACATTAATGGATATCATTGTATGATTAGTTGAACTACACACTCTTAAAGCTTCACTTACTTTTTATAAAAGTATGGAACCGGTTTCGAGAACATTTGTTCCCATCTTCAGCCATGCTAAGGTTCAACTGTCGGATCATTCGTTGAGCTGTGGGAATGTAAATTCTGCTCTGGTGGCGGTGTGATAAACTTGTAGTTTATGTTTTCATCCCCGACAATGTCGAAGTTCATTATGCTGTTTTTGTATTTGTAGATGTAGATTTTCTCCCAGGTTGCTAATTCCGTAGGTCCTTGTACTGATTTTAATAATTTTGTTTTATTTATTATGTCGTGATTTTGTGTCCAAAAATGATATGCTACTGCTGATTTCTCTATTTGCTTGTACTTTATGTTCCTGAAATGTTCCTTTAACCGTGTGCCAATGTTTCTCTTTGTTTTCCCTATGTAGATTTTTTCACATTCTGCACAGTTTATTTTGTAAATACCTGATTTTTCTTCTTGTGGAATACTGTCATTAACATTATCTACCAGCAAATTTTGAACATTAAATCTATTAATCGGTGCCAACCTGATATTAAAATCTTTAAGAATATTCTGAAATTTTTTTGTGGCCCATGGATGATATGTGAATTTTTTAAAAATAAGTTTATCTTTTTTTGCTGAAAGTGTTGTGGTTTCTTTGATATGTTTTTGTCTCTTGAATTTCTGCACCTTTTTATGTACTAGTTCTTTTTTAAAACCATTTTTAACTGCTGTTTCTTCTATTTGTTTGTATTCTTTAAAATATTCTTCTTTGCTAATTTGTAGGTTAACTAGCCGGTGTGTTAAACTGTTAATTACTGCATGTTTGTGTGCTGTAGGGTTTAAACTGTCAGCTTTGATGTGATTATCTGCATGTGTATTCTTTCTGTATATTCCAAATTTAAGTTTTTCTTGGCATTTCATTATTTTAATATCCAGGAATGGCAGCATGTTATCTGTTTCTATTTCATTTACATACGAAATAGAAACAGATAACATGCTGCCATTCCTGGATATTAAAATAATGAAATGCCAAGAAAAACTTAAATTTGGAATATACAGAAAGAATACACATGGAGATAATCACATCAAAGCTGACAGTTTAAACCCTACAGCACACAAACATGCAGTAATTAACAGTTTAACACACCGGCTAGTTAACCTACAAATTAGTAAAGAAGAATATTTTAAAGAATACAAACAAATAGAAGAAACAGCAGTTAAAAATGGTTTTAAAAAAGAACTAGTACATAAAAAGGTGCAGAAATTCAAGAGACAAAAACATATCAAAGAAACCACAACACTTTCAGCAAAAAAAGATAAACTTATTTTTAAAAAATTCACATATCATCCATGGGCCACAAAAAAATTTCAGAATATTCTTAAAGATTTTAATATCAGGTTGGCACCGATTAATAGATTTAATGTTCAAAATTTGCTGGTAGATAATGTTAATGACAGTATTCCACAAGAAGAAAAATCAGGTATTTACAAAATAAACTGTGCAGAATGTGAAAAAATCTACATAGGGAAAACAAAGAGAAACATTGGCACACGGTTAAAGGAACATTTCAGGAACATAAAGTACAAGCAAATATAGAAATCAGCAGTAGCATATCATTTTTGGACACAAAATCACGACATAATAAATAAAACAAAATTATTAAAATCAGTACAAGGACCTACGGAATTAGCAACCTGGGAGAAAATCTACATCTACAAATACAAAAACAGCATAATGAACTTCGACATTGTCGGGGATGAAAACATAAACTACAAGTTTATCACACCGCCACCAGAGCAGAATTTACATTCCCACAGCTCAACGAATGATCCGACAGTTGAACCTTAGCATGGCTGAAGATGGGAACAAATGTTCTCGAAACCGGTTCCATACTTTTATAAAAAGTAAGTGAAGCTTTAAGAGTGTGTAGTTCAACTAATCATACAATGATATCCATTAATATGATTGGCTTCACTGTGTTTAAGTTCCAATTTTACATTTAAATAATGGACATTGTTAAGGAGGGAGTGTCACAGTTTGATCCCACTAAACTTTACAGTGGTCCCTCATACACCTTATCAATTAAGACATGCTTTCACTAATAACAACTCCAAAGATGTTGGTATGAATTAATTTATTAGTTTATCTCAACTTATGCATTCAGAATGCCAAATTATAACAAAAAAAAAACCATTCAATACTAAAAACAAATAAAATTAATCAATAACTATTAAATATTGTACTTACGAACCTATTGACAATGGAGTGGTAATGTATTCTAAACTTAGGTATTCATTTTTTACACTAAACTCCACTTACATAAAAGTAAGATATGTTTCGGGAGAATCTCTCGCATCTTCAGTTGTTCATTGAACCGCCATTACTTGAAATGATGGCTAGACAACCAGATGTTCCTGTGGTTGCCTCTGTTGGTTGAAGTAGGAAGTTGCTGAGTTCATTCATAGGAGGAAATCTTCACAACTCATAGGAGTTATCCACTTGGATAAAAATTTTCATGTTAAAAAATAGAGAAAACCTAATGAATTTCGACTTTCCTCCTATGGGATGAACTTAGCAACGTCCTACTTCAATAACTATTATTTTTAAATTATCCTGGTCCTTGCACCATCAGTTAAACAAAAATCACAAGGTCCATACCTACTTACTACCTATCCTTTATCCAACTATATATTAATTTACTAATGCTTGGAGTTGCATATATTTGAAGATTTTGAGATTTGAATTTGAACTTATTTCTCTTTACATTAATATACAATTTTAAATATTACAATAAGACCTATGTCTTTGTCAATTCCATAATACTAACTGACAATCTAGAAAACCCAATCTGAGCATATCTTAATATAAGGTTTAGTATGAAATGATCTTTTAGCACTAGAGCTTAATTTGAACCTATGTGTTCATCATGATTTTAAATATGCTCAATATAATTTTAAATATGTATACAGATGTTTAATAAGAAATTACCACCCTTTTCTCTCCAGTTAACATTTTAAATGCAATATTTTGTTTTTCAAAACTTTTCACTTTACTTCTTAACAACTTTACATTTCTCTATTGTGCTTTATATCAGCTGATCAATATTTGCACATGCCCTGGTGACCAGAATGTATATCTATTCTGTTGATCCAATTGGAACTATTGAGATTCCCTAGTGGAAAGATTGGGGTGAGTTACTTCATATGTAGAATTCACTTGCTGTGCATACTGCTGATAACTGATTATACAATACATAAGAGGGGGGAGGAAAGGGGGTGTGGCTGTGAGTTTATAGGAACAGAAGTTTTGACTGTGAAATAGCATGCAGCATTTTTCCACTGAGTGTGTATACATGTGTTGACTGGAACAAGTTTATGGTACCTTCTCGCTGACAGTGCAGATCTAATAGTTAAGTTACGTTGTTATGAGTTGTGTGTTTTGTTCTTTATTTATATATGGTTCATATGTGTTAACTCAGTCAGCTTGTCAAGTTCAAAGACAATTTGAAGAAAAATTCTTGGGTGTAAAAGTTTTGGCTTTATTGCAATCTATATTCTTTATGATAAATTTCAGGCCATATGTAGTGTTCAGTTTAAGAAATCTAACCAACAGCATATGGTTCTTACTGAAGAAACATTAAATATCAGTCATCATTTGGAGAAATCCTGCCGAAAATTACTTAAGACACCTTTCACAACAAACTAATATTCTTGGCTCTGTGTATAAAAGTTATTAAATTGTTAAAGTTAAAACCATGTAAAATAACTGTAACATATGTGAATACACTTTTGCTTTCCCTTTTTTAGAGAATTAATCAACTGGGAGCATGATTTTGCCTTTTTTCAACAAAACTCTGCTACAGCTTACACATAAAATATTTTGAAGAGAGATATTGAAAGAGTGTTTCAGATTGACTAAGTAATTAGTAAGAATTTGCAGTCCCCTGACTTAACCTATTGTAATTTTTATCACCCATCGAGTTAAAAAATATTGCACACAAGACAAACTCACTTATCCTGGAAGAACTGAATAAAATATTTGCCAGAAATTAGCCAGCATTACTGAACTTAAATTTATAGCTCTCATGCAGTTTCTTAAGGAGGTGCCAAAAGTGTTGGACAATGATGGTGGACAGCTTCTCCTTTCATAAAGTTGATAAGTAAAACCCTTTATATTAGTTAAGGAAACTGTTGTATGGTTGTGTTAGTGCCACTCTTCAATAACTGCAGATGGCAATGAACTATGCTCTTGATTATAGGCAAAACACTGCAAATGGTTCATAGTTCATTGGACTGCGCTGTATATTGTACCATGCACCAAAAAGTCTGACCAGAAACCTCTCTGCATTCTGAATCTACTTATGATTTAATGCATGTTACAATTGCACAGAGTAGAGGAAAGTCGGTCCTGGTGGTGTAGTGGTTACCATACTTGCCTCCTAAACCCAAGATCGCGGGTTCGAACCTGGCCAGGACCGATGGATTTTTTCTGGGCGTAAAAATCCTAAGTGTGACTTCCTTCGGAAGGGAAGTAAAGCCGTGGGTCCCGTGTCGTACATTTACGGCACGAAAAAGAACCTCAAGCCTGAAAGAGAGGCCTCTGAGCAAAATTTGTCGGCCGTTTCACGCCCTGAGTTGAATGGATGCTGATGACCTGAGCTGTTAAAGAGCGTCCATAAATAAATCATTCAAAAAAAAAAAAAAAGAGTAGAGGAAAAGATATTTAATACAGATCTCATTGGGCTAATAATCCATCAGGCTACTCACACTGCAGCACTTTGAATAGCTGAATATTGAATTGTAATAATAGAGTTTTAATAAAGTTTGTAGCCAAATAATTTATTAAAATTAATTATAAAATTGGAAATACTAGGACAAAATTGGCTTTGGATTCAAAAGCAATGACAGTGGATGTACCTGAAGGATTTGTCTCAGTTTTTTCTGTTGTACATTAATAATCTATCAAAGGCCACAATTAGCTCTTTAATATCTTATGTTGATGATACATCAATTATTTGTTTCAATAAACCCTAAATATTTTTTTAGATTTATTTATTATTATATAGTATTTATTGATATGCTAAGAAATATTCTGGCTATGCCCAATTTCTAGCTATTGCTCATTACAAATGTTTATACAAACAAAATATTGTAATTACATCAAACCTTCATTTTAAATGCTTTTTTTTTTCAATAGTATTTAACACCTGTTTTAACTATGGAGGCACCACAGGCAGTATTTTAAACAAATAATATACTCCTCACTACACATACTTGTCTCAAGCTAATCAATAGTCTACTATTGTAATATTCAGGAGACATACATTTCACCCTCATCTTATTATTACACAAAAATTATGCCTAATTATACCTAAATATAGGTAGCTCCCTTTCAACTAACAATCAACAAATAAATCTAGTCAAAAAATTTTATTACATGAAATACATAAAAGAACAAATTTAACAAATATTAAATATAAAACTAGCTACAGATAACAAGGTTTCTATGAGGTTAGGTCCATAAGTTTCGAGCCTTGGTGATGAAGATTATCGCCTTTGCAAAACCCTTATGTGGTGGTTCCCCCCCCCTTTTGAATAGTGTTTAATGCTCGTTTTTGCTACTGAGGCACCATAGGCAGTGGACACTGATGATAAATGAAATAAAATATTGGGAAAGGATTTTTTTAAGGAAGGAAACCTTCCAGGCTTAAGTTTACGGTACCTCTCTGGCATTTGCCATTTATGAGGGCTGAGGAAAAACTGGAAAAAACCTCAGTCAGGGAGGACAGTCCTGGCAAGATTCATACCTCAGACCTTCCTCTCACGGGTCTGTACCTTAACGACCTTGGCCATCCGTGGCTGGTGTCATATCTTATCTGTTAAGTAAATAATTTCAGCTGTAACATCTGCTTTGCTATGTTAAGTTGTTCAGATATAGTTGAATAAACGTCTATGTGTAGAAGATTGTGACATATTCAAAATGGAGTATCGAGCTGTTATTAAGTTATTCACAAAAGAAGGACATACTCCAAATGAAATGAAACAGTGATTGGATGGTGTATATGAGGAAGCATCCCCCTCATATTCTACTGTAAAAGAATGGGCCAAACTTTTTCAAATGGGTCGAGAAAACATTGAAGACAAAGAGCAAAGAGCATGCTTGGAGGTGCTCACTCCTGAAAACATCGCTCTTATATAAGGAGAGATTATGGAAGACTGGTGGCTCAAAGTTACAGAAAGAGCCTTTCTAAAATAACAGTCCTTTGAATTATTCCTGAACATTTAAACATGAATAAAAGGTTAATGCAAGTTGGTTGCCTAGACTTCTTTCCTCAGTCCATAAGTAGCAACGGGTCATCTGCTGTCAGACATTTTTGGAGCTCTGCTGTGGCAAAAGGAGAGAAGTTTTGCAAATCATTGTTACAGGAGATGAAACTATGGTCCTCTACTATGCTCCGTTGTCCAAAAGAGAATCAATGGATTGGTGTAAACCTGGCGAAGCCAACGTCACTCACTCAACCGTGGCTGCAATCTTTTGGGACTGTGAAGGAATACTCTTTATTGACTTCAAGGAGAGGAACACCACAATAAATGGGGAGTACTATGCTGGTCTACTGCACAGACTGCGTGCTTCTATCAAAGAGAAAAGGCAAGGAAAGCTGAGTGGTGGTGTGCGCCTTCTTCACAACAATGTTCCTGTGCACACAGCTCTTGTAGCAAAGGAAGTTGTGAAGAAATGTGGCTTCAAGGAGATCAACTATTTACCTTACAACTCAGACCTAGCTCCCATTGCTATTTCCTCTTCTCAAAACTCAAAAAGAATCTTCAAGAAAGGGAATTTAAGTGTGACGAAGAAGTGATGGAAGCTGTTTATGCCCATTTTGTAGAAAAGACTTCTGACTTTTTGGAGGGGTGGGATTGAAATGTTAATTCAAAGATGTTAGAATTGTATTGCAATAAAGGGTAACTATATTGAAAAGTGAAATATGGTTTTTGTCTTTATCATAACTAGAAAATGGTTAGGTTGGAAACTTACAGACCTACCCTTGTATCTAAACTCAATTTTTTCCATCTTCTCCATTGGCCATTGCCATTTCAAACTTACTTTCCATAAAAACTCATCCAATCTCCTTAGTTGAATCTTATCATCAAAATTTTTCTTAATCACCAACTCCTCATTAATTTTCAACCATTTCTCTCTAATTAAATCCTTCAAAAGTTGGAAAACTTACTAAATGAAATAAGAAGTAGAAAAATTTTAAATCTAAAATCAGACAAAAGTATAAAGAAACTTGGAAATATATCAGCAAGGTGAGACAAAATTAGTTAGGAAGGAGGCAAGACTAATGGGAACAACAGTGTTGACAGTGGCAGTATCTAGGAGCGAACATATATCCCCATTACATACTTAATCTGTAGTTAATTGTAATGGAATATGAAAGGAATGCAACTCCATAAATTGAGGGTGATTAAGTGGGAAATTTATATGTTTTAATAGTAGTAAGTTTGTGTGTATTGAGAATATGGAAATGTAAATTGTTTATTTTGATTTTAACATGTTTACTTGTTTGTGAAAACTGCATGAAATTGGTTCTGTTTATATGTTAAAGACATTATAACTCCATGTAAATTGGAAATTAGAAGAAATAAATTCAATTCAATTAAACCCTTGCTATACTATGCAATTAAACCCTTGCTATACTCCTCAATACTGTTATATTTCAACAAAATGTGTTCAGCATCTTTTTCCTGCACTTATTTGAGCATACACCCTGTGGAACATTATTCCTCAAACCCCTCAGCCTCCAAACCTCCAGTCTAAACCAGGCAATTCCTTCTCTTTCCTGTCTGTTACACCTTTCAATACATATATCCTTCATAAATCCTATCTTTAAAGACTTACAGTGTATTAAAGATCTTTTCTTGTTTATTAACAAATCTAAAACCTGTCTATTTATATAATTGAATCTGGACCTAATGCCCCTGCAAAACCCTCTTAACATGTCCTCTCTATAAATCACGTATCACCTAATCCATTCTTCTCTAATAGATTGTTAATACTTTCTAGTCACTTATTGTTATTGAAATATTTCTTCTGATATCTTAAACAGTCTTCTCTTTTGGTATCTGATCTATCCGATACCAATATTTCAATACTCTTTACACTGCCATTTTTCTCACACCAACTATCCCTAATTTCAGAAGAACTCATGATTGGCTGTGTTTAGAGGCAAACCTAACATTAACTTGTAAAAAGATCTCAGAATGAGGTCTATTTTCTTGATCCCCTCATCAGTGCTGCAATTACAATTCCATATCCCCATTTTGATTCAATCAGGGCACTGTATGCAATTTCAGACCATGCTACTTTCGTTATTGATGTTATATATAGACAATTCCTTACCAAATTCATTGCTAATTTATTTTTTCAATAAAGCACACTTTATGTGCTTTTCTCATCTCCATGTTTAATATCTAAATAAGTGAAATCATTTACAATCTCAATTTCCTTTCCAAATAAAATAATTTTTCATCTCTTCTTAAAATCCTCAGATAATGTACAGAACATTATTTGCAGCTATTACAAGATCTGACTATCTAAATGCAATCAACTTGAAGTTATACCTAGGAAAAGTAAATTGATTCTCTTTGAGTACTGTGGAATTAAAGAAACTAACATGCAAATTGGGCTAAGCAATAATAGAATTAATACTGTAAATTCCTACAAGAATTTAGCTATACATGTGGGTAATAGGCTGTCATGGAATGCACGCAGAGGTTTTGTTTGTAAAAATATCAGTTAAAGCGTAAATATTTTACAGTACCTGTAAGTTGAAAAGTGCTAAAGCTGCATATTATGGAATTGTGTATGCTTATTTAGTTTATGGAATTGAATTATGCAATAGCACTAGTATTACATATAGGAAAAGCGTACTGATACTACAAAAATATTTTTAAAGTGTATGTTTGGCTTATATAAAACATACTCATGCAAGGGTATCTTTAAAGTAAACAGATATTTTATAGTGATAGAAACTGCATATATATAGGGTAATTCTAGCAGCTGTATCAAAGGATGAACATAAATTAACTAACAGTAATTATTACTGTCATAATACTATAGAATCAACATGAATATTCAACAATTAGAGGTTGATATTCTACATAATTTGCCAGCATAGTAAAAAGCTATAAAGATAGCAAATTTAGTTTGCGCTTAATTGAAGGGATTTGGTGAGCTTGTTTTATCTTATCGTAGTAGATGCAATTACCTACCCAAAAATCTTATAATTAATAATATCTTTGAACTCCTTTGAGCTTCTCTTTAATATTGACAACATGTGAGAAAGTTGATATGGAAACTTTCAATGAGTGATTGGAAATATTCTGTTTTAATTTTAGAACAAGAATGTTGACACACTCATGGGTAACATTGTTAAACTACATTTTTATTTTTTGTAGGAAATAGTCCGTCTTTATGAAAAGGATAATGTATATCTTGCAGAAGCAGCACAGATGCTGATCCGTAATGTCACATATGAGGTGCCACTCTTAAAAAAACAGATTTCAAAGCTGGAGCAGTTACAGCAGGTAAGGTAGGCTTGTAAAAACATTATGAGCATTGCTGGGATTGCATGTATGAATAGAATATTTTTGTACACAAGATATGGAAGAAATTCATTGTACATATAGTCTTCTGCCCATTTATTTATTATATAATATATAATTTTTTTGAGATAATTCTGTTTTATTTTATTTATATTTGTTAATAGCTAAATTCTATTTATTTAGTGATAACATTAAAAAATTCAGAAGGAGAATTTATATTATTCCATAATAAACAATTTATATTTCAGATATTAGTTGCTCTGCCATGGGTGGCCGAGGTCATTAAGGTGCAGACTCGTGAGTGGGAAGTCTGAGTAAGAATCCTGCCAGGGCCATTGTTCTGGCTTGGGTTTTTTCCAGGTTTTGCTCATTCCTCATAAAAGGCAAATGCTGGGGAGGTACCCTAAAGTTAGGCCTGGAACGTTTCCTTCCTTTAAAAAAAAAAAAAAAAAAAAAAGTCCAATATATCATTTCACCTCATGCATCATCAGTGTCGCTGCTTATGGTGCTCAGTAGTAAAAACGGGCATTAAACACTACTCAAAAAAAAGATATAGTTACTTCAGCAATCTGAATTACAGGGCTATCATGTCAATTAAAGAAATAATAATACTGTAATGATTGGGATCTGAAAATTAATAATATAAATTCAAGATTATGGTATTTAAGAAGGATATAAGCTAAAAACAATAAAACATGGTGGATAGATGTTAATGAGATTCAAGTGCTGAATAAAATTGTTTATTTGGGGATAATGCTGGATGTTAGAGTAGATTGATAAGAACAAATGAGAAATGTTTTAGCAAAAGAAAAATTGTCTATGAGAGATACTAGAGCTTATGGCTCAAATTCCAAATATAAAGTTGAGTTAACTTGAATGAGTGCACAATGATTTGATTAAAGCTAAAATGATGTTCAAAGTAGAAGTTAGAGTTACATTGATAAAGTTGCAGAAAATTTTATAAATTGGTTTTAAGATTACCTAGATCTTATCCAAATGCTGGTTATTGTTTCATTTCAGAAGATTAGGAAGTAAGGGTAAAGTTATTGAATGTGCATTAAAATATTTATTCAGAAATAGATATTTGAATTATGGAACCATTGTCAAGGATCCTAAACAGCTCAAGAGCCTGTTTATATCTTACATTTCTAAAGTGTTCTTTCGCCCTTGTGTCCAAATTTTTTTTGTTCCTTTTTATATACACATGTCTGATCAGGATCCAAGCAATTTATCTGATACTCTCCTGCCTTTTTGCTGAACAGGATAACATCCTTTATTGTTTTGTTAAGAAGGTTACTAATGTTAAACTTATTTTGTGCATCCAACATGATACAAAATTTTTTAAAAAAAATTTCATGAATGCACTGTTTATCCATGGGGAGACATTCTCCATGAAAGGACATAAGTTTTAAAAAAATTCACACATCATACAAGGGCAAATATTGCATTTGTGAAACTTTAAAAAGTTTGGTTTTGTGTTGACTGCGCAAAATAAATTTAATTTAACATTGGGAACCTTCTGAACAGAACCATAAAGGATGTTATCCTGTCCAGCAAAAAGGAAGGAGTGTACCAAATAAATTGCTTTGATTGTGATCAGATATATATATATAGGCAGAACAATTAGGAATTTGGAGACAAGGGAAGAGGGATAAATTAGCAATTATATTTGCACATACAATCATAACATCACAAAAGTAATGAAACTGTTGAAAGACAGGAAATTAGCAATATGGGAAAAGATTTTCATTTTAAAGAATAAGTATCGTATCATGAATTTCAACATTCCACTAATGGACATTATGTTTTGCTGTATATTGGAACCACTAGAGATTATACCATCACCTACCAGCAATAATCATGAAGATGAAAGCTAAAGCTCTTGAAACAGGTTCTCATAAATTAATCAGTTAGGTAACCATATTGTCACTTAATACACACTTCTTTATGTGTATAATCAATTTACTCTTTTCCTAACTTCTATTGAGTTTACAAAACAGGACCTAATTTACACCTTTGTCTGAGTTACTTGACTTAACTTTTCTGGTCACTTTCCCTGCTCCACCTCTTACACAAATGATGTTCTGATTATATAATATTTAAATATATAAATTATTTCATTGCTTAAATTTTTCTTCATAATTTATGCCGAAAAGCATTACTAATGACCATATCAGATGCTTTCTCCAAAACAAACAAGGTATATAGTCTGCCTCATTTATTCATTAAATACTTATCTATCAATGATTTAATAATCAATACTTGTCTACAGTTCTCCCCTTCCTTAAGCTGGGTTGAAAGTCAACAGTTCTCCCCTTCCTTAAGCTGGGTTGAAATTGTGACAATCTATTATAATTTTCCATCTCTCTCTGTATTCTTCTTGCAAATAACTCAGTAAACATTTTTCCAGAATTCAATAATAGGGCAAATAAGTACTTTCATTGGACATTGTAGTTGTTTCAGAGGTTCTTATAGAATCCAATTATACCAGCACAGTGGGTGTTTTTACTATGTCCTAAGTTTTTTGTTTAAATATTTTTTTTTTTATGTATTTCATTCTAAATTGTTGTCCATAAGGGAAAAAAATGCAATGTATTTTATTTTAGAAGTACATTCATTTTGTTTCTAGTTCATTTAGAAATTGAAGTTCTCAAACAAATCATTAAGCTAGGTTTTCTCTTCCCTGCACCTTTCTAATTTGTAGGCATGTGTCTCAGGTTATGAGAGAATCCCATCACTATTCTTTTCTGGTCTTTGTATGAACAAGAGAATGAAGTTTGTATGGGAATGAATTGAAATTAATGTTTATTGCAGGTGGTTTTCAAAGGGAATATAAATGGGTCATGCATTATTTTATCACTGTGCAAAAAGTTTTGGAAAATGGGTAACCACATTCTATTAATAAATAATTTATTGTAGAATGATTTTTATGTTTTTTGACTAATGAACAACTTGTGCTCACCAAAATATAGATGTGGTGCCATTTTCACATTCTAATTACTGTATTGGAAAAAGGGAAGTGAGAAAAACATTTGAAGTGATATGCTTGAATGTTTATTGGTAGCTTTCTTGCATTTTGAAGTAGTTTAAGTTTTTGTATGCACTTTGTGTTATGTCCTAATACAGACTCGTCTTTCTGCCCAGCATTCAGAAATTTATTTTGCCTACAGAAAGTTCTTGTGGAAAGGCCTCATCACCTACCAGGGGAATTCATGTCTCAGAACTCTGATCACATGTTTTTGTTTCTTTCATTATTTATCAAAAGTAAATAGTAGTTGATATTGTATTCACCATCATAGTAGATGCTTGAAGTGCCTGCCTTCTACTGTGAGATGTACCTGAATCTTTTTTGAAAGGATTGAGACACTCACTACAATTTCTCCTCCCATATATTTTGTTTCAGGTACTTCAGTAATGTTTATGTGAATGAAGGTGTAGCAGTTGAATGGCTTAAATGCACTGCCAACAGATAACTTACTGGGCTAATCATATTGAAAACTTTCAAGGAGAAGGTTCTAATAGATAGCCTATTTCATCAAACTCCTGTTAAAACCTAGTTTTTTTGGTATTAGCTTCTTGTCAAAACACACCTTGGTGTCAACTTTGTTCACTGATCTGAAAATTACACTTCTGATGTAGATGCTACTCCTGGAAATTTAGCTGGAAGTTTTCTCCAACAGCATTTGCACATTAACAATGTTAATTTAATTTTCTTTGTTCTAGTGTACTGTGAAACACCAATCCATAATCCCTGGAAGCATTGGTTTTCTGAAACCATCATTTGTGTAGTCCCAGACATAATTTCATTATAAACAGTGGGAATAAAGCCCATATTGATTGTTACTTGAAGTACCATTTTCCCACATTGATTGAACATACCGAGGGTGCCAAAAAATGTATACACACCTTCACAGTAGATATCTATTTAATATATTTCAAAGTTGGACTGAAAAACAACAGTAATGTGTAGTATGATGTTCTCTAAACACTTGTGACTCACATACATTATGATAGCATTGCTATGTGACAGGTAAATCAACAGTGAATAAATTAGGCCAAGATTATTGTAAATCAGCAATGAACAATGAGCCAAGATTATTGTATAATGCTCTGTAAACAGATGTGACTGACATTACATTATACAAACGTTAGTACAACAAAATGAAGCCCAGATTATCGTTTGAACAGCAGAAAGCAATTTTGAAGCAGTATTGGAAAACAGAGAATGTTGTTGAAGTTCAAATGTGAAGTGTGAACACAACAGAATTGTCACTGCGAGTAACAATTATATGCATTTGAGACTTATGGTACCGTATACGATGTTCACAAAGGCAGATCTGGGATGCCTCGCAAAGTAACAAGCCCTGCACACTGGATCCAAGGCACTAGATAGGATGAAGAGATCAGATTGAGTTTTCCACTGTGTTCTCCCAATCTAACTCCATTGGACTTCTATCCATGGGGAACTCCTAAGGATGTTGTATACCATAGAAAACCAGAACACTGGCAGACTTTGGGAAGACATTGAAATGGCATGTGCTGCAATCATTCAGGACACTTTCGCAAATGTTGCTCAATCAGTAGTTCAACATACTCAGAAGTGTATCAACGCTTATGGTGGACATTATGAGCAACAGTTGTCACTGATGTAACTGTAAAGGTCTAAGATGATTAGTGCTCATCATTTTCTGTATGTATGATTTCAGTTTTGTTATGTTAACACAGTTTTTTCTTTGCTTGTGTATATACACTTTTTTGGCACCTTCTGTATATTTTTTTTAATATATCTTGTATCCTCGATTGATAGTTTTTTAATTGCAAATCAATGATAAATTGCAGCAAGTACAGTGTAATTTATGGTGGTATATATAAGGACGCCAATGTACATGCCATAGGCATTGACATAACTAACACCGCTATATGTTCCACTAGTTCAGGGTTTGATAATTAGCTGGATTTTTCAGATTATTGCTTCTGGGGTGAAAGGAGTGTGACTTTAGGTATAACAAAATCATAATGGATAGAACTCTAAGGAGTTTAATGATTTGTTATTATCATGTAACAGTACATTTTTCTGATTACGATATACTCTGAGAATATTATTATATGCAGACTGAATACCAGACAGATGTATATAATTTATATTTCTTTCTCGAAAACTATGCTTTTTGTCCTTTTAACTCATACACAATTTTCCTATATGGATATTAATTCAAACTTGTAACTCCTGTCATTTATCCTAATAATAATTTTGTAATTTCTTCCACAAAATGTAAATTGCCACTTATCTTTACATAATGCTAAAATACTGCTTCTTTATGTGGAGTAAAAATCACGATTTCTACTAATGGAATTTAAAACACAGCTTCTCTCGACGGAATCCAACACATAACTAACTTTCTGAAATATAAATAGTCACTTATTACAATAAGATTGTAATAATACTATACATTATAATGCATTATATTTTCAGCATATGCATATTAAGCGAATGAAATTCGTTAATTTCTGTATAATTGCAATAAAGCTGTCTGTCTCTTGTTTCATTCTTGGTGCACATTATTAATGTTGTTACATTTGCCATTGGTTGATTCACTTAGAATTACAATTTTCCGGTACCGAATATTTTAGGTTAGTGAAGCATGAAGAGTGTTAGATGACAGATTTAATTCATAACAGTTTGTGTTTGCAGTGGAGGGGAAGGGCAAATAGAAACAAAGATGTGCAAAGAAAATAACAGATAATACCACGAATGAGCTCTTGCAGCAAAAAATCTCATTTTCATTGTCCATTGTAAGCTCTGGCAGTAGATATGCAGCATTAAAAGGAAACTTAAGTTTTATTGTTACTTAAGTCATTGTGTGCCTCATAAGGAATGATACCTGATGAAACATCTAAATGTTATTTTAGACCATGGGCATCTCTGACTGGGAGGGAGGGATGTGATGCCCCTCAATATTTTAAAATGAATATTGTGGCTTATTCTTTATTTTGCAGCTTTTACTTTTGTCAACAGGCCCTTTCCTCAATTTTAATATGACAGATAAACAATTTTTTACTTCTCTTCCTCCATTCATCGTTTTCCCACATTTATAACTTTCTTTTGCTTAACAGCATGGAAAACCATGGATAGGTTTCATTTCACTTTTGGCATACTCCACAATTAACTTACAGAAAGTCCAACATGCATTTCCTACGGAAATGAAACTAAGCAGTTGATATGATAAACACAACTGAGCAAGCTTCATTGCCTGTATCAGAGGAATTTTAACACATAAATGGTAATTATGCGCCCACTGAAGATCAACCAATTTCCACTAGTGTGTAAAAAATACAATTGCATAGAAGAATATGGACATGGTATGAAATTTGGTCACTCTGTAAATTATGTGGGTAAATTATACAAATTCTGAAGCAAAGAGGTTATTTTGCAGCTTATGTTGTATACGTTTTTATTTAAATGTTGTAGGACTGTGACAAGAAGGATGCAGAGTATGGAAAAGCTTCTGCAGCAGCCAAAGTAGAATTTCAGACCTTATGTAAACAACTAGGTATTCAAGGCCAGTCTATTAAACGTGAGCTTGTGGAACTATTGAAGGAACTTCCTGAGATGTATAGCACAATTTCAAGAAATGTTCATTCACTGCAGCAACCTGTAGAGTTCTATTCAGAGTTTGTGAAGTTCATTTTTGGCAAGGAGAATTCAGATGGTTGTACTCCACTTTTAAAGTATATGATAGGTTGGTACATTTTCTGTCATATTAGTCTATTATTAGTCTATTATTAAAAATGATCCCTGAAACAGTTTTAAAACAAATGACTTAGTACACAATCATAATACAAGACAGAAAAATATACATATATATTACAGAACCAACATGACAGCTTTTCAAAACAGTGCAACACATATGGCATAAAATAATCTAAAAACAATAGATAAGAAAAAAAATTTAAAACAACACTGATGGCTTTTCAGCTTCATCGCTGCTTCTACAGTGTAGATGAATAATCAAATGGGACTAACTGGAATGAGTGTATGAGTGTGGGAGTATACAAGGGTAGGTCCATGAGTTTCCAGCCTTGCCATTGAGGATTATCGCCTTCATAAAATCCTTATCTGGTGTCATACCTTATCTATTAAGCAAATAATTGCAGCTGTAACTTCCACTCCACCGTGTTCAGTTGTTCAGATATAGTTGCATAAAAGATTGTGACATATTCAAAATGGAGTATCGAGCTGTTATTAAGTTATTTACAAAGAAGGACTTACTCTAAATGAAATGAAACAATGATTGGATGGTATATATGGAGAAGCATCTGCCTCATATTCTACCATAAAAAAATTGGCCTACTTTTTCGAATGGGTGTTGAAAGCATGGAAGACAAAAACTGTGCTTGTCGGCCTTGTAGGTACTCACTCCTAAAACCATCACTCTTGTGGAAGGAGAAATTATGAAGACCGATGGCTCAAAATTACAGAAATAGCAGCAAGGTTGGGCCTTTCTAAAACAACAGTCCTTCGAATTATTCATCGACATTTAAACATGAATAAGGTTAGTGCAACGATGCCTAGATCTTTCCTTAGTCCAAAAGCAACAACGAGACATCTGTTGTAAGACCTTTTTTGACCTCTGTCATGGCAACCAGTGAGAACCATTGTTACAGGAGATGAAACTATGGTACCCTACTATGATCCCTTGTAAAAAGAGAATCAATAAAGTGGTGTAAACCTGGCGAAGCACTGCCTCTAAAGGCCAAGCTCACTCAGTCAACCAAGAACATCATGGCCACAATCTTTTGAGATTGTAAAGGAATACTCATTATTGACTTCAAGGAGAGGAACATCACAGTAAATAGAAAGTACTATGCTGGCCTACTGCACAGACTATGTGCTACCATCAAAGAGAAAAGGCGAGGAAAGCTGAATGGTGGTGTGCACCTACTTCATGACAATGCACTTGTTCACACAGCTGTTGTTGCAAAGGAAGTTGTGAAGAAATGTGGCTTCAAGGAGATCGACCATCCACCTTACAGCCCAGATCTAGCTCCCAGTGACTATTTCCACTTCTCAAAGCTCAAGAAGGACCTTCAAGGAAGGAAATTTAAGAAAAAGGGTAATTACATTGAAAAGTGAAATATAGCTTTTGTCTTTTTCGTACCTAGAAAATGGTTAGGCTGAAAATTTATGGACCTACCCTCGTATGTATATAAAACCATGTATGTGTATATATAACAGTAACATTCTAATGAAGAAATCGTGGGAAAGGGAAATGTATATCGGTATAGTAAATAATGAACAAAGGGTGGAAATTGCATGGGTAAGAGCAGTTATATGGAGATTAAAAGGACTGAAGAAGGGTGTGAAATATAGCTTTTGTCTTTTTCGTACCTAGAAAATGGTTAGGCTGGAAATTTATGGACCTACTCTCGTATGTATATAAAACCATGTATGTGTATATATAACTGTAACATTCTAATGAAGAAATCCTGGGAAAGGGAAATATATATTGATATAGTAAATAATGAACAAAGGGAGGAAATTGCATGGTTAAGAGCAGCTATATGGAGATTAAAAGGACTGAAGAAGGGTGTTTCACCGAATCAGTGTCCCATCTGTGAAGGGAAGGAGAATATGAAACACATAGTGTTGAGTGTCGAGCGATGGATTTGTGGAGGAAGGAGTTACTGAAGTAGAAATGGCTAAAATTAGACAGGAAAAAGACTAATTAAAATTTTCAGAAAGGCTAATAGAAACATAGGACAGTTTTTGAGTAAAGTTAAAGTGGTATTACTTCTTGAAAAAAAGAGATAGCTTAAATATAGTTGTTAATTCATATTTTAGTAATTTGATAATTTTAAACAATAATTATAATTATATATAGATATGAATTATTAATTGAATATGTCTGGATAAGAGCCTGGGCTGAACACCTAGGCATATTCAAAATAAGTGTTGGCTAATATTAATATAACTGTAAATCACTTTCAGTTCATGTTTGCCATTGATATGTCCTACATCGTATATACATTTGTTTAACCAATGATTTACAGGATTGATAAAATATCTATCGACTTTATATATCTGCAGCCATTTGAGAACTATGTTAGGAGAAGTATATGACAAAAAGTATATTTACCAAGGTGCTGTTGTAATATAGTTATTTCATAACCAAGATTCCTTTCTTTCAGAGTTTTTTTTTATAAATACCTGTATAAAGCTTTATATAAATTCTCTTGCTAAGGACAGAATATTAATTATTTTAATCATATAACTAACTTCACTGTATTAGTTATATATTTTTTTTAAAAAGAAGTTTTGAAAACATTTTAAAATATAAGGAATTTTAAACTTAAACTTGTTGCATATTTACTTAGATGTAAACGTACCTTTAGTTTACAGCAAGCTAACTTGAAAATAAAGGTTTTTATGATATAGGTTCTTCTTTCAGACTACTCCTTTGTTTGCCAGAGTGCTTTCAAATGATGCTCTTTATTAGGACTAAATGCTTATGATAAAACTTCAAGCAGATATGCAATAAAATTCACACGGACAATGCAACAAAAGGCAGCACAATATATAGCCATATTCTAGATTATGTGTCAGTCCTTATGGTTTAGTGGTAACCGTACTTGACTCATAGACCCAAGATTGCAGGTTCAATCCTGGCCAAGGTCAATGGAATTTTTTGGGTGTAAAAATCATAAGTATGGCTTCCTTTGGAGGGGAAATAAAGCCATGGGTCCCATGCTGTAGATTTACGGAATGTAAAATAACCTCAATTTATTGGCCATTTCACACCCTGAATTGAATGGGACATTGATACCTGAGATGTTAACGAGCACCCATAAATAAACCAAATACTATTACTTCTGCTACTCTATACTGTATTACAATGCTGTTTTAATATCCTGAACATATTTATTTGTCATTGCTCTAAAGTATAAATTGTAATATTAAAATAGAATAAATGCTTAATATTTTAATTTGAATTTATTTTTCCTCTTAATAATAAACAAGCTTCCACAGTACTCTTTTACAATAACTCAATCATAAAGAAAATACAACCATAGTCATTCTACTAAATCTTCCCGAGTTGCTGTGTAACCAAGTGGCCAAATAGTTTCAACCTTGCGGTTAGTCAACTATCAGGCAACTTACATCTACAAAATTAACTCAGTCAAAAACCAGCTTAAATTATGTTTCTGCCGGATTTGGTTCCTCATTTCTTACTTATTTTCTTTAACCATTTTCATTTAACCTTACTAAATAATGCCTGAGTCCAAGATTTTCTGCATTGTTTTCATATTCACCAACTTGTTTCCCCCTTATCTCTAATGGTAAGCTATTGCACTTCTCAATCCTAAGTTTTGTTCTCATTTCTTTAGTTTCTTTACATTGCACACGTTGGACATTCCTTTATATTTAAACCTTCTCTTATTCCTTTCAATTTTACTACCCCTGTCCAGGCCCATGTGATTCCCTCCCTCGTCCACCTGTCACCTTCATCCACTTAATTCTCTCTATCTCACATTTCCTTTAACCCTCTATAAACCCTCAATGACTTTTTATACTAATAGCACCTAATGTCTCCTGTCTTTCCATATCGTCAATTCTTTGTTTAATTTCTCTCCAAAAACCTCTTTCTTTACTTTTTCTATCATGCCGCAGCATAACCAAGCCAATTTTTCCCATAATCTCATAATTCTACTAACCCAAGTGTTTCCTTGCATCACTAGACCATGTTTCAAAATACAATTTTCTTCTAAATTCCTAATCCTAAACCAATATTTCAAAGTTCTTGTTATTATTTTTCCTTTACTGCATACTCTGCCTAATTCAGCTTGTGCAACCCAGTTTGGTGAGCTATTTGGTAAGCCCATAATTTGATTTCAGAAATTCCTGTGAATCAAGTCCACATTTAGCCATCCCTCATCACTACCTCAAATGCTTAATAAGAAACTTATGTAATGCCTTTTTTAATATATTGCCCGTGTCTTTTAAATATTAATGAAATAAGAGACTGTTAAGAGTTTCAATCAGCATTTATTCACTTGTATATTCTTGAGGCTCCAAACAGGTTTACAGCAGAAAACAAAACTGGCAAATGAAACATCTTGTTGCAATAAATGATGTTATTTTATGACTCTGTATCATAGATGTTGAATTCTAAAAAATTTTATAGGATTTTTTAAAATATAATGCTTGTTCTTTTTTTTTTTTTTTTTTTTTTTTTTTCCTCTTCTTTTTTCTCTCTCTTTAATTTTTTTTCCCCCCCAGATAAAGGTAACACTACTATGTATGAATGGAGATATGGAGAACCCCCACTGAAGATAGAAGAGCCACCACTCTGTTTTAGTTTTGAGGATGAGAGTGCAACAGTTGATGAAGACACTGTGAGTGAACTAAATAATTAAATAACTATATTAACTGTGTAGTGCATAATTAATTCAATATGGAAAATTAGTAGTAGGCTTATAGGGTCAAAAGTACATTTTGAAGGTTTTTTTTTAAGTTCTCTTAAATATTTTTTATTTAATATTTTTATAGCATATAATTATGCATAAATTATAAACTGTTGTACTAAATTGAAGGGATATTAGCTTCCATTAAGCAAGAATATGAAAATTGTTCTTTCACACTAGCCATGTATAGGACATAAGTTGGAAATGAAGGATCAGACTTGAAAAATTTAGGTTAATGGCCTAACCTAACCTCGAATGAAGGATCAGACTTGAAAAATTTAGGTTAATGGCCTAACCTAACCTCGAACCACAGATCTTCAGCCTTCTGTGCTTGCACTCTATCAGCTAAGCTACTATGTCCTTCTCCAAGCATAGAACCACAAACTTCTCTCATCTGATTCTATATTCTCTGGAGACCTCCCTAAGGTTTTTCTTATGAGGTGATTTTTATAACTGAATACTTTTAACCCAAGCTTCTAGTTTAACCACCAACATATAAGGTTATGTAGTAGAGAAACCTTAGGGAGGTCTTTGGGGTATATAGAATCAGATGAGAGAGGTTCATGCTTCTGTGCTTGGAGAAGGACAAGGTAGCTCAGTGGTAGAGCATCAGCCTGAAATGCTGAAGATCTGTGGTTTGGATCCCAAATTTTTCAAGTGTTATTCTTCATTTCCAATATTAACATTGATTTATTTTAAGATTTAAGAGATCAGTAACCCATAATAATTCATTAGTTGGCATTTGTTGCAGAAATTTTGAAAGTTTTTGCTTTCATCTTAGCTGGTGATTGACTGCGATTATAGGTGGTTGTGTGATGGCATGAGGTGACTAACATGCATCAACTCAGGCTGTCTGGTAATGAAATTTCAAAGTACATAATGCAATTCTTGCTCTTTAGTATAAAGAAATTCCTCCAGGTAGTCAATTCCAAACTTACTTTACTAAACTTGGGCTGACAATAACTTCTGTGCTTTTGAAAAAGCATGATATAATTTAGGCTGCATAGAAGAACAACCATAAATCATTGAAGGATATGATTTCAAACAATAAGAAATCTGGAATATACCTAATCAATTGGCAAGACTAAGCAAATATATATGCATAAGCATATGCACACATATGCATGTGTGTTGTTTTTGTAATAGTGTTCAATGCCTGTTTTAACTACTGAGGCATCACAGGTAATGTACACTGATCATGAGATGAAATGATAAACTGGGAAAGAATTTTTTTTTAAGGAAGGAAGCATTCCAGTCCTAGTTTAGGGCACCTCCCTGTTATTTGCCATTTATGGGGACTGAGGAAAACCTGGAATAAACATTAGTCAGGGAGGACGGTCCTGGTGGAATTGAATAACAGACCTCCTGCTCATTATTCTGAGACCTTTGTCACCCATGACAGTGTATGTGTGCACAGAGTATGTTCAGTAAAGGATAATCTTTTTTTTTTTTTTTTTTGACAAAGTACCTTTACTCGCACTAATAATTTTGGTGATCTTTCTCAAAGTTGGATGCAATGCACCTGTCCCATTATTTCTATCAGTCTTCAAAGACATCCTGGAAACCATTTTTAGGCTGATCATTCAGAATCTCCTCCACAGCCTTCACCACTGCTTCTGATGATGGAAAATGCCTACCATGAAGATGTTCCTTCAATTTCTGGTAAAGAAAAAATTGTAAGGAGTTAAATGTGGACTAAAGGGAGGGTGAGGGGCACATTTCACATGAATTTTTGTCAGCTATTCATAACACTTGTGCTGTGCAATCATGCATTATCATGGTGCAGCTTCCAATTTGTTGCATGACATTGTAACCTTGTGTGTGTGTGTCTCTCTCCCTCTTTCCCCCCCTTGCAGAGTTTTCAAAACATTCTGTAGTATTGCAGAGTTTTCAGAACATTCTGTAGTATTGCCCAATTACAGTTGTGTGTGTAGGTATAAATGCTGGCAAACCATTCCTTGAAAATTGAAAAATGAAATGACCATAACTTTCGCAGCAGCAACCCCAGTTTTGTCAATTACTTTTGAAATAAACTCTATATCCCGTATTATCATCTTCAAATGCATGCAAATTTGCAAGTGAATGTCCTTTTGTTTGAGAATCAGCAATCTTGGAACCCTCTGTGCACAAAACATCTCATATGCAACTTTTCAGTTACCAAATGTATGTGACACTCAATGAAATTTTCAAAATTTCTAAAAATATTCTTAAGATAATTGAAGATCAAAAGCAATTGTGGTAATATTTTCTTCCATTAGGCTACAAACTGGAGTGCCATGTCCATTTTTCAAATTGATTGCCTCAATAAACATTTTAAACCATCTTTGAACTGTGCTGTAAGGAAGTAGGCTTTCTGTAATATTGCATAGGCCTCAGCTGATGATTTGATGAGTTGAAAACCGAATTTCAGAGCAGCATATTGTTTGTCGCAGGTCAACACATTTTAAACTGAACATGTTTCAATGTGCACAGCTCTCATAAGGGGGAACTAGAAGTGACAACAATGATAGTACCACATGTACATTAATTGTTAAGTTAACAAAATATTAGCATGAGAAATTATATCTGTAAAAAAATTATGATCATTCTTTATTGAATCAACCTCAATATTGGTAGGAATACAAAAAGGAGCTTAGAAAATTAGATGAAATAATGCTTCAGAAACTTCAATTATAAAAAAAAAAAAAATGGAAATCGGTGATAGCTATCCATTTTTGGTCTAAAACAACAGTTCATAACAAGTTAA
This sequence comes from Metallyticus violacea, assembly GCA_030762175.1. NCBI lineage: Eukaryota > Metazoa > Arthropoda > Insecta > Mantodea > Metallyticidae > Metallyticus > Metallyticus violacea. The sequence continues at coordinate 45,123,488 of CM060835.1, read as the reverse complement.
ATTTTGATTTGCTTAGACATCTTTTGTTTAACCACAAAGGGTTCCTTCAAAATGTATCTTATCATGTAGAGTCAGTAATACCTCAGTAGGAATATATACCAGGCATATCAAATGTGATGGCCAATAATTTGAACTTGAGAAGTATAAACAAAAAGTTCCAGCAAACAATGGACTCTTCATTAACTGTTTTTGAGATCACTAATGTCCAAAAGGCTGCAGTATTCTCTGCAAAGAGCTGGTTTATTAATCATAAGAAAGTGAAATTTTAGGTTTTGGCTTCATCATAGAACTTTGATTGAACATAAGACAGATATTTGCATTGATAAGATGTATTACTGCACTAAATCTGGCTCCATGCATTGAAAAATAGATAAGGGAGGGAATGAGCATTCATAATAAGTCATTAGTGGATTTCAACATTGTATAAACAGTTGAATTGCTCAGATCAATGGTCGATATTCTATCTACCAGGCAATTTTATCTTCCATTGTCCTTGTTGGTATACAAAGGATTTTTGGGGGTCCATAATGCAGTCATGCAAAATAAATACTAAAAATGTGAATAATACAATAAAAGATAAATTATTAATTAAAGATTCAGTATCTGTATTTAATGTTGCCTGGAGTTGAGAGTGTGCATCTGAAAATGGCAATTAAAACAATATTCTATTTTTCACAGAATCTTGGGCATAAATTTCTTAGATTACAACTTCTTTTTTAATTAGTAATACAATAGACAATATTGATTGTGTTTTTTTGGTAGTTAAATCCTTGTATGGTGATTTATGTTTCAGCATTCTTGCTTTCCTTTAGTGTATTTCTGCTGTATTCAATAGTATTTTTTGTATTATTCTTCAGTTATTTCAGATTTGTCTGTGCTCAGTATAGTTATTTAATTTAATTTTTTGCTGGATCATCTATTGCCATTAAATTTGTAGTTAAGTCATTAAATTATGTGTATTCCATTTTATTTATTTTACATTGGAGATTAATTTAGTATAAATAGCACTAACACTAAAGGCTTATTTAATTGTTAAATTACATATTTTTTAAATGTTAATTTAATCTTATAAATTTTATCTTAAAATTTGTAGAACAATATTTATGTATGCATTTGAGTAACTTAAAGAGAATTGTTAATGTTTTAGATTGATTTTGGAGAGGATGAAGATACTGGTATTGATTTCGGAAATTTGGATCACCAGGATTTTGTTACTTTGGAGGAAGGGGATATAGACTGGGGCATGTCAGCCAGTGATAACTCTACAGAAAATGTCAACTTGGAGGTATATGGTGCAGATTCATATAATTGCAAATTATTTAGGAAGAATTTTTTGGATTAAGATTTAGGAATTAGATGAAATGAGAAAACTAGAAGTTTGAGTCTGTTCTTTTCTTGGAATTTGCCTACAATAAAGAATATGCTAAAAGTTAAATTTGTCAGGTCTTTTAAAAATGTAGTTTGCAAAAAAAAGTTTTGCTTAACGTAATGTTTAAGTCTTCATTCGTTAATACCATGCATATTGTACTCTGTATTTTGCTGGTGTTATTCTCCCGGTAGAGTGGAAGAGAATGCTTCATATACTATAACTGTTGCCTTTCATCTCATTACTGTTACTGGCATGATGGTATTTCACTCACTCTCAGCCAACTTTACCTTAAAACTTTCAAGCAGGTAGAAATAATTCATAAAATTTAATATGGATTCACAAGAAGCATGGGTATGGAAGGACACAATTGTGCCTGTACTCTCTAGCCAGTGTGCACTTTATCTAGTGAAGAAACTAGAAACCATAGTATCAAAATAATGATGAAATCTATCATCCAGCAATCTATATGGAATCTTCAATGAATTTGTGAATCAGTGTGATGATGAACTTCATACACAATAATCAGCAGCCACAAGCCACATCTTCAATGTTAGCATGGCTGAAATATTTTCCTTCACTGAAGACTGTATCATTTAAGCACTTTGGTTACCACTTTGCCCAATCAGACATCTTTATGTGAGGTATGCTGAAAGGAAAGTGCATTGCAATAAGTGCATTCTTATGTGATGTATAAGCTACATAAAAATTCTGGTCAATTCACTGAATGAATATGTTGCCTTAATCATCTGCTGTTCTGTTAAAACAATAAAGGTGATTAAATGAATGAATGGTGTTTAATGCCCGTTTTTACTACAGAGGTACCACAGACAGTGGACACTGGAGATGAATGAAATGAAATGATATATTGGGAAAGGATTTTATGGAAGGAATCATTCCAGGCCTAAGTTTAGGATACCTCCCCGGCATTTGCCATTTATGAGGACTGAGGAAAACCTGGAAAAAACCTCAGTCAGGAAGGACGGTCCTGGCGGTATTTGAACCCAGACCTCCCGCTCACGAGTCTGAGACTTAACGACCTCGGCCACCCGTGGTGGTAAAGGTGATTAAGGTACATAATATCTGAGTATAATATGAATTCAGTTTTTACACATGCTCATTTTATATATGGATATATTCATGTCCATTAAGCACAATATTACTTAAAAGCAAATTTTGGATTGAATTATTTAGAATTAAAATATTGTAATGTACTGTGTATTGTGTGTATGATACATATGTGAAATAAATAGTACAACTTTCAATATTAATTCAATTTGGAGTCGAACACAGTTAAACATGCATTAATAATCTGTTCTGAATTGAAATATTTATAACACTTCATAGTTTCACTTATATGAGATTTATTCAGGGCATGTTTTTTGGAACAATTTCATGCTTAATGTGTCTTTAAAATCTATTATTTTATGTTATTTTGTTCATAAAATGAAGTCACAAAATCCTTTCATCATTGATAACAGGAGCAGTTATCTTACATTGCAAATGCTTATCCTTTAATATGGTAGGAGAAATATTTTCTGCAATCTTCTGTAAATTCTGATGTTTTCTCTGGACTTTTACAAGGGCTTTTCCCAGTAAACGATGACATTGTACATTTTGCTGTGTGGTACTTCTTTGAAATTGATCAATTTATTTTACTGCTTTTTTATTCTGTGACAAAGTGCTCTTCTCTATGCTTTCTTCTATACTGAATAATATTGAAAATCTTTCTATGCTTTCACTAAATTTTTTCTTTTTTGTTTGGTTTTAATTTAAATATTTTTTCATCTCTTCTTCAACCTCTTTCTTTCAGCATATTATTTATCCATAATTATTCTGAAAATCAACAACAAATTTCAAGCCTTCAAACCTATTGATGAAATCAAAATAATACTTTCTTTTCTTAATTCTATATTTTATTGCAGGTTTTCTAAATCCTATCTTTCTCTTGTGATAAGTATACTATGTCAGAACCAATGTGCATCTCATTTGGCCTTAAACTAAGTAGATTTTCCTCTCTACATATGTGAAAGATTTAAGCATGCATTTACAGATATTGTGACTTATAAGACATTTTTAAAAATGTTTATAGTTAAGAAAAGAATAAATATGTACATCAAATTTTATAATAATGTTAGTAATAAGCACTTTGAAAAACAAGCTACTTAAGTATAAATTGTATGTACAGGGTTGCAACGAAAAACCAGCCCCACTCAAGGTTTGCTTGATGTGGCTGGGACAGTGTTTCATGGGCCATCCTATATAATGTATAATTCTTTATATAATAGAGCAGAATTTAAAAATACATGTTCATAATATTGTTACATGCAAGGAGCTGAACTTGAACATCTCTCTAGAAGAATGTGGTATCACTGTGGAGTCATCTGGAATAGAGGGAGGTATTGCCAGAGATGTTGAGGCACTTACACTCTTGGACAATCCTGCTACCAGAAACCAGTTTATTAATGAGCTGTTAGAGGTATGTTTCTATGGTGGATACAGATTTATTTTTGCAACACATCTTTTAAATGTTAGTTTTATTTAATAATTTTGCATGCACTTCATATGGAGCATACCAATTTTTCAAATGAGAGTGCTAGTTAAACACTATAATTTTATCTAAAAGTAGCTTGAAAAAGTTTTTCAATTTGTTTGGAAACATTTTTAAATATTGTAAGGATGTATATTTTCAAACTTGTCATCTGCATTGTGAAAATTATTTCTTCATATTTCACAACATTTTAACTGCATGATTTTAATCACTTTATCTTACCCCCCCAAAAAAAAAAAGAATCGAGAAAACAAATTTTCTAATAATTTGTAAATTCTGCAACTTTATCAAAAAATTAGAAGACATATGTCTGAACAATCCCTGCAGTGGGTGTTTAGCTTGAGAAATTGATGCTTCTCAAGTCTTCTTCAATTAGTGTGCATTGTTATAGTTTGGTATGCATAATGAAAGAAATCCAGAAATGAGTGGATATTGATTGGGCATCTATCAGTATTTGATGACTTTAATTTCACTAGGCGTTTATTGTACTTCTTCACTTCCCCAATAAGCCTGTTTAAACATAAATTATAATTAATCTGTCATCTAACACACTCTAATGCTTCACTTACTTTTAAATATGGTGGGATCGGTTTCGAAGAGACATCTCTCCATCTTCAACCAACTTGACGACTTGACTAAACATAATTGAAATCATTTTATGATATAGTCGAACTACACACTCTTATGCTTCACTTACTTGTCACTATTGTAGACCGGTTAGTTTAGTTTTAGTTGACTAAACATGTTTAGTAAGATCATACAACATACATGTACACAGCTTTTTCTTTTAGTTTCTGAAGGTGTGGAAGCTAAACCCACTGATAACAACTCAAACAATAATTCTTAGATGATAATGGCAATTATGGGTTAATGAATGAAATTACTTGATAATCAAATAGAAATGGAGAACAGAAAGATACTTTTTTTTTACTGAACTGATATGTAGCTCAAGTCAGAAAATGATGTGTGAAAATTTTACCTCCATATTACCTCATTATATTATAACTCTTGATTTGGGCCATCACCAGCTTCATAGTGCATTACACAAGAATGTTCACACAGCAAATGGCTGACCTTATTGAAACAGAAAATGGAAAGCTATCCGACAGTTTTCAAGCTGTGGGGTTCATATGTGTGGCTTGAGGGAAAGGAAAAACATCCACAATTAGGAATTGCTTCAGTAAAGTTGGCATACTAATGGAAGGATTAAGATATTGAGTTGAATGAAAACCAAGCAGAACTGCCAGAAGGTGTTAATTTGAAATATATGTGCACCATGCTCATAATTTAGGTTTGTGTGTAGAGCAAAGGCAAGAAGATATCATTTCTCATTGCTGAAGTGCACCATTGAGCCATTAATGAAAATGGTATACATTTAATTGATATTAATGTATGATTTAGTTGAACTACACACTCTAAATGCTTCACTTGTCATAATATATGGAACCGGTTTCGAGAACATTTGGTCCTCATCATCAGACAGCTAAAATTCAACTGTTGGATAATTCATTAAGCTGTGGGAATGTGTATACTGCTCTAGTGGCGGTGTGATAAACTTGTAGTTTATGTTTTCATCCCCGGCAATGTCAAAGATCATTAGATCATTAGAAACTAATGGATACAACAAAGACACAGTAATAAAAATCATCAATAAAACCAAAAAACAAAAGGCAATAAGAGATGATTCCACTCTTAAAAGTGCCAAAGAAAGGTACAAATTCAAAAGTTTCACATACCACCCAATTTATCACAATAAGTTCAAAAAGATATTCAAAGAACAAGGAATTATGTTAGCCCCAAAGAACAATTTTAATATAAAGAACTTATTAGGTTTCAGAGTAAAGGACTACATGCCAACAGAACAAAAGTCAGGTATTTACGAAATAGAATGTGCAGAGTGCGACAAAAAATACATTGGAAAAACGAAGAGGAATTTGGGAATCCGGAAAAAAGAACACTTCAGAAATATTCGCTTAAAACAAATTGATAAATCAGCAATAGCAGCGCACTTTTGTAATAAAAATCATGAAATTAAATCAGAGATAAAACTACTTAAGCAACAATAGAATAGAACTTTCCACTTGGGAAAACATTTTCATTACAAAAAATAAGGATAATTTGATGAATTTCGATATCCCTCCATTGGATGAACTCAGCAAATTCCTAATAGAACCAACAGATGCCACCACAAGAACATCAAGAGACCCAACCGCCACGTTTAACAACAGTTTGTCAACAGGCTGAAGATGGGAGGGATCGCTCCCGAAACATATGTTCCAAATTTATGTAAGTGAATGGAGTTAGTGTGAAAAAAACTGTATACATTGTTTATATATATATATATATATATATATACCACTCCATTGTCAACAGCTTCGTAAGTACACTTATTTGGGATCATTAGACTGTCTGTGTATTTGTAGATATAGATTTTCTTCCAAGTTGCTAGTTCTATAGGTCCTTGTACTGATTTTAATAATTTTGCTTTATTCACTATGTTGTGATTTTCTATCCAAAAATGATTTGCTACTGCTGATTTCTCTATTTTCTTATACTTTATGTTCCTTTAACTGTGTGCCTATGTTTCTATTTGTTTTTCTAATGTAAATTTTTCCACATTCTGCACAATCTATTTTGTAAATACCTGATTTTTTCTCTTGTGGAATACTTCATTAACATTGTCTATCAGTATGTTTTTAACATTAAATCTATTAACTGGTGCCAACCTGATATTAAAATCTTTTAAGAATATTCTGAAATTTTTTTGTAGTCCATGGATGATATGTGAAATTTTTAAAAATTCACCAAATGTTCTCGAAGCTGGTTCTATATATTATGACAAGTAAGTGAAGTATTAAGAGTATGTAGTTCAACTAAATCACACATTCATATCAATTATATGATTGGTTTCATTGTGCAAGTTCCAATTTACATTTTAATTTTAATGGTATACATTGTTAACAAAGATGATGATCATAGTTCAGCACACCTCAAAACACCAAGCTTTAATGAGTGTTGACTACAGTTAAGGTGTGTATGTGCTACATTCATGAAAAAAGAGTAAATTTACATTTTCAAAATGAATTGTAGGGCTTTAATGCCAACCAAAATATTCAACTTGGATCTATGACCATGTTGATACAAATTGACTTACAAGTTTTTAATTGGGAACTGTCATCCCCAACCTCAGCTCTTGTTGGTCATGCAGTTCCTGAAACATGTCCTATTGAAAACTTGTAAGTGAAGTTTGTATCAATGTATTCATATATCCAAGTTGAATATATTATTGCTAAACTGGCATTAGCTTCTAAACCACATAATTAATTAACCAATCAAAATATTAGATTTCTTAGAAGCAAGATCAAGTTTCAAATCACTCACAAATCATTGCCACAAACCTGTGTATTAATATCAAAATGGTAATATAGGTTTTCCTTCTATCAAGTGAAATACTGTTAGTACATAATTTCTGTAGTTTGTGCCAAACCAGAAAGATTTAAAGCCCAAAAAAATCAATTGTAAATTATAAAAATGTTAATAATGAGTTTCATATAACAAATTATTTATGAGGAAGTCACTCAAATTTCACTAGTTTTATTCCACATGGACATGTTTCAAAGGCAAATTTCCTTCATCGTCAGCACGGTTCCACTGTCAGCTTTCCAGCGTGGTATTAAGATGTTGCTCTTTGGATTTTACAAACTTTTTGATGAGGTTGCTGTTGTTTGGAAGACAAAATTAACTAAATTTTCTTTGTTTTCATTCAAGAATATATTTTCCCACTCTGATAATTCTATTAGTTTTTGAAGAGCTTTGAAGAGCTTTGGTTCATTTTGGAACTCATGTTTTTTTTTGCCAGAAATGGTAAGCTACTGCTGATTTTTCTGTATATTTATATTTTACACTTCTCATGTGTTCCTTAAACTGTATGGTAATGTTCCTTTTTGTTTTACCTATATATTTATTGTTGCAATCTTTGCAACTGATTTCATAAATGCCTGATCATTATTTTGACTCCAGTGATTAAATGCAGTTTGAAAAACCAACACAAAGGACAAAATCCTGCCAGGAAAACAATCAGGCATTTACAAAATCAGTTGCAAAGACTGCAATAGTAAATATACAGGTATAACAAAAAGGAGCAATACCATATGGTTTAAGGAACACATGAGAAGTGTAAAATATAAACATACAGAAAAATCAGCAGTAGTGTACCATTTCTGGCAAAAAAAACCATGAGTTCCAAAATGAACCAAAACTCTTAAAAGCTCTTCAAAAACCCATAGAATTATCAGAGTGGGAAAATATTCTTGAATATATTCTTGAACGAAAACAAAGAAAATTTAACCTTATTTTGATTTAAAGTAAAACACTAAAAATCATGTCGTCACATTAGATATTGCACATATAGACGTGAGGCTATACGAATTACGTATGAAATTAAGTAAGTCAATAGGAACCATTGCATGGAATAATATCGAGAGAAACGTATTGGAAAGCCTCAGTTGCAGAATAAAACAAAAAACTACACGGCAAAAAGTGTGTTTGTGAAACTTAAAGAGAGTTTTAATGTGACGACATGATTTTTAGTGTTTTACTTTAAATCAAAATAAGATTTAACAAAAGTTTCACTGTGTGGATTCCCAAATTCCGTAAAGAAAATTTAGTTAATTTTGATCTTCCAAACAACAGCAACCTCATCAAAAAGTTTGTAAAATCCAAAGAACGACATCTTAATACCACACTGGAAAGCTGACAGCGGAATCGTGCTGACGACGAAGGAAATTTACCTTTGAAACATGTCCAAGTAAGTGGAATAAAACTAGTGAAATTTGAGTGACTTCCTCATAAATAATTTGTTATATGATACTATATTTTCACTGTGAAAATCCCAAACTATTCAAATTTATAAAAATGAGTTATTTCAAATTATACCAATAAGGAAAGAGGTGTTAATTTACACATTCAATGAGAAAGTTATTAAAATGCTTAGCATTGAATACTGAAAGAGTAAAATGAATGAGTGAATACTATGATAGGTTTAAGGCAGAGTTGTACCTTGAGTCCAGTTTTATTTAGTTTATTTATTGATGATTTATTAAAGCAATAAATAGCTATTAAAGTAATGGGACCTGAGAGAAACAAAAGTATTTAATAATTAAAATGTAAATTGGAACTTGCACAGTGAAGCCAATCATATAATTGATATTATTGTATGATTTAATTGGACTACTCTTAATTAGTGAAGCATTAAGAGTGTGTAGTTCAACTAAATCAAATTATAATATCAATAATATCAATTAAACAAAAATATATCGAACATCATATTTTTCAACAAAGCAAATAAGCTCAAGAGAAATGAAAAATTGTAAATGGGGTACTGCAAATTTAGTGTAAGGAACATATCATTTAAAGGTGGAGTTGTTAGTAAGAAGGTATAAAGGCTAGTATAAAGGTACCATAAACAATCTAAAATACTAGGGGTGGCATGAGGCAAATGATGGAGGAAGGTAAAGAAAAAGGAAGGAAATGCAGATCAGTTGAGAGACAAGGATAGCTATTTATATTTTATAACTAAGCTTAAGAAAGAAAATCAATTGAGACATTGCACAATAAATTAAATCTGTCATCTAACACTCTTCATGCTTCATTAACCTTTGTTAGATGACAGATTTAATTCATGTGAGCTTCACTGTGTTAGTTACATATGAATTTTTTAAAGTTTTTACAATTTTAAAAAATTTTAATTGCACAATAAGTAATTTTTCGTGCTTCATTTTCAAGATGCAGTGCTTTTTTTTATAGCAATAACAAAAGTATAGTGACCAAACTTCCTCTTTTTTTCCTGAACATGTACACTTTTATACACCTTTGTCCAGGATCTGGGCAGATTTTTTTTAAATTTTCAAATGTCCTACTTTCCCTGACTTGTATGTCTGAAATTTTGAATTCATCTATTTTGATGCTTTTTTGAAAATAATTTGCCAATAGGTGGCTGGAGCATCACAAAAATATACTCTTTTTCTTACAGATAGATAGTAAATCAAGAGATAGAAGCAGATAAAATATGAAAGAAGTTTCTTTGCTGAATTCTCACAGTCTGGCCATTCTGAATTGCATGCATGTATTTGTATTTTTTTTCTCAACCATATAGTTCTAAAGTCCGTTATCATTCATGTATTCAAAATGGCAAGTAATTCAAAGATGCCCTAGCCAGCAAATATCCTGCATTCAGAAAAGGAAGAAATGAATTTGAAGTTTGATGTAAAATTTGTGAATCTACAACCTAATAGCTCTGAAACACATTACAAAGTGATATCAAATTCATATTCATTGCTGCCTTTTGATAATTTAGCATTATATTTTCCTTGCCTTTTATATGTAGCTAACAGCTAAATTATTATTATTATTATTATTATTATTATTATTATTATTATTATTATTATTATTATTAAGTTTTATTGTAATCTTTTGTATATAATAAATATAGACATAATTTTAAGTACAATGTGAGCCTAAATTTAAGTGAATTTTTTTGTATCCTATTTTAAAGTTTTTTGTCGCTACAGAAAAAAGAGAGAAAATACCAGAAGTTCTATAGAAATTATGTAATTATTATTTAAATATTTGTTCCATTGTTGTATATTGTATTGTGTTTCTAGATGGAAGCATTCTTGAAGGTGCGTCTTAGTGAAATGCAAGGTCCAAGTAACATTTTATCTCTCAGTCAGCTTCAAGATGCCAAACCACTTTTGCAGCTTCAGACAATAGATAGCATAACTGCCATGTTAGATCAAGTTCAAATAGTTATAAAGGAAATCACTGACTCACGTTCTCAGCATCTGCATAACATCAAGCACTCACCAAGGTTAGTATTTGTGATTTTATGGAAAGTTCAGGAGTTTGACTAATGATGGGATGTACATTTGGCAAAAATATACTAATGATATTTTTGAAGAGTTGACAGCATATGTGTGCACATCTAATAGTAAAGCCATTCATTGCACAAAGGCTCACTATTCCTTGAAAACAGGTATGTTTATTTTTAATCTTATTTTGATTTAAAGCAAAACACTAAAAATCATGTCGTCACATTAAAACTCTCTTTAAGTTTCACAAACACACTTATAAAAGTAATTTTGGTACATGTTTCGTGAGGTACATTCCTCACATTGTCAACCAAAACGACGACTGAGGAGCCAATTTCAGCAAAGTATGTATGTTACTATGCTTGCTCTGGTGGTCTGTTAATGAACTTAAACAATATGTTGTCTGCTTCCGGTATATCAAAATTCATAAGTTTGTATTCATATTTTTTTATGTAAATTTTTTCCCATATATTAAGTTCTTTCGGATGTTGAATTGTTTTTAGTAATGTTATGTCCTTCTCTATTTCATGATTCTCATTCCAAAAATGTGCAGCCACTGCTGATTTTTCTACTTGTTTGTGTCTAATATTTCTCCAGTGTTCCTTTAATCTTATCCCCAGATTTCTCTTTGTTTTTCCTATGTATATTTTCTCACAATCCTTGCAATTAATTCTATATATACCTGAATGTTCTTCTTTCTTCTTTTTTTGTTTAATTTTATTTAGATTTAATAGTTTACCAACACTATATCTGTTTATTGGTGCTAGAGTAATGTTGTACTTTTTGAAAATTTTTTGGAATTTATGGTTAACATACGGGTGATATGTGAATTTTTGATAGGTATTTTCTTTAAGTGAAGAACTGAGTGTGGTGATTAGTTTAATTTCCTTTTTATTTTTAAATCTTTTTATTTTTTTATCTACCATTTGTTTGTTAAATCCATTTATTTCTGCTGTGTGTATTATATGTGCATATTCTTTCCTGTATTCTTCTTTACTGAGTGGTGTATTAACTAGCCTATATGTCATACTATTGAATGCTGCTTCCTTGTGGGGTCTGGGGTTGAAACCTTTTGCTTTTATGTAATTGTCGGTATGTGTGTCCTTTCTGTATATACCAAATTCTATATTTTTATTCCTTTTTATTATCCTTAGGTCCAGAAAAGGTAAAGTATTATTATCCTCGGTTTCCATAGTGAATTTTATGGTTTTTTCTTGCAAGTTCAACAGTTTCAATGAATCTTCTATGAATCTATCTTCTACAATGGCAAACACATCATCAACATATCTGTACCATGTTTTGAATATGTATGGGAAGGCTTTCATTATATGTGTTTCAAAATAGCTCATGAACAGATCAGCCAAAAAAGGAGATAGTGGACTACCCATCATTAAACCTGATTTTTGTTTATAAAACTTTCCTTCAAATGTGAAGTAGGTTTGGTTTAAACATAGTTCTGTGAGTTTTACATATTCTTTTGTGTGTGTTTCTGCAATGTTGATAGATAATAGCCATTTTTTTAACAAATTCAGGGTTTTCTCTTTTGGAATGCTTGGAAACAATGCTTTTACATCAAAGGAAACCATGATATCATTTGAGTTTAGTTTATTATCTTTGATTTTGTTTATAAGATCGAATGAGTTTTTTATACTTAGACTTGGGAATTTGGGAAATGTATTAAATCGTGTAGTTAACCATTTGGCTAGGAGGTAACATGGGGTATTGATATTGTTAATTATTGGTCTCATGTCTTTTCCTGGCTTGTGTATTTTTGGTAATCCTATTATTTTAGCTATTGATGGATTAGGTATTTTGATTTTGTAAACATCTGAATTTGTGAGTAAGCTATTTCCTTTTAATATGTCTTCTATTGATTTCTTGCATTTGTGTAGGGGATTTTTTTCCACTTCAATGAACTCTTTATTGTTTAGTAACTCTAGCATTCTATGTTGGTAATCTTCTTTGTCTAGGATTACAATTTGGTTTCCCTTATCTGCTTTTGTATATATGACTTCTTTTTTATTTAATGATTTTATGGTTTTTTGGTATGATTTGGGGATTTGGCTATGATTTTTAATTTCTTGTAATATTCCTGAAGACATTTTCCTAATATAATTTTTATCTATGGTGTTTAATTTCTCAATAGTTAATTCGATATCTGTAATATATTCGTCAATGTTTGATGAGAAATTGACACATGTATTGATGTCGTTATTTAATAGTTTTGTTTCATCCTTATTTCAGCTTTGTGATTGCATAATTGTATATTAAAGAGTACATGTTTTGGGAGTGATTGGTTGAGTTCTACTCTGTGTTCCATATTGTATCTAGTTCTTGAAGTCTTAAAGATCGATGTTACGTAATTAAAAAAGTTAACCTTTCCAGACCTCACTTAGTACCACTGTAATACATGTGAAAAATTACAAGAGTTGTACATAACAGTGCAGTTTTAAGTAATTTTTCACATGTATTACAGTGGTACTAAGTGAGGTCTGGAAAGGTTAACTTTTTTAATTACGTAACATCGATCTTTAAGACTTCAAGAACTAGATACAATATGGAACACAGAGTAGAACTCAACCAATCACTCCCAAAACATGTACTCTTTAATATACAATTATGCAATCACAAAGCTGAAATAAAACGTTACCAAAAACTCAAAGAAAAAAGGGGATGCAAAACAGCAGATATCAGATTCATAAATAGATGTTTAAAAGAAAAAGTTTGTCCGAAATTTATCAGAAAAATAGTAAAATACAACAATAATAGTCAGATACAAAAGGCAGCTGAAAAGAAAGTATTGGAATTAGAACGACACAAACATTACGCCGATATCGCACATATAGACGTGAGGCTATACGAATTACATATGAAATTAAGTAAGTCAATAGGAACCATTGCATGGAATAATATCGAGAGAAACGTACTGGAAAGCATCAGTTGCAGAATAAAACATAAAACTACACGCCAAAAAAATAAATTTAAAAATTTACGCGGAAAACAAATAGGTAAAAATAAAAATATCAACGAGAAACCTAACCTTGAAATAGTTAATCTCTCCAAAGAAAAACTGAATAAGGATGAAACAAAACTATTAAATAACGGCATCAATACATGTGTCAATTTCTCATCAAACATTGACGAATATATTACAGATATCGAATTAACTATTGAGAAATTAAACACCATAGATAAAAATTATATTAGGAAAATGTCTTCAGGAATATTACAAGAAATTAAAAATCATAGCCAAATCCCCAAATCATACCAAAAAACCATAAAATCATTAAATAAAAAAGAAGTCATATATACAAAAGCAGATAAGGGAAACCAAATTGTAATCCTAGACAAAGAAGATTACCAACATAGAATGCTAGAGTTACTAAACAATAAAGAGTTCATTGAAGTGGAAAAAAATCCCCTACACAAATGCAAGAAATCAATAGAAGACATATTAAAAGGAAATAGCTTACTCACAAATTCAGATGTTTACAAAATCAAAATACCTAATCCATCAATAGCTAAAATAATAGGATTACCAAAAATACACAAGCCAGGAAAAGACATGAGACCAATAATTAACAATATCAATACCCCATGTTACCTCCTAGCCAAATGGTTAACTACACGATTTAATACATTTCCCAAATTCCCAAGTCTAAGTATAAAAAACTCATTCGATCTTATAAACAAAATCAAAGATAATAAACTAAACTCAAATGATATCATGGTTTCCTTTGATGTAAAAGCATTGTTTCCAAGCATTCCAAAAGAGAAAACCCTGAATTTGTTAAAAAAATGGCTATTATCTATCAACATTGCAGAAACACACACAAAAGAATATGTAAAACTCACAGAACTATGTTTAAACCAAACCTACTTCACATTTGAAGGAAAGTTTTATAAACAAAAATCAGGTTTAATGATGGGTAGTCCACTATCTCCTTTTTTGGCTGATCTGTTCATGAGCTATTTTGAAACACATATAATGAAAGCCTTCCCATACATATTCAAAACATGGTACAGATATGTTGATGATGTGTTTGCCATTGTAGAAGATAGATTCATAGAAGATTCATTGAAACTGTTGAACTTGCAAGAAAAAACCATAAAATTCACTATGGAAACCGAGGTTAATAATACTTTACCTTTTCTGGACCTAAGGATAATAAAAAGGAATAAAAATATAGAATTTGGTATATACAGAAAGGACACACATACCGACAATTACATAAAAGCAAAAGGTTTCAACCCCAGACCCCACAAGGAAGCAGCATTCAATAGTATGACATATAGGCTAGTTAATACACCACTCAGTAAAGAAGAATACAGGAAAGAATATGCACATATAATACACACAGCAGAAATAAATGGATTTAACAAACAAATGGTAGATAAAAAAATAAAAAGATTTAAAAATAAAAAGGAAATTAAACTAATCACCACACTCAGTTCTTCACTTAAAGAAAATACCTATCAAAAATTCACATATCACCCGTATGTTAACCATAAATTCCAAAAAATTTTCAAAAAGTACAACATTACTCTAGCACCAATAAACAGATATAGTGTTGGTAAACTATTAAATCTAAATAAAATTAAACAAAAAAAGAAGAAAGAAGAACATTCAGGTATATATAGAATTAATTGCAAGGATTGTGAGAAAATATACATAGGAAAAACAAAGAGAAATCTGGGGATAAGATTAAAGGAACACTGGAGAAATATTAGACACAAACAAGTAGAAAAATCAGCAGTGGCTGCACATTTTTGGAATGAGAATCATGAAATAGAGAAGGACATAACATTACTAAAAACAATTCAACATCCGAAAGAACTTAATATATGGGAAAAAATTTACATAAAAAAATATGAATACAAACTTATGAATTTTGATATACCGGAAGCAGACAACATATTGTTTAAGTTCATTAACAGACCACCAGAGCAAGCATAGTAACATACATACTTTGCTGAAATTGGCTCCTCAGTCGTCGTTTTGGTTGACAATGTGAGGAATGTACCTCACGAAACATGTACCAAAATTACTTTTATAAGTGTGTTTGTGAAACTTAAAGAGAGTTTTAATGTGACGACATGATTTTTAGTGTTTTGCTTTAAATCAAAATAAGATTAACAAAAGTTTCACTGTGTGGATTCCCAAATTCCGTAAACATGTTTATTTTTGTTGTCTTATTTATTCTTTTTTTCCTTCTTCAGTGAACTATAAATCAGAATGGATATAGTCATAGTGTGTTGTAAGTAAAATTATCAGACACTCTTTGGACATGAAAGAAATGCACCAAAAATTAGGCACAAAACATTACCATAAAGTTTATCAATATGTTTTATACTACAGAGAAATGAAAGTCTAGATATGTATGGACAGTGATAAAACAAAACTGGGAGCCCCCATACTCTTCATAATATAATAAAACAAGTTTATAACAAGTGCTGAAATAAAATTTCCAATTTAACAAAATGATGCTTTTGATTACTGATAAATTACTTAAGTTATACACGATAAAACTTTTCTGTTCAACTGATTTTGTTGAATCAGCATAACAAAATATTTTGGTCAAATATGCATTTTATTTGCAAAAAGTATTGTATTTGTTAGCCAGTAGAAACAGTTATGTTGTTACAATGATGCAATAATTAGTGGCCATTTAATATCCATCAATTTTTACACAAGTATGTAAATATTTCTAGTTTCAGTGGTCAGAATAAAAGGTACATGATTGGCTGAATGAGAGTGCAACATTTGAAACCAATCAATCATCCTTATAATTTCATACACTGCCATGGGTGGCCGAGGTCATTAAGGCAAGGACTCACAGTGGGAGGTCTGGGGTTCGAATCCTGCCAGGACCGTCCTCCCTGATTGAGGTTTTTTCCAGTTGTCCTCAGTCCTGTTAAATGGCAAAAGCCGGGGAGGTACCCTAAATTTAGGCCTGGAACATTTCCTTCCTTTAAAAAAAAAAAAATCCTTTCCCAATATATCATTTCATTTAGTGTCCACCTCCTGTAGTACTTCAATAGTAAAAATGGGCATTAAACACTATTAAAAAAAAATTATACAAAGATCTGAAAGTGGATCTTCATGTTTCATGACTAGTTTTGCATAATTCAAAAGTAAATGGAACATAAGATTATCAAATTGACTCACTAGATAATTAAGAACATAATTGGTATCCTGTTTATTTAAATTTAGAGTAAGGCATTAGTATATCATTAATTATTATAAAAATTATAATTGTGAGGGGTACATCTAAAATGGCCTGGGCCAGATAGATGGAGGCCTCTTGTAGTTTGTATTTTCTTAGCATTCAAATAAATAAATATATTATTCAGGTGTTTGCATTTCTGTACATATATTTTATTTAAACATTTAGTTTTTTGCACACTACAAAGTTGCTGGTCTGCAGGAAATGAAATTTTTTACAGATGTATAGAAGACATACACATTGCACTTCGATGTGACCAGGAGTATGTAGCATTGGGTGGTGATAATGAGATGAGAGGGAGAGAATGAAAAAAGTTGAATAAAAAGGCTTTGTCTATTGCCTTTGTATTTAATTACTTATGCTCATGGACATGAGTATATGCATGCTAGACTTGCTATCAACAAATATAATGAACTGACCAGGAATAAGCTGAAACCTGTATGTTGGCCTCATAATAGAATGTCTGTTATTTCTTATTCAGCAAAATAACATGTTGCCATAATACTGAAACAGCCTGAATGCATACACACTTCCCTAATACACTTTCCAACAATTTCACAAGCACTTAGTGTAGGAAAATATGTAGCTTGCTTTATAATGAAGCATTCATCTCTTTGATTTGACATTGTTTTCTTGGGTTGTGATGATGTGACCTTGGAAAATTTGCATTAGATTTTCCAAATGTCTAATAAAGAAAAGACTGAATGATAAGCATGAACAAATGCATGTAATATCTACACTGTTTACTGCTGATTACTTTAGCAATAGTAGTCTGAGAAATATACTACATTAATGTGTTCAGTTGTTAACACTAACTCCACTTACTTTTTTAAAACTAGTCCAAAGTTTTAAATAAGTAAGTGGAGTTAGTGTTAACAACTGAACACATTAATGTAGTATATATTACCACTCCATTGTCTACAGCTTCAAAAGTACAATTTTTACTTAATTAGTCTGAGAAATGTTTACTTATCATTATTACTGCTGGCATTTGGCAAAATCAATGGCTGTTTTTTGTTCTACATTCATATGTAGTTAGTCATAATATATGTGAATGACATTTAGTCACTTGAAACACACACAAGAATTTTTTAATTTTTTTTTTTCAATTAGGAATTGTGATGTAATTATAAAATTAATAATATGTTATGTCAATGATATGTATCTCCTACTTAGATGTAGTTTTTATATGTACAAGTTTTGTTCAGCTTCAGAGTTTACAAAATTTTATAACACAATAAGGGGCATCGTACATTTACAGCAAGTAGAAGTTATATTTGTATGAGCAAAATTTATGTACATAAATATAACATTTACTTTATTAAATTTCTATTTAAAATAATTTCATAAAATGAAATTTATCAATGACAATGCTAATTATTATATAAAACAATTTTGAATATCAAGTTAAAAGCTTAAGGTTACTTTAAATGAAATAAGATTAATATAATGCAATGTTCTTATTTGCTTATTAGAGCAAATGATCTTGGTTGTAATATGCAAGAAGTGTGTTTAAGCTGACACAGGTATAGAACAAGGTTACTCCTGTTCATTTGCATTCTTAAGTGAGATGAAAGAGAAAAAAAAATAATGATGGCTTTAAAGAAGTTTAGTTGCTGAGGGACTAATTTGTTTAGAGAAATGGGTAAGATTGTGAGCTCAGTTGTAATTTATATAGTCAGTAAATTTAAATACTACACATACAAAAATGTGCAAGAAAACCTAAGGTAATAGTACCAAATCAAAGAGATGAATGCTTCATTATAAAGTAAGCTGAGTAAATCCTATACTAAGTGCTTGTAAATTGTTCATTTGTTGGAATGTGCATCAGGGAACTGTGGGTTCATTCAGACTGTTTGAGTGGCAACATGGAGAGCATGGCAGAACTGCAAGGAGAAGCCATATGTAAGCAAAAACAATGGGACAATTAGATTAATGTTTACTAATTTTTGTTGTGTAAGTAAATGGAGTTTGTGTTAACAGGTTGAGTACATTAATGTAGGATGGTCAATGAATATGTAAATGCACTCCTGACCATTAAATATGGATCTGAGTTGGTGACAATTTGGGGTGTAATGTCTTCAGAGGAAATAGTATTAGTATCATATACTTCATTGATAGCTTCATGGATGAATAGGACTATAATATAATTTTAAAAAACAAATGTCATACTTTCAATAAATGGGGATCCAGGGGTTGTAAGTACAAGACAATCTAAAGCATATGGCTGAAGCTAATAAGTTATTGCTATTGGAATATTCCAAAACAAAACATTTAACCAGTAAACTAGCCTCAATCCTTTTGAACACTTGTAAACAATTTTGAAGAGAAGTGTTTTTATAGTGAAAGTTACATCTGAAGAAGAATAAGACCCTTATTGCTAAAGAATGGCAAAATACTGACCCTAAAACTTACCAAAATTTTATGAAGTCCATGAAGATAAAGTATGAAGCTGTGAATAAAGCAAAGGGATGTTCAGTAAAATATTGAAAATGTAATTATCACTAACAGAACAAATTAGGTTGTTTGTGAGAAAATGTCTGGAGAAGATAATGAAGAGAAGGTGAGAAACTGTGAATAAAGCAAGGGATATAACAAATTATTTATGAGGAAATCACTCAAATTTCACTAGATTTGTTCCACAATTTATAAATTTAATAGTTTTCATTTTTGGTTAATGAGTACTGGTGTTCCACAACATGCTCTTTTGTTTTGGTGCACTCCACTGTATATTAAATCATAGTTTCCTTTTGTTTTGTTTCACAATATTTGCAGGTTTTTTTATTTTTATAGAATCCATCTCTACCAATAAAATTGTTATTCACTGTAAGCAACATGCAATTTCCAGCATAATAAGTTGGTAATGCCCTATTATTTCTTCAGAAGACAGCTATACTCATATGCCTGAAAAAGCTAGATAAGAATGGAAACATCTTCACTCTTGTTATTGTTTTTGTGTGTACATATGTTGTATGTGACTCAAATAATTTTTAATGTGAATTTTGTGTTTCATTTTTCAGATATGTGGATCATCTGGCCAGTAAAATGAAGCAAAAGCTTGCAGTGGCAGATAAAATGGTAGCATCACAACAGGCTCTTCGATTGAGCAAACAAGATGCTTTAGCAGAAATACAAAGACTTCAACCAAAACTCAAACTCATTGTTAGCAAAACAAAAGAACTTCAAGCTGAGGTAAGGGTTTATATAATTAATGTTCAGGGAAAATACGTATGTAGGTAATAAGGAATGGTTAATGTATATATGGCAGTTTTTTTCTTGTTGGGTTGGCAGACATGAGTTTCATTTCATATGATGGGATCATTGATTATCCTGGCTGATGTAGTCAAATTGATGGCAATCATATCCATGTGTTCAGGTACTTTCATTATCTGAGAGACCATGTACTTCTTCAGAGATATAAGTTTCTTTCACTTCAATTCTGCTGCTATCATTGACCTAACCTTATGGTGTCTGATATTTCTTAGCTGTTCTCCATGTGGAAAAGAACCCAAGAAGAATGGCAACACCTACTGTTGTTACCGTTTTGGCATCTTCCAGGCATAATCTGAACATTAGCAATAATTTTTGAGTCTTTCAATTCATTGTTGGTTAGACCTGATGTTTATCTACTCATTTGTTAGCAGGGGTACATTCTTTATATAAGGATGGGAGTTACTGATGGCAGGAGGAAGGAGACAGACGTGTTTACCAAAGCTCTCTTCAGGAAAGAGAAAATGGGCATGAACTTAGATTCATATCAGTCAAGGATTGGGTTATTTAATAGTATAAATACCCTACCAGGTGGAAAACAGAATGGTGGCTTACCTGTTTTAATATGGTAAAAGTTAATTTTGACAATGCCATTTGTGAGAGCAGGAGTCGAGTTAAATCTGGGGCCATAAATGAACCAGATCCTGGGGATGCTTAAAACCATCATAGAAGTACTAAATGATTTCAAAGTGATGGAAAAAAGAATGGATAAAATTAGTAAAAGAATAGAAGAAGTCAAGGAAACTGTGATAAATTCAGTAGGACAACTACAAGCAGAAATAGCAGAATGCATAAGAAGGGTGACTGATTTAGAAAGAGCTGAAGAAAAGAAGAGGAAAAAGAATATTATCATATTTGGAGTTGAAGAATAAAGAGATAAACGAACATAGCATAGGAAGAAATTCTGGCACAAAAGTTAGGCCTACAACTAGTGGGCTGGGAAATCGTCAGTGTGTTTAGGATTGGAAGAATGAGGTCAAATCTAAGACTAGTGATAGAGAAACTTACTACTATGAAATTTAAATGGACAATTTTAGCAAATGCAAAAAAGTTAAAAGGATCCCGTCTATTTATTGAAAATGACTATAGAAAGGAAGATAGGGAATTGAGAGATGATCTTCCAAGAGAAATTAAAAAGACCAGGACAGAGGGAAACACGCATATGTGAGAGGACTTGGTTTATGGATAGATGGTAGAAAGCAGGAAGTTATTCAGTAGAAGGTAGAGGGCAGAAACCCGGCATGCATCACAGACACTGCTAAAAAGTGAACAAGTAGTAGTAGTAGTGGAAAGAAAAGATGGCAACAGTGTAAGAGAGGCAGGAGGAGCAATCCAGATGATGTCACCAACCAGGCATATGTCACCTGATAAAGACAAACGTAGGGAGACCTTGAGAGCAGCCGCTGAATTGGACGTGCGAAGGTAAACCAGCTTAAGTATTGTGTCTTTTCTGAGTGGAAGTATAATGGCAGTGAGACAGGAACAAGACATGAACAGATGACCAGGAGCAGAGCTAAGTTGCATGAGTTTTAGATTTGAGGGGTATAAGGGGAGTTGGTGATTATATGCTGGAACGTTGAAGGTTTGTTAAGAAAAATGTCAAATGGGGAAAGAATGCAGTTAGTTATGATATTTGATGTGTTGGCAATAGTGGAATCATGGTTAGAAAGAGATATAACTATTGAGCTCAATGGCTTCAAGTTCTATAGTAAAGTAGGTGCTAAGAAGAAAGTTAAAGGACATTGTCAGGGGGAATTAGTGTGTTTGTAAGACAACGTTTGGCAATGAAAGCGTTTAATGATTTAGGGGATAATTCAGTGCTATGGTGTGAAATAAGTGAAACATACGGAAGTGAAAAAGTTTGTTTAGCAACAGTATATAACCCACCAAATACTTCTGAGTTCTATAACCCAAATTGTTTCATAACTTAGGAAAGGACATGGAGGTATTGCAAAACAAATATGGATACAGAAATTTTGTTATAACAATTGATTTTAATGCAAGAATAGGGAGGGTTTGGTACATTTTGTTTACCTAGAAAATGATGCTAGGGAAGGGCTATTAAGATAAAATATATAATAAGGAAGGAAATATGTAGTATTTATTTCTCCTGCACCACATATATATTTTTTTAATACAAAAGAGACACAAATAAAAAAAACCATTACTTTTAAATATAACAATTAGGAACAATGCCTTTGGCAATTCCAGAAGGCACTGAATCCAATCAAAATTTATTCCAATTTGATTGGCTCAGCCCCCCAGTCCCCGGTTCATCAGCAGCTACCTACTGGAATATCCAGGGGACCAGGCTTTGATCCAACCAAAAACAAAACACAAAATTAAAAGTAATTTATATATTCAATACAGTATTAAATTATATTTCTTACAATACTAAACCTTTCTTCTTTTTTAATTAAATCCATTTGGCCAAATTTATATCCTTTAGAGTTGCTTATTCCTTAAGGCCTTATACACACTAACACCCAGTATATTGGTGTATAAGGGTCCTGTTTAACTAATATTAGATAACTAGCCCCATACCCTGCCCTACTCATTCCATCCTCCTTTCACTATCTGACAATTTTATTCTCAAACACATTTTCTAAGTATTTTATACCCATAACCATTTTTGTCTTACCTTGCCTATATATTTTCCTAGTTCCTTAATGTTTTAATCTGATTTTAAATTTAAAATTCTTCTACCTATTATTTAATCTGGTAGATTTTCCTATTTTTTTAATATGAACTGTTCCCTCCAAAACTTAGTTTTCTTACATTCTAGTATACAATGCCAAGTACTATCTGGTTCTGCACACATAGGACATTTCCCTTAGTGTGTCCATTTTTTAATCCACTTAAATATTTTATTCCTGTTCTAAACCATGCCAATCCTTCCCTTCCTACCTTATCACAAATTTCAACATATCTTTCTCTTCCCCACACATTTTTTAGTATACTATATAATTTCAGAGATTTTTTGGGGTTAAGATTTGCCCATATTTCCTGTTTTTCTATTTCCTCATTTCTTATTGTTGTCTCTTTCCAAAATCCTTTACCCAACCTTTCTCCCTCATACCATATTAGTCCCATGCCTGCTTCTTGTACGATATTTTGGATTTTAGATAACCGAGTTTATCTCCCCTTGACTTTACCTTGTGCTACCAGACATTGATTAATAATATTCTCGTTCTCTAGTCTCCCTATTCTATACCAATATTTCAATACTCTTTCCATGACCTTGTTTTTATAGCCCAATCTTCCTAGTAGTTCCATTAGAGCAACCTCATTAGGTGAAGATCTAGGTAAGTCTAGAACAATTCTACAAAATAATCTATTTATCATATTTATCCCTTTCCATCCTTCATCTGGGCCCCAAATTTCTATTCCATACATCATTCTGCTCTCCACTATTGAGCCATATATTCTCTCTAACCATTTTACTTGCATATTTGGTATTTTGTTTACACAAGATCTGATTACACTCATGGCTACTTTTCCTTCTGCTAGTGCTTTCCTTTTTTGATCACTCCATTTCCCATTACTAGACAATCTAACACCTAAATAATCAATTTTCTTAACAACTTCAATTTCTGTGCCCTCCCACCACCATTTTTCCTGTTTTTTTAATTTGAAACCTTTTTCCCCATTCTCTATAAAAAGTGTCTATAGTTTCTAATGATCATTTTAATCCTATACTTGTTAAAGAACCTGTTACCAAATCATCTGCCAAGAGCAGACCCCGTATCTCTATATTATTTATAGTTGGCAAATGTACATTACCTCTGCTAATTTCATCTAAAACATCGATAAACAGATTGAAGAGAACTGGGCTTAATTTACATCCTTGTCTTAGACCTACATTGTTTGATATTTTTTCTGTAACTCCACCTCTGTCATATTTGACATAAAATTCATTTTCCTTATAAATATTCTGAATTACCTTTATAAAATTGTGGCTTACTCCTTTTTTTCTCAGTTTAACCAAAGGTGCTTCTCTAGAAATTGTGTCAAAAGCTTTTTCCAAGTCCAGTAAAAACAAATAGATTCTACTTCTTTTGTTACTAAGATATTTTTGACTAATATTCTAATTATAAAGATATTGTCAACTGTTCTTTTACATTTCCTGAAGCCTGATTGAAATGCTGAAATTTTCTTTTCTTTCTCTGCCCATTCTTGTAATCCTCCAGTGAAAACTCTCCCAATAATTGAAAGTAAACTAATTCCTCTATAATTTGCTGGGCTACTAATATCACCTTTACCTTTATAAATTGGTGTTACAATTCCCCCTCTCCAATTTTTTGGTATTATTCCTCCTTCAAAGATTATGTTCAGTAATTGCCCCAGTATGTTTAATCTGTTAAGGTCTTCTACCCAAGCTTTCCAATATTCCACATGCTTTGTTAGGTCTTAACTTTTTAATTTGTTCCAAAACTGCACTTGAAGTTATTTTGCTGTCTAACAAGTCTATTTTCCATAAATTATCAATATTCAAATTATCTTGAATAACCAAAGTTTTTAATTCCAAAAGGCCCTGAAAAAACTTATACCACTCTGATGGTGGTACCACATAATCTCCTCCCTTTCTTTTGCGCATTTTACCTATCATTGCCCAAATTGCCTTGTTGTCATTCTTCCTTGCTGCCTCATTTAATTTCTGGCTAAGCTTCTCTCCCCACTCTTCCTTTTTTACCTCTAATAAGCACCTGTATCCCCATCTTTCTACAAGGTAATTGCCCCTATCTGTCTCCTCTCCTGTTTGTCTCCAGAATTTTAGCTCCCTCTGTACCCTTCTTCTTGTATCTGCACATTCTTTATCATACCAGCTATCATTTGCTTTTAACTTTCCCTCAAGTACTTTCATTTTGTTTCCTGCTTTTTAACGGCCTCCTCTATACTGAAAATACATTCTTCAACTTTTCTATTCTGTAATAATTCTAACAGATATCTACTCCCTTTACGTTCCACTTCTTGATTTAACTTTTTCTCCCTCCTACTATCTTCTATTGTTTGGATCTCCATTCTTAATGGGAAGTGATTACTTGCACTTATCATATCCATAATCTCAAAGCCAACTATATACCTATCCAGACCTAAGGTATATAACATATAATCTATAACACTTTGCCCATTTTTATTTACAAAAGTGAATTCTCCCATCCCATCATTCCCTTTCACTCCATTACACATCAAGAAGTTGTTCTCTTCGCAGAACTCTATTAATTTTTTGCCCTCATTATTGAAAACTTTATCATTACTGCAACACTTCTCTAAATTTGCTTCTATTGGACCCTGCAGTGGTTTTAAAAATATATGTGTTGGCGTTGATGGTTAATTAAATTGTGTAATAGATAGAGGGAAGAATTTGGGAAAGAAGAATTCGAATTGTTAGGTTTTTGGGTGTATAATCTCAGGAGTAAATAATACTTTCTTCCTCTCCGACGAGGTTACTGCTGTCTTACAGTGATGCCCCGGCTGTTGAGACTCTGATGCTGGATGCTTTTATGGCACTATGACCATAGGGGAAGGAGTATATGCAGATTAATAATGTTTTTTTGGTTATGGAAGATGGAACACAATTAATTGTTCTTGAACCATTGTACATAAACTATTGCACTTAACTAATGAAGAATGTCCACTTAATTCTTGCAAAACTAACTATCGATTTCCACTAATTTATCGGAACTGAGGAAGTCCGTCCACTGACCTTGCCTGACTGAATACTCTTGCCAGACTGCAGGCCTCAAAATTGCAAGACTAAGTAAAATGTGGTCTGCGTGACTTTTCCAGGTAGTGGATGGCTTCTTCCCTTTCTTTTCATCTCTATAGTCACCAAATATTTTTATGGTATCTACCCCGCTTAAGAAAGGTTCTAACAAAATATCAGTTAACACCTTCTCCAGAATTCTTTACAAATATTGCTACAAAAGGGCTACGGAAATTTCCAGGTCAGATTTTATGACTAGGGTAGCTTTCTGTGCCTTGGCAAGAAAATAACCTTTTAGACCTAATATTCAACACTTGTACAGAAAATGACATTACACATGACTATAACGAAGTTACATAAAATTATTGGTTACAATCAATCTAATTAAATGCAGGGGTGGCAGCTCATAAATATTGCATCAACCCCAGGCATTAAAATCTACCCTAATCTGTTCTTCCCCTATTCTTGTATTTAGATCCCCCACTATCATTAATTCTACATCTGTAAATTTTTCCTGTAGTTCTTCAATATTTATTATCAATTTAATAAACAAATTTGAATCACAAAAGCTTGAAGATCTAGGTGGATTATAAACAATACCTAAATACACATCTGTACTTCTTCCACATACATCACTGAATTTACACCACAGCACTTTATCACATCCTAAATTCTTTTGAACCTTAATTTTAAAACTTTATCTCTTCTCACAAATAACCCTATGCCACCAGATACCCGACCTTTTCCCTTAACTTTCACCCCTATTTTACCATAATAATCATACCGCGTGACATTGATATCAGAATCATTTAATATCTATGTCTCTACCACTGCTAGCACATCTGCCCACTTGATTATCTGATTAATGTCACCATTCCGTATTTTCACTATTAACTCTTCAACATTCTAGCATATTTTAGATAAGGTACACAATCCCTACACTGAATCCTTTCTCCCAAACCTATAGTGCTCCAACTTGACTTTGCTTTGTCTCTCTCGCCTCTTTGTCTGATGTGACTCTTCCTTCCGCTACCTGCATAATACTTTCCCCAGGCATGGAGACTACACTCAACCCCGCCTCGTTCCACATATTCAGACCAGCAATAGCACTGCTTGCTTCTCTGTTGACATCCTCTCGCAGCTGTTGAGGAGATTGTACAATGCGTCGTGGTGATGTCATCAGCTGTTCATCTTTCCCCTTTCTCCTTTTTCCATTTCTTCTCCACCGCCACCTTGAATTCCGGGACTTTGATTCTCTCTGCTACCTGAGCCTGCAACTATTGTATTTCATCCATTCATGTCCTGTTTCTTTTCATCTATGAAAAGGTTCAAACCCCTAATGTATGCAATTCTTGCCTTCTTCTCTGGCTTTTTTCATTTGCCTCTATAAAGTAGCCCTATTTTCCCTTTCTTCTTTCCTGTAATCTTGCTCAATGAATATCTTCGTACCCCTAAGTTTTTTGTATTTTCCAGCACCATCCATTTAAATTTCATGGTGGTACACTTGACAAGTATCAGCCTCGGACTAACTCCTTTTCTACCAATTCTAAAGGAGTCACTTATTTCCCAGCCCTATAGTTGGATCCCCAGCTTTACCTTACATATTTCTTCAACCTCTTGCCACGTTCTCTTCTGTCTACTTCCCTGCATTCCAAAAATAATAAGGTTTACTTTCCTGTTATTTGTGTCTGCTTTTTCCAATCGCCTTATCCTTCGGTCATGGTTCACGAGATCTTGTTCCACTCTTTGTTGATAGCTGGCAACAATCTCATATCTTCGGTTAGTCTGCTTATTCTCGTTTCAAGCCTCTTCTCCATCTTTCTCAATTCAGTAATTTCTTCTGATATTCCCTTTAGCATTCTGACGACCTGCTCGATTTCCGGACCACCAGGATTTAATTCCACTCTGCCGATCACCAATAATGGTATCAACACAAAGTCATACCAAATCATGGTCACTTGATCCCTGAAACCATTTTCTTCCGTCTTAATTTACCTTTTATTAAAAAGACCAATTCTGGCGCGATAGATTTCTGTCGAAATATCCATTACACCTGCTGCACACGGAGCGCGTGTAGGCACGTCCATCCTCGATCAGCTTCTGCTCGCAACTCCAGGAAGGAAATAAGTTATTGGACTTTTGTGATAAACATAATTGGTGATTTGTAATGGTACTAGAGGGAAAGATTCTAGGGGTGAGTTTACTTTTGCAAATAACAATGGTCAAAGTATTGTTGATTATATGTTACTAATGCTAGAATTAGACGAATATCTGATAGATTTCCAATTTATGGATTTAGTAAGTACTAGCAGTCATTTCCCATTAAAAGGGAAATTTCAAAACCAGTTTAGGAAAGTGGTGTAAGGTAAGAAATATGGACATAAAATTAAGAGATATAAATGAAATGATGAGAGGCACAGGCTTCATAAGAGAGTTAGGAATTAATTTTAGATTATTTAAGCTCAATGCAGAATCTCTAATGAAGGTAGGGAAATTAGGGGAAATAATGGAGATTTTAGAGAGGTTGGTTAAACAAGCAGGGGTTAAGATGAGAGTGAGAGAAATGGGTAAAAGATACAGGAGGGTTAGTAATATAACGAATATAGAATTGATAAAAAGAGAGTTGAAAGAGAATTGAGAAAATGGAGACAAACAGGGGAACAGGCAGAAAAAGAGAACTTTATGATTGAAAGGCTGGGATATAAATCCCTCATGAAGACAAAAAGGAAAGAATGGGGCCAGAATATTAGTAAGAAAATACACGAGGCAATGAGGACAAATGGCAATAAAACAATGTGGGTGGTATTTAAAGAGATTATATAAAAGGAGAGTAAATGAGAATAATGTCAATGCTAAATAATGGTGTTTATGCTTTAAGAACCTTTTAGGGAAGAGGAGATATTCCACCAGGGGGATGGATAATGGAAAAAATACATTAAGTTCAGATTATTTGAATAGACAGATTGATATAAACAAAATAAAGGAAATAAAGGAACAGATAAAAAGAATAAAAAGAAATAAAATTTGCGAGAAATGGGATTCCAGGGGAATTCTGGAGGGCATGGGGTCAGGAGGATGATAGAAGTATGTTATTGGCATAGATATTTAATTCAATATATGAAGGGACTAACGTTCCCAGAGGTTGGGGAACAGCAATACCTATATTTAAAGGAAAAGGTAATTTAAACAAACCAGCTAATAATGGAGGAATTAGTCTATTATCAGTCTAAGGTAAGCTAGTAGGCATTTTGGCGGAAAGGCTTCAAAATTGGGCAGAACGAGAAAATAAATTACCTGAGTTCCAAGCAGGCTTCAGGAAAAATAAGAGAACAGTGGATAATGTCTTCATTATCAATAAAATGGAAGAGAAATATTTACCAAAAAAGAGAGAGACTATATATGTTGTTTATGGATTTTGAAAAGGCATTTGATACAATTAAGTGCAAGGCATTATGGTCAAAATTGTATGGGATAGGAGTTAGTGATAAGTTTATAAAAGCATTACAAAATGTATACTATGAAAATGAGTACTGCATTAAGATTGCCTAGGATAGAATGACTCCAAATCATTTGAACACATTAGATCTAAGACAAGGATATAAGTTAAGTCCCATACTGTTTAACTTATTTGTTAATGATATTATAGAGGAAGTTAGCAAAGTTAATACCTACATGCCCACAGTTGAAAATGTTGAGATTCAGGGACTATTATTTGCAGACGATTTGGTTGTGGGGTCAATTACCGATATTGGTCTAGCGAAATCAATTGAAGTCGCTAAATTCTATAAGAAGTGGGGACTAAAAATAAATATTCAAAAATAATGGTTTTAAGAATGGAAACAAGCTATGCAAGAATGAGAAATGGTATTTGGAAAGGGCAGAAATTGAGGTGGTTAATAAATTTGACTATATGGGTATTAGGCTTAATAAGAATGGAGGATGGAGAGAACAAAAAAGAAATGTTCTAGCTAAAGGTATTACTGAAAGCTATTGAAAGCTATTACTGCCTGTAGGTATTAAATACCAAAAGTGCATATGAAGTGGTTGGAGAAAATATATACAGTAGTAATAGAGGCTAAAATGTTGTTTGGGGTAGTGATGAGAGATGGCTAAATGTATAATTGATTCACAAAATTTCTGCAAACAAATTATGGTCCTACCAAAAAGCTCACCAAATTGGGGTTGCACAAGCTGAATTATGCAGAGTAGGAAGTAAAGGAAAAATAATGACAAGAACTTTGAAATGTTGGTTTAAGATTAAGAATTTAGAACAAAATTGTATTTTGAAACATGGTTTAGAGACGCAAACACTTGGGTTAGTAGAATCAATGAGATTATGGAAAAAATTGGCTTGACTATGCTGCCGCACAGTCAAGCCAACTTTCTCTATGATAGAGAAAGTAAAGAAAGAGGTTTTTAGGAGTAAAAAGTCATTGAGGGTTTATAGGGGGTTAAAGGAAATATGGAATAGAGAGAATTATGTGGATGAAGGTGACATGTGGACGAGGGAGGGAATCACATGGGCCCGGATAGGGGTAGTGAAATTGAAAGGAACAAGAGGAGGTTTAAATATAGAGGTATGTCCAATGTGTGGAATGTAAAGAAACTAAAGAAATCAGAGCAAAGAGAGAGTGGGATAGCTTACCATTAATAGATAAGGGGAAACAAGTTGGTGAATTTGAAAACAAGGCAGAAAATCTTGGAATTTAGGTATTATTTAGTAAGGTCAAACGAAAATGGTTGAAGAAAATAAGTAAGAAATGAGGAACCAAATTGGGCAGAAACATATTTTAAGCTGGTTTTTGATTGAGTTAATTTTGTAGATGTAAGTTGCCTTATAGTTGATAACCGCAATGTTGAAACTATTTGTGCTATTTGGTTATACAGCAACTCAGGTAGATTTACTAGAATGATTATTGTTGTATTTTCTTGTATGACTGAGTGATTGTAAAAGAGTTCTGTGGAAACTTGTTGTATTATAAAATTCAATGCAATATAAAGATATGTCTTTGCCTTTGTTTGATAGACAATATCAATAGTGAGATGTAAAATTGAAGCTGACACTCTAAAATAAAATAAAGTTAAAGTTTTTTTTTGAAGTTGATACAAATTTAGAGAAAAACAAAAACATTATCAATAAGCCATAATTACCAAAAATTTAGATTATTATGCTCTTTTATTATATTTTTGAGGGACTTCTAAAAGTGCGCAGAGCACTTGCTCCTGCTCACAAAAGTATGCACACAATTCTAAATAAAAAATTGCACTACCACAAATTTTGCACATAGTCTCCCTGGTGAGCAGGAGGCTGAATTTATGAGAATAAGTCAATAGAATCTCAGACAATATTAGGTTTAAGTCCCTACATCACATGTGATAATGATCATCTTGATACCACCATTGCTTTGATTCACATTACCATCAGTCATGGAATAGACCAAATCTTCAAGCCCATGCAAGCTTAAGTAGCAAGATCATGCAAAGAAAATTATAAGTTTTTTTTTTAATTACAAAGTCTCCAAAAGTTAATGAAATATAAATTTAGCAATGTGAACAATATATAAGGATGATACACAGAATGACCTCATAGTGTTTAATTTCCAGCCCAAGATGATAGTGGACTTCATAGAAATCGAAGTTTTATCAGTGGTGACTGGTTAGTGACTAAAATATCGAGTCTGCTACAAACATACAGAAGCATAAAATGCAACTTAATTCCAAAAATTAAGTAAATGCAGTGCTACTTTCTACTGTAGAACATGTTGAATTTTTCTATGCCTGACACCAGTTAGCATCTGCAAATGATGTTCTTTTATGAATTGAATTTATTGAAATGCTAAGAAAAATACAAATACAAACTATGAAGGGGCCTCCGCCTTTTAGGTATGACCCCTCACAAATACAAAAAAATTTAAATACAATAATTGCTTTTGTACTATCACCTTTATCTAAATTCTAATATAATTAAACAAAATACAATATTTCTATGTTTACGGAATTTGGGAATCCACACAGTGAAAACACAGTGTGTTTGTGAAACTTAAAGAGAGTTTTAATGTGACGACATGATTTTTAGTGTTTTACTTTAAATCAAAATAAGATTACAATATTTCTACCTTGATTGAAATGGTATTCCTTAAATATTTTTTTCCACCAAAATAAAAAATACTTTTCTGTTATTGTCATTGGCATTGTAACCAAGATCTTTAGTAATTTTATTACTTTTCAAAACATATTGTAAATTAATTGATAACATATGCTGCAGCCTCCTATAGTGTATAATTAAACAAAATACAATATTTCTACCTTGATTGAAATGGTATTCCTTAAATATTTTTTTTCACCAAAATAAAAAATACTTTTCTGTTATTGTCATTGGCATTGTAACCAAGATCTTTAGTAATTTTATTACTTTTCAAAACATATTGTAAATTAATTGATAACATATGCTGCAGCCTCCTATAGTGTTTCTGGAATTCTGTCTCTCATAAAGTTTATGGAGCTCTTTTCTTCAGCTTATTCTAATCCAGATTGGAATATATTGAACAGCAGCTTCTGGAAAATTCTCAGAGAAGTAGCTGAAGTTGGCAGTGTTACCAAGTTAACTAGTTTACCATTTCACTGCAGGTTCATGACGTAAGGACTTGAAGTGAGAGTGAGTGTAATTCAATTGCACTAATTTGACAGTTCATGCCACATTTCGTAATCTGCTACTGCTCCACTAATCTACTACTGTACTTTGTTATAGTGGTTTCACTCTGGCAGTCCAGTCAAGGCCACATATATAAATACCCACTCTTACTTTGTATATGTCTCTTTCTACAGTTTCTCTTCCCTCACTGCTTGAAACCAAAGTTACATAGCTCAGGTTGGTATCCAGTGAAACCATAACCAAAGAGAAATGTTGTTAAAAATATATTCATGCTACATTGAAAATATCTTGTACTATAAAGGAACATGTATGTGTCATTTTATTAATGTCAATATTGTTAAGGGGCTGGAAGTTTCTGAACTTAAAACGGAAACTAACATCATTTACAGTTTTCGTTTGAAGTATGATATAAACATACAAACTTATAAGTTTGGTTAGAAAATGGATAAATATTTCTTGCATTAATATATCTAATCTCGAAGGAACACAACACCACCACTCTCATAGTAAACACTATTTGATAGAGAAGTGGGGGAGCATTGTGTATTTGCAAAAATTGAGTCATTGGCTTTCGACTGTTGTCTAATACCACTCATATTTGAAGCCATTTGCTTATGAAAAATACACTATTCACTTAACAGAAATACAGATATTGCTAGTGCTGCCATTGCCAAAAATACTACCTAATGCTAGAGGGGAAATGAGTAGAATGGGAGAACAGTTGCAAAGCAGGGAAAAATAGCCTTTGGTGAATTGGTGAAAATGAAACAACTTTAATGTAACAGTTAACCATTTGATAACATGCTCTTTTGCACTCAGTGCATCTGTTTTGCATTTTCTGTGCTTACTATTTCTATATTGCCCAAATTCAAGCAATACTACTTATGGAACTGTAATTGAATTTGTGATCAGAGCAGTCCAAAGAGTATTGGAAAACAGTAAATAAGAAGTATTTCTCAATATTTCTTGTTTTAAACACATTTAATTGTGTATATTTATGCAACACAAACATTTTAATACACTTTTTCTTACACTTAACAGATTTGATATTTATTCTTTTGTCATTTACTTTTAACTAGTTCTGTCAAACTAGTTCCCAGAATATAAAAAATTTTCTTTTTCAAATCACAATAAAAATAAAATTAAAATTTGGCATCAATACTATAATGGTGGTAAGAAGTCCAATATTACTTTGGAGTAGCTTATAATTAAGTGCCAAATATGAAAAAAATATTCAGTTTACACATGCTTCACTAAAATATATGAGTTCAAAATTAATACTTCAATATTTATATTAAATATAATTTTTATTAATATGCATTCCATAATTTTTAAAAGGAATTATATTATGATTATGTCATATTTAAAATATCTGCTATTAATTCTGCATTACTGTTAGATTAATGTCTGAACATTAATATATCTGAACAAATCTCTTTTTTCTGTTTCAGATTGAACATGACATATCTAAACGATACAAGAATCGACCAGTGAATATAATGGGTGGGGTCAATGTCTTGTAATCAGTGTTACATCCTTTCTGTAAATAGTTAACACATTTTCAAATGGAAATAAAGGTTTACTTATTTCTCTATTATTTCTAATTTTTTCATATTAAGCCTTACTACTGTGAGGTTATTTGAATTACAGGCTACTTAAGTGTGACTGCTTACTGTGGAAGTGCAGCTGCTGCAACCCAAAAAAGTCCAGTGTTAGTTTCCATGCATAAAGTTAGTATTTTTATTTTAGTTTTTATAGTTACGCTGAAAGCAAAATTGATACTATATTTTAACTGATAATAATACGCACTAACCCATGTTGTAAGAGATGTTGAAAATGATACTCCTCAGTGGCAATACATTGCCAAAATGGGAGATTGCTGTATTTAATCTAATTTTTCTTCCATAAGAACATGATTGTTATTGAGAAATCCTGTCTCTCATAACTTTTTAACAAGTTAGCTAACAGTTCGTTTCTTGCTATTCCCTTACCACTTCCACAGCCACGGGTGGCCAAGGTTGTTAAGGCATGGACTCATGAGTGGGAAATCTGGGGTTCCAATCCTGCCAGGACCGTCCTCCCTGGCTGAGGTTTTTTCCAGGTTTCCTCAATCCTCATAAATGGCAAATGCCAGGGAGATACCCTAAACTTAGGCCTGAAACATTTCCTTCCTTAAAAAAAATTCTTTCCCAATATATAATTTTATCTTGTGTATCATCAGTGTCCACCGCCTATGGTGCCTCAGTAATAAAAATGGGCATTAAACACCATTAAAAAAAAAAAACACTTCTGTACAAGAATCCATTTTTATATATGTTGTATTAAAAACCTGTTGTTCAGGACTGTATTTAATGTAATTTATTATCAATATTAGTAGGCTTATTTAAGAACACTGTTTATTTTTGGTCTCAATCCAGGATGTGAGGGAAGCCATATTAAGATTGTTGTGTCCTTAAAAAAAAAAAAAAAAAAAACACGGACCCTGGCCAGGTTTGAACTCTCAACCATGGGTTTAAGAGGTAAGTACGGTTACCACTAGACCACCAGAATGAACTATTTATATAATCGCATAATTAATAAAGAAAAATTAGCGCACAATTTACATGCATTGAAAGCACCAAGTAACACATGAATGCATAACCAATCTTTGATATAGCCTCCTTCAAACTAGCTACAAGGTTCTACCTGCAAATGCAATATGTGACCTTGACAACTGATTTTTCCCAGAACATAACTGCAATCTGCCAGCTCATAATTAAAAGTAATCTAACTGTAGAATTAAGAATTCATTGGTTTCTATAAATGGTGTATATTCTTGTCAATGAAATTAATTACTCTCACTTTATTTTTATCTGTAAAATGCTTAGAAAAATGTCAGTTTATAACCTGGATTTAGCTTTTTGCATTCCTGGTAATGTAACTAAACATCAGTGTGATGGAAATTGAGTTTTCCTGATAATTGTACCTGGACTTATACCATGTTGAATGCCAAATTTTAGGTCCCCCAAGAATTTTTTTCAGTTTTTATGTACACTTAAAATAGATATTTTTAGATTTATTGTGGTATTGGGATTTTTAGGTTTTCTGCCTTCATTTTTCATATTTTAACAAGGTTTATTTATTTATTTTACAAAAACACTCTTGTCAGAAACCTAAATATTAGAAATGCATTTAGAGTACATTTTACTGTTGCTTTTGCTTGCCATCACAATAGGCTGCATACCCAAATTTTCTTTTGTGAATGATTTGGTATTATCTTGTTACACAAAAAAACTGTATACATTGTTTATATATATTTATATTGTTACACAATGTTTAATGAAGAAAAAGTTCTCTCAGTAGAACATTATATCATTGGAGCATACTCCATTACTTCGTACTTCATTATCTACAGCACAGATAATTGTGCTGTAGGTTCCAGGGTTAACTTTTCTGTAAACTCTTCTCCCATATTGAAATAAAGACCTTCATGTGCTCAAAGTTAATTTCATTGAATAATTCTATGCAGCTCCAAAGTACAGAAAGTTCCCACTGGTCTGAACATTTTTTATCAGAAGACAGTGCCAGAGCATCTTAAATGGCAGGATTGTACTTTCCAAGTGGAGGGTTCTAGTAAATAACCAAAATTAGCTTTAATATATGCTAGGGAGGCAACCATAGTGGGAGCCTTGGGCAATTTCTTGGCTTTAGTGATGCAGGAAACTTCTGTTTTTTCCAAGTCATTTGCAACATTTTTAATGCTGTTATGCACAGCAGATAGCTAACTTCCCCAGGTGATAAGTATTGACTCAGGTGAAAGAAGTGTTGTTGGTAGTTTCTCTTTAAACATCTGTACGTGGAAGAAATTATTATTGATGAAATCATTCAAATTTCACTAATTTTGTTCCACTTACTTGGACAAGTTTCAAAGGCTGTTGCCTTCATCTTCAGCGTTGGACTTCATGTCCAAGTAAGTGGAACAAAATTAGTGAAATTTGAGTGATTTCCTCAATAATAATTATTATATACTCTATTTCACTGTGAAAATTCCAGCTACTCAAAATTGTCTGTATGTGAAATCAGATTTGTAAGAAAACTTTATTAACAGAAGATACAACACAATTTATATCAGTGGTTCCTAACTTCCTCTGTTAAGACAGCACAAGCCATATGCCAAGCTTGCAACAATCAGCTTGCTGGGTTGTCTGTAGAACTTCCTTTGCCTTTTACCTTAGTTAAAATCTTGGCTTCTGGGTGCTGTTGTGTCTTAGTAGTAAAATTGGTCATGCTGATGTTTTGTACAGGATGAGCTGTACTTTGTCGAAGCTTGAAGATCTGTTGAAGGTCCAATAATATGTAAGCAGCACTGTCTGTCAATAACACGGGAATTTGTTATCCTCATTCTCTGCAGTATACATAAAGCATCCCTCACTGCACAGGTAATTGTACTGTTAGTTTTTGCCATTTCTTTATAAAGATTTAGATATTCATTTTATCATCCATCACATCCACAATGAAATGACCACAGCTGTCATTTGTTTCATTGATATACAGTAGCCATCTGTGTCTTTTCTTATTGCATCTAGAATGGTCTAGTATACAACAACCAAATAATTCTTCTGCAGTTTAGGTTACATATTCTGTCCTCTGATGTCTTCCAAGAAATTTTTCATAATCTGGTTACGTGAGAAGTTTGCTTACACTAATGCCTGGCATAGATGAAAGTTGAAACTATGTTCAGCATTGTCAAACATTTGCTTGCTGTTGCTGCTGAATGTTTTCCTCCAAGCCACAATAGGAATATGCACAGTAGCATATTTATACTGCAAAATTTCTTTTCACACTTAACCTGAAATAAAAAAAAAAATCTTTAATACACTTATCTTACTATATTATTCCCTTAGATCATTAACAAAACAAGAAAAATTAGAAATATCATTGTATTCAACACTGTTTATTTTTATACATTGTTAATTTATGAGATGCAAAATAAAGCATATTTAAAAAGTAGTTTAAATACTATGGCATGCCTGGCAGAAGATCACATGACCTGTATAGTGATCCAATGTTTCCTTGTCATTTAACTGTTTAGTTCCACTATACTGGAATCTAGCCATGGCTTCATGCATGAATCATTGAATGGCTGCATTCAATGATTCTTTTATTTTGTGTTTTTCAGTTCACAATGCTTTTATTTGCTTGCTGTGCTTCTCATAGTGATATTGCCATGTCATGTCATATGTGTCATATATATAACATGTCATATAACAAGAAATAAAGGTAAAAAAAAGTATTATTAATTGGTGATTTGTAAAGAGAAAAAAACCATGAAAATAATGAATTTCTGTTATACTGTATTGTATGTTGACATGAAAACCTGATTCAATGCATGTAGGATACACTCATGCACTAGATGGCGATTCCCTTTTCCTGCTCTACCAAGATAGATAACATTTACATTTATAACTCTAGTTGCTGACATTAAGCAGTGTCTCACATGTTTCGAGGTAAAATATTAATTTTCTCAAAAAATATTGAAGAAATAGAGAAAAAGGATATTTTTATTCCTTTCTAAGATCTATTAACTGGCTTTATTTATAGTACTTAGATCCCCTCTATCCCATATATTAGAGTATTATCGAGATTGTTTTGCATGCTTCTATAGAGTCCTATTGTCTCAACATGCGTAACAATTCTCCACAACACTATAATAAGCATTTTGGACAAATATTCAATAATGGCAAAATTTACAAAAAGTTGTTCCTGCACAAAAATATTTATTAATACAACTGAATCAAGAAAAAATTATAAAAAAAGATACAAACGTGCAATTGGGGGAAATGTTTAAACACATCTGCTTGATTACAAAATGCTAAAATTTAATGCAGTACCCTATAGACAACACTGGGGTTCAATGACTTAAGAAGGATAAACGTCTGACCAGTTAGGAGGACATGTGATTGCGAGCCTGTCGGTCCTAGTAGTCTAGTGGTAACCACACTTGCCTCTTAGACCCAAAATCAGGGGTTCAATCTCGGCTAGATTGGGGCATAAAAATCCTAAGTATGGCTTCCTTCTGGAGGGAAACAAAGCCATGTATACTATGTTATAGATTTACACACGTAAAAGAACCTGAAATTTGAAAGAGGCCCCTGAGCAAAATTTATATGCTGTTTCAGGACTTGAATTGAATGGGATGCTTATAACCTGAGATGTTAAAGAGCGTCCATAAATAAGCCAAATAAATAGCAAGATCTGGTCACACATGTCCACTCTGCTACTGTTCTCCTTGAAGAAAAATTTGTAATGGTTATTTCGGGTGTCTGCAAGTGCCACTTCGCATACTAAGGGCAGGTTAGTATCCTCGCTTACATTCATCTCTCCTCTCAATCTAGCATTCCACTCACAGGATGGCTTCCTATTTGATTTCATCTGTAGGTAGGTTCATTTTTGAAATGCTCTTTTTAGCAGTTTCAAACAAGCTGTAATACAAAACACACTAGTTTACTAATTAAACATTTGATAAATAAAAGCATATAAAACATTAAAGCAAGGCATTTATCGATGAAATACAATATGTTATTCAGAAACAAGTTTAAAGTAATGAAAGCCTTAAACAAAATACATTACTAGCCGTAATGTATTACGTAATACATTGTAAGTATTTCATTTAAGCACAACACATTCACTACTATCGTATAAAAATCAAATTAGTAGATGGTGAGAAAAGAAAATCACGAATAATAATAAAATAATAATGATTATAATAAAAGTACACAAATACAGCAATATTGTGCGTAAAATATATAAGGTGTACAATTAAAATTATTCTTGTTCCTCCTAGATACAGATTGAACGCTTATTCTAGTTTAGCTTGCATTGCAGCCATTGCGGAAATTTCAGTGCCTGCTTTAGTAATGAACTTAAGCTTCTGGTAATTGCAACACCTTTTTCTTTCTTAAGTTACCAGAATGATGTGACATTCTATTTCTTTGATAGATGCTCCACAAGAGTAAGGGAATGTCAGGTGAAGATTAACACAAACGATGGTCCGAAAATAAATGATACATTATGGTGAAGTGACCAGCTGCGTAAAAAGTTACAGTTTAGAAATGGGTGGAGTTATTATTTTTATTTGTCTTTCTTTCTTTTTGTATATAACTATATGGCATGATAGGATCTATCCTTGAATAATTTTGGATCTCCTGAATTCATATACTAAAATCGCTGCCTTTATACAGATTGGTTTATATGACTTGAGAGTCAATAATTTGGACTAATTGAGAGTCCAGATTACCTACTTGTGTATTAGCATTTTCGGCTAACATTATTAATACAAATAGAAAAGTTTGAAAGAGTTGAAATTCAATTGCAAAGCAAAAGAAAGAAATTTTATTTTTATTAACCATGCAGTAAAGTACTTATATCAGACATTTACTGAATTAATTCTTAATTGCTTTTTGAACAAGAGTTGCTATTCATTTTTGGTAGCTATACTTTTTATTGTTATTTTTTACACTAGACCTGTGCATTCAATTTCTGTTTAGCAACAATAAACTACCTACAGTACAAAAAGCAGAATAGCAACAAATAAATCTCAAGTAAGCAAACAGTACCAACAGCGCTGCTACTGGAGGGGCGAATGACTTCGGAAACTGTCTAGCTGCTGCTATAAGCGAATCGTTTTATTACTAATCCGGAATTTCGAAGCTTTGGATTTTTGGTGTCCAGCAATAATGGGGCATCTCATCTTTGACCAGTTTATGGGGCATGAAGCATCTTTAAATTGCGAATGCTCCTTTGGCGATTATAACAGCATGCTTTATGCCTCTGGGAGAAGCTTAGATTTAGGAGGTTATAGACGAGCTCATTATGTAGCTTGGGTTGACTTTCGCTAATATAAATTTCTAAACCTGTTGCATACTTTAATGAAATTATGAGCGGAACATGCTTTCGAAGGAGGTTTATACTCCTACATTATTGAATTTCGATGTTCGGTGTTAAGTCCTACATGATTACTCACGAGTCTCGGTGACAATGCTTTTCTTGTCCATTCTATAGCATTTTCTCGCTATGCAAGAATCTAAGAGAATTGCCTAGACTTGCAAGTGGCGCTCATGTGCTAAAACAAAAATTGAACCAATTCGCACATGTATAAGAAGAGGTAAAGAGAATCAAGTAACTTATGCATGCACAGGTTAGAGTAGATAGAGTACGTCAAGTTTATCATAATCCCGAAAGGCAAAGTGAGGAGTAATAGTGTTTTAATTTATTCAACTCTGTGCGTTTTACAATATTTCATGCAGTGACACTAAACAGAGTTCTGAGTAATAAGTAAAATCATGGTGCTGCGTACAACTCTGCAAATCGTCGGAAGGACTGGGGCACTTCTTTGCATAGGTAAGTTGGTTTATGTATATGAGGCATTAGGATAAATGAAGAACTATCGAAATTTTGTTAGGTAATTGTGTTAATAGAAGACAGTGTTTGAATAATTACTTTTATGGGACCTGGATGATTTTGGGATACCTCTCTAAAACCAACCTGATCTTTACACCTTAAGAAAGGGTATTAAGAGAGGACGTTTCAAAATACATATAATTACACCACCTTTTAAGACATTTTACTAATAAAGTTAACGATTTCTACGGGTTTTTTTTCCCGGCTCATCTCTTAAAGCTAATCACAAAAAAGCTGTTAATATTCCATAGATACATTTTCAGAAAAATAAGTATATTTTGATATTTAATGTATCCTGAGCATGACGGATATATGATACCATACTGGCATAAATTGTCATGTCCTCATAGTTAACAAAATACATCTGTATTCAATAGTGCATTCAAGCTATATCTAAAACATTGTTAAATTAAAACCTCTTAGAATGTTAAACAGGATACATATATTAAAAAAAAAAGTGCAAGAAATAACACCCAATCTTTAGAAATGGGACAGATGTTTCTGAGCGCAATATCGGAATGAGTACTAAACGGTTGCATGGCCTTCCAATAATAGTGTTGAACTGAGCATTTTTTTTAGTCTCTGTTAGTTAAATTGCACTTTTGATGTAGAAATGTCCACTGTCGCTGCTTCAACTCGTACTTCAATTACATATGTACATTACTTGGATGTAGGATTAAGTTTACGCTCTGCACACTGGATATTTTGTGTTTCACCAAAGTATACTCTTTTGTGGACATGCTTTAACATGCCTAGCTCTATGAATATGCAAAACTGCTGCTCTTACCCATTCCTGGAGGTAACTACATAAGATCATGGAAAGTGGCCACTCGATCCCTGTTTATGGGGGAAAGAAAAAAAAAAGTGTTGTTGTCAAGCTTAGCAACATATCACACATCGATTGCTATATAGCATTGTTAAAGCCTGAAAGTGAGTGAATATGTAGAAAATAAGCTGTAAAAACACTGGTATGCCAATTTTAACTATGGTTTCTATTCTTATATGCCTAATTCGACCATGCAGAGTATAATTTTCCCTCCATCACGTATCAATTTTCCACAATATGTATAAGAAATAATAAAATGCACTTTCTTACACTCGGTCCCATTAAATTTATGTTCTATTATTAAATGTAAGTTTATAAATATACAACACGTCGGTCCTGAAGGTCTAGTGATAATCTACTTGCCTCGTAGACCCAAAATCGCGGGTTCGGTTCCGGCCAGGATGCTAAAAAGCGTCCATAAATAAACCAAATCAATCAATACAACACTCTTCAGCATAAATTAATATTTGAACTATGCTCTAATTAACGATGTATATTAGCCAAGTTTTTTAATCTGGTGTCCTGAAAAGCCATTTAGAGTTCCTTTTATGAATAAATTTTGGTTCATCTGTTTTTATTGACCAACAATAGTCTGCTGCAATATTTAGAATCCACTTTCCCTGGTAATGTCTTTCCATCTCCTTTATTCCTAGTGAAATCTTT
Source organism: Metallyticus violacea (assembly GCA_030762175.1). Taxonomy (NCBI): domain Eukaryota; kingdom Metazoa; phylum Arthropoda; class Insecta; order Mantodea; family Metallyticidae; genus Metallyticus; species Metallyticus violacea. The sequence goes on along the minus strand of CM060835.1, from coordinate 45,080,918 downwards.
CACCCTGCTTCTCGCTAACACAACCAAGCTTTTCCGGGAAAAATTCCAAGTGAGAGTGTAGGAAATGAAGTTGGGCACTCATATTGCACCTCAGCTTTCGAAATCTCTCAAGCAAGGGATTATATTTGGATTCTTGTAATTTCCTGGAAGCTTTTTGGTGCCATTTTTAAAACCAACCCAAGACTATTTTTTCAACAGTGGATAGCTGCACTTCTGAGGATGACTCACACTACTTTAAATGTTTACAGCGTGCAAAAACACATGTACATATTTTAACTCCATCATTGGTTTCGGTAATAGTGTAATGACATCATATCATCCTATATTTTCTAAGTAATATACACCGAAGTCTATGGATTGGGAAGAAATTGACAAAAAACGAACGGGGGGGGGGGGGGCATTGCCAATAGAGGGAAAGCTCGAATAATGCTCTACAAGATTTTCAGCGACCTGTGACCTCAAGCTTACAAATAGATCACAGCTATTTGGTCGTTGCGGTTCATACTTGCAAGGAAACATTGTCACATCTCACGGATGGAATGGGGAGTTTTCTGGTGAAGGTGTATTGACAATGAAAATACTCATATGTTGACCCTAGATCAACTATAAAAAATGACAAAAGTTTACTTTTTTCCGTGGCGGATCTGTCTGTCTTCCAGTAATAGCTTGACTGAACTTGTGGTAGTCAGAGGAATAACGCATTGTCTCATGAAAGACTGGAAATTTCATCAATTTCCTAATTCACTCATGAGAGGTTCTGTGAAGAACTGACGATGAAACTTATTCTCTATTATCCGTTTGCCGTTACTTCCATCCTAACGTAAATATCAAGTTATGCACTTTTCTCATTGGCTCCAGGGCGACTTACACCCCTGGTGTTACGCACAGTATACCCTAAAGAAAATTACTGTTTAAACTTTAGTACCAACTAGTTTTCATTGATATGGGTGAATACTGTAATAATATTGAGAGATACCAGTCATTTATCTTATGTATTTTAATTGCTAGTAATTTACAGCATATATTGCTCTCTGTACCAATACCGACTACACTTATCCGGTCCCAACACGAAAATAAATGGCGACCGAAGTCGCCCTATTGCCAATAGCAAATACGAAATTTTTACGCTCTATTACGTTTACAAGTTGACATCATTTATCATTAGAAAATCTTTCGATGGTTTTTAAGAATCAGAAATTGTTTACAAACAACATTTCTCATGTGTAAACGAAATATAAAATGATTTGTATTATAAACTTCTACTCAGGTAGCCACAAATCTTAATAAAATGCACTAACTTCCAGATTACTGGATACCTTAAAATTAATCATTAATCTTCATCATTAACTTCAAAATTTGCATGGTGTATATTGTTTATCCACTACTCCTTTAATTACTGCTACTTAGGAAATGTAAGTGTGGTATTGTGCTATGCACTGCCTAATTAAAACTTACAAGAGCAAACTATGTTGTGCTAAACACTGTCTATTATGTAAGTTCCTGGTATGATTTCACTAAATCAGTATTAACGCAATAAAAAACTAAAGGACTAACACGCTACTATTTATTTACTTTTAACTATAAACCACTGTAATAAAACAGATAAATGCAACAAACTAAATGAAAAAAAAAAAAAACTCATGTTTTAATAAGCAGCAACATGACCGACGCACTACGGGTGTTGTCTTTGCATAACCTCACTTGCAAACGAATGTTATAAATCCCGCTCATACCATTCATTAAAACTCTCATCATCTCGATTCAAATCCCGCTTTATACGTTCTTTCGGATCTTTCCTTTCTTTGCAAACTCACGCCATCACATAAGATGATAGAATGCATAAATTTGCTCAAGGAATATGCCCTCCCTAACCATAAACTTTGGTAAGAATTTAATATACACTACAGTTTCATCATTAACTGCAAAATTTGCACGGTGTATACTCTTGGTTCACATCTTCCTCAATTGCCTCTATTTAGGAAATGTAAATATGGCATTATGCCGTGCACTGCCATAATTGAAACATACAATAGTAACCCACATTGTACTAACACTTTCTAATACGCAAGTTCCTGCTGTGAGTTCACTAAGTCAATATTAAACTAATGAAAAAGAAAAGAACTTTCTACTGTTGATTTATTTCCAACTATATAACACTGTAATAAACTAGGTGATTGCAGCGAATCAAATTAACAAAGCCAGTAATTAAAAGCATGAACCACATTTCCCACCATTTTGTCTACTGTCGATATTTACATCGGAGTCTGGTAAATAAAGTCGGTCTTTCTGTACAGCGCAATCAGTTTCAATGCAAAGAGGCGTTATGGCGGAGGCATGTGCTGGTTTTGCAAGTTATGTAAAACACCTTCAAGGAAATTCGTTGAAATGTGGCGAAATGGTTATCATTCAAACTTTTTATTAGTGGATTTTGTGAATAGTAACCAGAAATAACAATTGAATATGTTGCATCAGCTGTTTATAGGACTGATAGTGCTACTTAAACAATAGGAACCATGCACCGCATAGTGATATATTCTTATTTGTTTACGTCGGGATAGCAACTGTTTTTTTTTTTAGTTTCTTCACACCTGGTTGTGGAGTTGACAGTTTCCATTGAAAATAACCAGTTTCTCCTCAAACGGTTATTTCCGCATTGTTACTTCCCAACTTGAGCAGTTCATCTATAAAAATATAAAAGTTTTTAGAATAGAAGGAGATTATAATTTTATAGAAACATTTATAATATTGTATTACTACCAGGAAAGTGAGGTCATTCATTTATTTATTTGAATTGTATTACACAAGGAGGGACTTATTGTTTTACTGTATTTTTATCATCATCAATAATTCTTAAAAATATTGCGCAAAATATGAGAAGAAAAATTTAGCGCATTGCTTCTATTGCATCTTTTCTTTCTCAATTTATGCTGTTACCTGCAAGAAAATTGAACTGGGTTAGGGTCATAGGTCAAAATAAAGATGGATAAAGGGGCCTTTTAAGAGCGTGATCCCCTCTCTCCTAATTTATTTCTGTTCGATAGGAATACATTTTGTATTTTATTGCAATACATGACTTTTTTTTTTTTTTTTTTTTTTTACATCATTTAACTATGGTTGAGTTTCAGTTATTGTAATAATTCACCAATTATTTCTGTATCGTTTGATGAACATAAATAATCGCCAAAATATTTGTACCATGATTCTTTGCATACATAAGCACACCAGACAAAAATTAGTCCCTTTAGTGAATGGTAACTAATAGGAAATTCATCCATCCCTGATGCGAATAGCAATGCCAGCAGTTCGCTGTGGCTTGAACTCGACAAGCCTGTGGATGAGGTTCACACGATTTGAAGCCACTCTGTCACCAACCAATTCCGAAATTCGGCGGAAGTCCTGTTTACCGTTGGTCTTGACCCGTTGTTCCAGGTGATCCCAGAGGGTTTCGATAGGATTCAAATCCCAAGTTTAGCTGACCAGGAAAGAATATCCGTCGTACCAGTCAATGGAGCTTGTACCCGATGTACACGGCAAAGTATTGTTGTCCCGGGAGGGGAAAAAAAAAAAAAAAAAAAAAAACCGGGCATGGATTATCAAAGACGCGTTGAACAAAACGCAGCATTTATTCGTTAGGAAGCCGTTTAGAGTCATGTTATTCAAGTGAATATTAACTACGACAAGATGCTCAATTCGGTTAAGTATCCCAGAACGTAAGAGATTTCCTTTGCTTGTATCATGCCTTGTGTACAGTCTTCATGGAATGTGTCAGGCTCTCTACGTCTGACTCGTCACTGTAAAGGGAGAAACGGGAGATATCAAACCAGCGACCCTTTCCAGTCTTCTACTGTCTAGTTTTTATGGCATTTAGCCCACTATTTTGTGTAGAAATGTTGGCAGTGGCATCTTGCTGGGCTCGTGTAAAGATTGGAAATTCTTGCGCAGTGTATGCTCTGAAATCGTTGTATGTGGATCGTCATCGATGATGGTCAGCAATTATTACTCGTCAGTCAGCCCTTTGTTCCAACGACAATTAACAGGCTGCTTTGATGTGTACCGCGTTTCCCTCCATTGCCTAAAAACACATTTGACCGTACTGTGGGATACACCAACTACTTCTGTACACTATGTCCCTTTTGCCCACCCAAATGCAATTACACATTTCTGCTCTTTGTTGCGTACCATCCTGCAAGATATTGAGCACACATTCACCGATCAAAACAACTACTACGGGTATGTTGGACTATAATGCATTCTTACGATGACAAACAACTAACACTATTCTTCAGGAGGGATGTTGTCCAGCTCGCTAACCTTTAGAATTCTTACAGCAGACACATTCTCGTGGGATCGTGTAATTATTCAAACTGATTCAATAGTGGTTTCTCTTCATTATATTTGTATGACCGTCTATATTTGGAGTGTGAGTAATAAAGGTGCAAATGTGGAAACATATCATTGGTAGCTTCTTTAGTTTTATCCTTATTTTTGATTCTTAAAAGGCCACATACTTAAGGATATATTATGTTTTGAACAGTTGTATTACACTTCTGTTTATTATTCAGAGCCTTCATTGGGACGCGTGGCCGGCTTAATGGGGATTCGCCTGCCCTTTTTCTAACTGGTTCTATTCCCCCTCTCTACTCTCTCGCCTTCCCGTGTGCTAACGCGAAGTCTTTGTACTTCACAGGATTTGAACATTGTGAGACTGCGTGTTTCATTGTCATTGTGTGTTAGTGCTGTTAGAATGCCAAAATGTCCCTATACTTTAGCACACAGAATCTTCATGCATGATATATATGTGACAACAAACTGATGTAGAGAAGTTAAGCAGCGATTTATAGATAGATTCCCTGTTCGTGCGCCTCACAGAGAAACAGTTTGTAATCTTATGAATAAGGAAATGGGATGTGTTCTTGATAAGAAAAAGAAAGTAAAACGCCGTGTTCTTATAGAGGAAAAACTCAATGACGCCGGAGAAAAGTTACAACGAAGTCCCAAGAAACCTCTGAGAAAGCTTGTACAGGAACCAGGAATTTCGCAAATCTCAGTCACTAAAATTTTAAAATCAAAACCCTGTAAGATAACTGTAGTTCAGAGATTGCAACTGCGCGATATGTGAGTAGAATTAATTTCTGCAGTTGACTGTTGGATAATATTAATGTTCGTACTATTCACCCACGTTTATTTATTTTTTTTTTCGGACGAAACATGGTCCTGTAGCGACACAAAACAATAGATACTGGAGTGCAGAAAATCGCGATCTTGTATACAAAATTATATTGTTTGACCAAAATAATTGGTGTTTGGTGTGATGCGCTTGGATTTAAGGGACTATGAATATCCGACTCCGCTGTAAACCGCGTGCTTCCCGGTGCCGAGCAAATCCCTGTTAAGCCGGCCACATGTCCAAAAGAGGACTCTGCATGTTCCTCCTTCACTCATGTGATCACAACAAATTGCTTACCTCTAAAGGTGAAAGGTTGTTGCACTGGCTCAGTCAAGATCAACCGTACTTCTCATGACATAATGGAAGACTTTGCTTTTGTCGAATCAGCTCATATTCATCTAATTTACTGCGAAGATGGGGAATCTGCAAATGCGGCAAGAGATCTGTAACGTCACAAGTTTCCACGTCAACAGACTAATGTTGCTATGCATTAAAGATTCCGGAACACAGGATTTTTTCTTTCTCAAATCAAAAGTAAAGAACCACATTGTGATGCTGCAGATGTATGGTGAGAAGCGGATATTTTGATAATAATAATAATAAGAGATGCCTGGAATAAGTATAATAAATTTGGCAAAGGAAATGGAGGTTCCCCGTAAGCAATTTATTGTACCTCAGGCTGTGTCCATCCAAAATTAGTGTTTTAGTTTGTATTTGTTAATTTTCATTGCTCTCTTTGAAGTAGATAGCTGATCACCAATAATACGGCTGAAGGCTCAGCCTGCCTCACACAAACTTAGTAGTCATTCTCCACATCACTGACCGAGAGAGGTTTTTCATGTAGTTTTCGTTACTGTGATAATTAGCCTTAGTCTGAACCTATTTGATGTGCCTGCTCTCTACTGAGATTTTGTAGATTCTGAAGCCCAACAGAACCAGGATGCAGACAATGGGAGTTTAAAATACATTATTTCACCATTTTTGGTGTATTATGGTAATATGGAATGATGTAATTATTTTATTTTACCAATAAAAGTCATATAATGTAATTTATTATTTTTAAAATTCATTCTTAAACTCTCTTAAATGTATTTCAGTTAATGTGGGATTGTATGATAGGTTCGCAACTTTTCACTCTAGCCGTGTTTTCCCTCTACTTCTATGTAATTGTCAACTGCAGTAGAATGACTTATTAGTACTACAGAAAAGGGGATAGTGAAACATCAAGAGTGACAGATACACAGGAAAAAAAGACTGGAAGATTGAGTTCATTCACAAACAGATTTAAGTAAGAGCTTTTTTTAATATTGCATGTAGTTTAATTTCATCATCACTTACATTATTGACAGTCACTATGCCATAATTTGCATAACAGTATTTTATTAAAAACATTACAGAGATATTTCATGAAATATTTAACATAAATTAGATTTTCCATTTATTTTGACATCACATGCCTTAGTCTACCATATATAAAAAAATCATGCTTTGCCATCAAAGGATCAAGTATCTCCAAGAATGGGATATGAATGAAGAGCTGAATTCTTGCAACAGTATAAGAATAATGCTGAAGATTTCGTTGCAGATTAATTACCCATGCTGGATATTTCATTTTCTCATGTGGGCAGAAGACTACTCTTGTGCCATTCATTGTCATAATTTTCAATATAGATTAGTAATGCTGCTGCTGCCTGAGAAACTAAATGATGCTAATTAGTTTACTTTTCCAGAGCTTCTGGTACAGGGACATCATTTGCAATGAAGCACCTTCACACCTCAGTAGAGAATTTTTCCATTTTCTAAATTACTATTTCTCAAATTGATGCATCAAACCTGTTAGTTAGGTAATGAGATCTCTTGGTTTAAATCCACTGGATAGATATTCATTTCTAGATAATTAATGTAGGCAGTGGAAATGCAATACAAAGAAACTTTAAAATAGAGAATCTAGGATGTAGTCAAACTGTGAGCACTGATGTGGGGAAGAATAAGAGATTTTTAGCATCATCTGAAGGAATCTTGTCTTAAAGTTAATGAACATCATTTAGGCTCCTTCTGTAAGGTTGTTGATTTAATTTATTTATGGATGCTCTTTAACAGCTCAGGTCATCAGCATCCCATTCAATTCCAGGCGTGAAACGGCCGACAAATTTTGCTCAGAGGCCTCTTTTTTTCAGGCTTGAGGTTCTTTATCGTGCCATAAATGTGCAACATAGGACCCACAGCTTTACTTCCCTTCAGAAGGAAGCCATACTTAGGGTTTTTACACCCCTTCTGTAAGGAATTAGATTATTGAATTTGGAAGGTTAAGTTAACTTTAATGAATAGAAATTGGCAGTTATAATATTTTACATTTTTTTATTAACAATTCAATGTTTTGTATATTATGTTATTTTAATAGCTATAACTTTACAGTTAATCTTAGTTTGACTAATATTTTTAGAGAATTATGAAAACCATAATATTTATAATGATTTAGTAACAGAAACACAGGCTGAACCAAGTAACTTAAGTAATTTTTGTTTTGTAACATTTTTATTTCTTTAAAAATGAAACACATTTTTTAAATTTATTTTCATAAACATTAACTATATTCATATGCAAACCCTATATATGTGCAACTCTATGTCGCTTCAAATATGCTCTTAGAAAAATGTTCCATTACAGGGCTTGGTCTGTCTAACCTAGCCTTCGCCTGTTGCCTCATTGACTATCCATAAATACAATTTAAACAAAGTCCATCTGATAAGAAGGCATATATGAAATGTAATTTTTTGCCCTCAAAATAACTTTTGCACATGGTGAAAAATATTGCAAATATTGGTGCAACACATCTTTCTTGAGGGCTGCTAATATATTTTATTTGTATGTATTCCCTTCCAACTCTGAATAACATGTTCTTGCAACGACTTCTGCCAGATATATAAAAGTAACAAAGTGTGGCATTACAATTTCATATTTTTATTCAATGAGTAATTTACAAAGAAAGATTCATTAATAAATGTCTGAACAAACAGCAGCATTTGAAAACAAAAACAGAGTAAAACTCAGTTCCTTCACTATTCATACCATGTCCTCATAACAATAATATGTTCTGTAGAAACCTCCAGGGTGATGAAGTACAAACTGCCTTTGTACGTGGACAGGGATATCTGCGAAGGCATTCTGCTAGCTGCCTGTCACACTCACATAGCCTCTGAGCACATATACCCCACTCACTCCATCTTGCCTGACCTAGAGCTGTCAACGAAAAATAGCATTAGCTGAAAAATGTGCATTTAATTATGATAAAATTTAACTGTGGCAAAAATATAAATGAAACATGGTAAATATCTGTATATAATAGCTTCAAGGAGCCAGAGGATGGCACTCAGTAGAGTAGCATTTAAAATAGTTTGAACAATACAAATTTCAAAATTTTTAATTTTCTTATTTCTAAAATACTTTATAAGTAGGCGCATTCTCTTGATGAAATACAAGTACTTTCTCATGAATTTATTCATTTAGTTGGTTTAAAGATTGGAATATGACTGTGGAAATGTGTTAATCCTGTTGAAAGTAATCAATTAGTAAAATTCATTTAGTGTCCCAAAGATTGATACCATTACATTATAGCAGATGTAGCTGACTTTGTCTTCTTTGGTGCTGAACAACAGCTACTGTCCACTGTTTTGACTACCCTTTCAATTCTGATATTTGATAGTGCATCCAAGTCTCATTCACTGTTATAAGACAAGATGCAAAATCAATATTTCCTTAGCTTGTTGTAGTTGAGTTTATAAAATAATCTAAATATTAAGTTTTGAGAGAAATAGAATTATATGTTATTCTTGCATATTCAAACTTAACTTGGATATTCTGTTAAGTAAAGGGCATGCATCACTGGTAGTAATATGTGACATATAAACAAGCTAGGAAATAAGCAATGTGTGGCATGTAATGGTGTTGGAAGATAAGCAGTTATTTTTGCTCTCTCACAGAGAAAATGTCCCACAGTTAAAAATACATCATGAAAGTGTTTATCTGATATAGGAATATTTATATATTTATGAAACAGCAGAAAATTAGTCATATCAGATCCTTAGAAAGTGATCAACAGTGTCACTTATGACAGTGTACGAAAGTGATAAATCACCTTCTTTGACTAATCACCAATTTTTCCTCTGATTTAACAAGAATTTCCAATAAATATTATACTAAATAACAGTGCATCTGTATTATCTTTCAGTATGTGAGTTTAAAACAACAGGTGGATCAAATGAATAAGTGATTACTTTCTAAGTTATGAAACTACTGTCAGAGTAAAGCACCATGAAATGTTACTAGAACGAAGAGGAGAAACAGAAGATAAAAGAAAAGAAAGAGGAGGAGAAACAGAAGATGAAAGAAAAGAAAGAGGAGGAGGAAGAGAAGAAGAACAACAATAAGAACAAGAAGAAGATGGCAATAATGATGAAAAACAATGACAATAAGCTTGGAGACGTGAACTTATTTCAACAGATGATGAAAGCCTCTAGTTTACAATAAGTTATTTATTTAAATTATTAAGAACCAAGCTGTATTTACCATGTGAAAATGTTCTAGCTCTCCACATTCTGAACTGATACTATGAGAATGAGTGGTACCACAAAATATCTGAGTATACTGGATATTACTATAGTGATCAGATATAAATTTCATAATCTGCCCTTGTCTGGTGGCCTACTATAGTTGTACAATCAAACTTGTCAGGCCTCTCTCTCAATAACTCAGAGATTGGACTGTGTAATCATAATGGTAGCCATGCATTCAGCTCCCACCATTCTTTGGAAGTTGTTTTAGGACTTTATCTACTATACATATTTACACAGATGAAGGCAATTGCAGGAATGCTAAAACTTAGTAATTATATGAAGAATCCCAAATTATCAAATGTTGGGTATACCAAGTTAATGAGGGTACTTCTGGTAAATAATTATTGTTAATGGGATCTAGCAGAATAGTACAATTTTAATAAACCATTTTCTCTTTCCATTTAGAATAGAGAACAATGGTCTTTTGGTGATAAGCCACTTATGAAAGGCAATATCATCTGGTACACTGATGGCTCTTAATGTAGCTGGATTATGGGTGTGGGTCCCGGAGGAAAGAGATTCTGTAGTCTTGGTTGATAACTACAGTCTTCCAAACTTTGCAGTTTTAGAATATGTTTCCCAGAAAATTGGATTGAATTGAAAGGTTTATTAGTTTTAGGAATTTCATAATAATTTATGGTATCATTAAAAAAAAAGGCGGTCCTTATGGTGTAGTGGTAACCATACTTGCCTTGCACAAAAATCGTAAGTATGGCTTCCTTTGGAAGGGAAGTAAAGCCGTGGGTGCCGTGTCGTGCATTTATGGCACGATAAAGAACCTTAAGTCTGAAAGAAGAGGCCACTGAGCAAAATATGCCAGCTGTTTCACGCCCTGAATTGAATGGGACATTGTTGACCTGAGATGTTAAAGAGCGTCCTTAAATAAACAAATCAAAAAAAAAAATTGTCAAAAAGATTTATAATAAATGAAATTAGGATAATAATCATCAGGTTACAAGCATCTGAATATAAAAAATATAAACCTTATATGAATGTAAACAAATAAAAATAAATATACAAAATATATGTACAATCTTAATTGATGCTGAATACTGGAATTTCACATTTGAATATTTATTTATGCTTTTTGACCTTGACAATGAAAAGTTTTATAGTTTTAAAAACTACAACATATATTGTCTACATAAACATCAACAAGTGGCATACTAGTAGGAGTTTTTAAGTAAAACAACTACACTGAAAACCATGAACTCTACAGACTATGCTGAAATCACTCGATCTGAAATATGGTTACAGAATGTAAAATATACAATTTTTGGTATATACAGTCCCTCAAACACCCACCACCTAAATCTTGACTTAATAGAAGTTAAACAAAATACCCTAATAATAGGAGATCTGAATGGACATTCAAAACATTGGAGGTACAATTTCGCCAATGCAGTATGAAAAACAATTGAAGAATTTTTGGAAGCAAATGCAGTCAAATTAATATACAAAAACAATGACCCCAAAACTTTTATTCACTATACTGGAGACTCAACAAATCCTGATATGGTTATTGCCTCTTCAGATATTGCAAATCACAACATAGAAGAGTATTGGAAGACATAGGTAGTGGCCATAGAGTCATAATAACTGAAACCATCCAACTACAAATGAATCACTGAAAAGCTAGTTAACTGAAGAGATGGAACTTCCAAAAAACAGATTGGATAACTTTTCTGAAAATTTGAAGATATTCACATGGATAAAAGTCCTCTGAAACTAATCAACAAAGTTAACAAAAACTTGTGTGTTTGTGTTTGTGTTTGTGAAACTTAAAGAGAGTTTTAATGTGACGACATGATTTTTAGTGTTTTACTTTAAATCAAAATAAGATTAACAAAAACTGATTAATACTGCAAAAATAACAATACCAGAGGAAAGGGTATTAGGTACAAACCTTATAGGAATCAGAGATTATCTGCATTAAAAAGAGACTGAGATAATGTAAAAAATATAGCTGAAGCAACAAAAGATTCTAACTTAGTGAGAGATTAGAGAAATAAAACTGCTTTATAAACAGGAAAATAAAAATATACTAAGAAAGAATAATTTAATAAGTTCCTGAATTCCCTTGACTATAGAAGTAATAGCGCAAAAGTACATAAATATATTAATACACTAAATAATGTCACAGAAACAAAACAAGAATCTCTTATTATTAACAACAAAGTCTTTAATCATGATAGAGACGAAGCCAACAGATTTGCCACTCACCACAAATTTGCACATAAATTGAAGAGACAGTGGGAAATTAAATAAAATATTAAAAAGGCATTAGCTTGAAGTACTTGCAGGCCAACAACATCTATTTTATGATAACTTTATAATTCAAGAACTCAACCAAGCAATATTATCTGTCAAGAACAAAAAGAGCCCTGGACCAGACAAAATTCATAGTGAATACATCAAGAATTTAGGGTGCAGAGCTTAAATTCTTAATGTATTCACTATTCTTCAGAAGGTACTACTGAACATATTCAACAAGATCTGGAACAGTAACATTTTCCTGCTATATGGAAGAAAGCCATAATCATTCCAATTAAAGAACAAACCAGCAGGACAGTTAGACAGTTGTAGGCCTATATCCTTAACCTCAGTACTTGCTAAAACAATGGAGAAAATAGTCACTGCAAGATTAACTTATGATCTAGAATCTGAAAATCTCATTTCAGACCATTAAGCAGGTTTCAGAAAGCACTGTTCAACAATCAATCAGGTTTTACATTTAACTCAAGGTATTCAAAATGCCTTCAACAAAAAAGAAACAATGCTTACTCTTTTGTTGACTTCAAAAATGCCTTTGACAAAGTATGGAAGGAGAAGCTTATTTATAAAATGAGTAATATTGGGATAAGAGGAAATATGTTGATGGTTCATGGACCTATTATCACAAAGGTACAAAGCTGTAAAATGGAATAATGTCTTCTCTAAATGGCACACAATTAAAGTAGGCCTTCCTCAAGGTGGTATTTCTAGTCCAATTCTTTTTAATATTTTCATAGATGACATCAACAAAATATTAGCTGACTTCCCAAAGGCAAATATTGGAAAGATATTTTAACTGGTTTAAAATAGGTTTTATATAAAGTAAATATTGGATTGCTTGCAGATGATATCACCATATAGATTAGCAGAATAGACAACACTACAAAAAACTAAAAATGAAATGCAGAAAATTATCAATAGCATGGAAACATGAGCATCCACAATATGGAAATAAACACTAAAAAGACAGTTTTCCAGCTTTTCAGTCTTCAAAACACTACAGATGACTTAGAGCTTAAAATCAACAATGAACTACTACAAGAGAAAGAACATACTAAATATTTTGGTGTAACACTTGACAAAAAATTTTCCTTCTCTGAACAGATTAACAATGTAACTAAGAAAGTGAATAAGAAGAACATATTAAAGAGACTAGCAGGAGTCAAATGGAGAGGATCTATAGGTCTCCTAAATGACACTTACAGAAGATGCATAAAGCCCAATTTGCTCTATGGAAGTGAGATAATGTTTACAATACACAACCAACTTAAATTAAATTGGATACAATACAATCTAGATCCTTAAGAATAATAAGGGGAGTTGTTAAAACAACACCATTTGCTACAATGCAGAGCACAACTAACAACCTGCCAATTAAAATAGAGCTAGAGATTAAAACGGCTATACTGGAACAGAAATTAAAAAGTAATCAACAATGGAATAAATGGTTTCAAACTCCTGACAGCACACAACAATTAAAAACATAACAGATTTAAAAAATTACATACAGAAAGAATATTTAGGCAATTTTTTAAAAATAAGCACTAAACTTGTCATTACACTAACTGATCCTTTACAATATGTAGATATTAACATGAAACTAAATCTGGATACAATGGTTTTCAAGAAGAACATTCCTCCTTAGATATTAAGATTGACAGCACTTAGTATACTAAACAACTATTATCCAATTAATACATGGTGTAGAGGGTATACAGATGGATCTCTTTAAAATTAAGAAGCTGGCTTCGGAATATACTGTGAAGAATTCTCTCAATATATGCATTTGGGACAGTATGCTAACAATTTTGATGTTGAAATAATGGCCATCAGAGCAGCTTAACAAAATCTACTGTATAGACCAAACATAAATAAAAGAATTGTTATCTAAAGTGACTCTAGAGCAGTACTACAAAGCATAATGAATTACAGTTACCCACCAACATGCTTTATAAAAGAAATAAGAAAACTATATCATGCATTCCAGATCAAAAATACAGAAACAGTTTTATAATGGTCCCGAGCCTTGTGGGATTAAAGGGGAATGAGATTGCCAATACTTTAGTAAAAAAAGGAGCCACCATAAAACTAAAACCACTTTTTGAACTAGAACTTCCCTCTAAATTGAAACTCATAGAAAGATTAGCATCTGAACAAGAACAACAATATATATATAAAAATTAAAAAAACCATATGAAATTCCAAATACTCTTATTTTTATTTATTTATGGACACTCTTTAACATCTCAGGTCATCAGCATTTAAATACTCTTAAACATATGTTTACGGAATTTCGGAATCCACACAGTGAAACTTTTGTTAATCTTATTTTGATTTAAAGTAAAACACTAAAAATCATGTCGTCACATTAAAACTCTCTTTAAGTTTCACAAACACACTTATAAAAGTAATTTTGGTACATGTTTCGTGAGGTACATTCCTCACATTGTCAACCAAAACGACGACTGAGGAGTCAATTTCACAAAGTATGTATGTTACTATGCTTGCTCTGGTGGTCTGTTAATGAACTTAAACAATATGTTGTCTGCTTCCGGTATATCAAAATTCATAAGTTTGTATTCATATTTTTTATGTAAATTTTTTCCCATATATTAAGTTCTTTCGGATGTTGAATTGTTTTTAGTAATGTTATGTCCTTCTCTATTTCATGATTCTCATTCCAAAAATGTGCAGCCACTGCTGATTTTTCTACTTGTTTGTGTCTAATATTTCTCCAGTGTTCCTTTAATCTTATCCCCAGATTTCTCTTTGTTTTTCCTATGTATATTTTGTCACAATCCTTGCAATTAAATTTACATAAAAAAATATGAATACAAACTTATGAATTTTGATATACCGGAAGCAGACAACATATTGTTTAAGTTCATTAACAGACCACCAGAGCAAGCATAGTAACATACATACTTTGCTGAAATTGACTCCTCAGTCGTCGTTTTGGTTGACAATGTGAGAAATGTACCTCATGAAACATGTACCAAAATTACTTTTATAAGTGTGCTTGTGAAACTTAAAGAGAGTTTTAATGTGACGACATGATTTTTAGTGTTTTACTTTAAATCAAAATAACTCTTAAACATCTTTGATTTAAACCAAGAAAAATTGGAGTTGCCCAATTCTGCTTAATTGTTGGGCATGATTGCCTATCAGAACTCTCTTCAGGGTGAAATTAATCAAGGACAGCTACTGTCCACTGTATAAGTAAGTGAGTACTATCTTAAATAAAGAACATCTACTGAAATGCAGCCAACTATATAGCAATAAATAAATGAAAAATAATTTGGAAGCTAGGAAAAAAATGATAAATATCAGCATCCCCAATGACCACTAACAACCAACCATATTTATTTATGCATAATGGATTAATGGCATATGTATCTGTAGCAAGTTTTTAACTAATTTTTTGAACATATTGTGTTAACATATTGATAGCTCAATATACAAATTGCTACCAATATGCTATAAAATATTAAAGCTTCTGGAAAGTCTGTGGTAGTTTAGATGTATGTTGCTGGAGGACCTAGTGCTATATTTATGATAATCAGAATTTAATTTGAAGTGTTTGATGCTTTTACTTATTAAAATATGCTGTTTCTAAGATGTAAATGCATATTAATGGTAATATTTTTGGTTCTTTGAATAGTGGTTTGCTTTCAGTCTGTGAGTAAACTCATTTTATGACTAATTATTCTATTCTGAATATTAATACTTGTGAGAATTTTGAGGATAGTCCTTATTCAATTATACTGTATAAAATGACTGAATGTACGTAACAAAAATAAACCAACAATAGGAATTCCATAGGTGTAGAAGTGAGATTAAGATATTTGTGTAATCAGTTTTGGCTTGAGGATACTGTATGGAAAGGTCATTTATATATTGGATTAAGGATGACCTTGGGACACTCCATGTTCTATAAAGGTAAAATTAGACTTTACTGAGTATTTTCTATGACCTGTTTTCTTTCACTTAGGTTTGAAGAGAACCATTTCCAGCCAATCCCCTTACTTTTAAACTGTCTAATTTACTTATTGAATGCTTTGCTGTGGTCCAAGAAATTGGCAATTCTTGTTGTCTTTCAGATGATTTCTAAGAAGGCAAATATAGAGTCACTGATTCCTTTACTTTTCTGAAATTCAAATTAGGAAGTGTACAACACATTTTTGCTAGCCAGAAGGAAGTTTAGTCTGGTGTACTTTACTACTTTAAGTATTTCAGGCACATTAACAGTAGGGCAATGGGGTCTGTAATTTTCAAAGCAATGTTTTAACTCACCGCTTTCAAGATTCAACATTCGTTAGTGTTGTTCATGTTTTTTTATGCATATCCTTTCCCATATGTTTAACTCCTTTGGTTGTTGAACTGTTTTTAATAACTTGATGCATTTTTGTATCTCATGGTTTTCATTCCAAAATTTGATGCCACCCATTTTTCTATTTGCTTATAACAAATGTTTTTCTTTTTATTAACCTTATATAAATTTTTCTGTTTGTTTTTCCTTCATAGATTTTTTCACAGTCCTAGCAATTAATCTGGTTCTGAAATTTTTCTCCTTAGGCCTGAAATCTGTTTTGTTTAAATTTAATAACTATTTTGCACTGTATTGGTTTTGGGATGTAAAGATGATATTAATAATTGAAAATATTTTGAAACTTTGATTGGCTATTGCATAGTAGTTGAATTTTTAAAACACATTTTCTTTTTGGTATATTATAAAGTTATATTTTGTTTAATTCTATTTTGTTTTTGGCATTTTTAAATTTTTTTTGTTCATCTCTTTGCTAAACCCATTTGACTTAGCATTTTCCATTATGTGTACTTATTCATTCTTGTATTCTTTTTTGTTTAGTAGTATATTTACTAGACTGTATGTCATATTGTTGAATGCTGCTTATTTATGTGATCTAGGATTGAAATTGTAGGCTTTGATATAACTGTCAATAAGTGTGTTTTTTCTATACATGCCAAATTCAAGTTTATTAAACTTTATTATCTTCAGATCTAAAATGGCAATATATTTTATATTTCAATTTTCATAGTGAATTTAATTTTAGGATCTTTTAGATTTTAAAGTTTTAAAGTAACTTTCACATTTTTTGTTTTATTATGGCTAATACTTCAACTATATATTGGTACCAAACTTGAAAAATTTTGGGAAAGCCTTAGCAGTTGAAGAGCTTTTGATGGTTTTTAAAGTCAATTTAAACATTTGTTACTATGTATAGCTTACCACATAATGGTTGTCTTCTATAGCACTTCCAAAGATAGGGGATGAAGTATTCAAGGTACAGAGGACAATGTGTGTTATCATAGCACCAGTCATGCATTTTACAGCATCTGTAAAATAAAGTGTTAGGATGCAATATTCTGATTATGTAATTAAGCCACAATTACACACAAATAACATAGAGGTTGTGCATTCTCTACATATTTATTGTTTTATATTATATTTATTTTCACCCTTAGTATCTGCTGTAAGCTGATATTTCATATGTCATTACTATAAATATTTAAAATAAATATGACAAATTGAGATGTAAAATATATAATGCCTTATTTACACTGTGATATGCAATTACGAATTCTGACAGATATATTAACAATCAAAATAGTCAGACCAAGTAGTAAAAAATTGTTACAAATATAATGTAAACAATTAAATTGTGAATGTATTTATTGAAAAAAATCATTCACTAAATAAAAGGAGTGTTGTAGCAGGAAGGGACTTGTCTTGTATATTTTTTATTTCTTGAAGTATTTTATTGTAAATTGTAATGGCCTGTTCATAACACTATTATGTAAATAATCATCCCTCTTTAAGTGCCTTAAATGGTTTCTCATAAGCAGTATTGATTGTTCAGTATTATATATAAACTAGTGGAAGTATTTTATGATGTTCTAAATGCTGCCTTTCCAAAACCTTTTCTCCATCCTCCTCCATAGTTCATTTTTTGCAATTTCATCACTTACTCAATTTAAGAATATGGGCCCCAGAACATTAAAATCATACTCTAATCAAGAATGAGAATATGGATAATATATCATTATTAATATATTATGTATACATATATTAATAATATATTTATCATGTCTTTAAGGGAAATATTAAAGAGAAAAAGGGAGGGGTCAAAAATCATATTTTTGTTTTTTTGTACAATTTTAACATTTGGAATTTTCTGTTTATTTTGATATGCTTTTCATTAACATTCCTTGGTTAGAAGTATTTTTAATAAATTGTTAATTATATCACTGCAGAAGCCATTTTTTTTTTAATTTCATGAGCACTTGTTCAGTTAAAATTCTGTATCTCAGGAACTATTTGCACTAGGAGGCTGTGGTTTGTCTTGAATGATAGAAAACGTTGTATTTCAAAAAGTGGCAGTGTTTGTTTCCATTACATCATCCTTAGTTGTTTTACAGGGTTTTAGCTGATGTTTCCTCAAAAACTTATTTTTTCTGTAAAACATTTTTTGACTGCAATTATTGATAAACTACATTTTTTTTTCACTTTTTTAGGGTCTGTGTAATATCACTTTTAAACTTTAATCACTTATTCACGATATTATTGTGATAATGTGGACCCTATAGAACTAGAACAAAATTTGACAATATAAAAAATAAAATGTTGGGAAACAAAAATTGAAAATGGTTTGCTTCAGAGCCATAGTATAGTAATGAAAATAGATCAGCAAATTTTATTTATGTGCATCTGTATGCTGTAAAAGTTTTATTCCATTAGCTGTAATAGTCCTTGAGAAAATGGGGACTGAAGTTGGTAAATTTAACATTACATTCTTCCCTTAAGGATATTCATCACATAGTATACAGAGCTAAGTTTGCTGATCAAGATTGATGCATGATTTTTCCAATTCAAATCATCTATTATGCAGACTATCTATTATTTTTCATATGTAATTTCCGTATTATTTAATAAAATACATACATGGTTTTATAGGACATTCTTACAGTTGACTATGGAAGGTTACTGCCATTGTTTTCCGTTTATTTACGACAGGGTCTCGAAAAGTAAGTTACACTTGATTATTCTAGGCAAGAAACTTTTATTGATTAAGGCACTACCATATAATATGACATGAATATATCACACTATTTTTCGACATAATTACCCAGTCTCGGCAAACACTTGTCAGAACGTTTCACTAGTTTTTCGATTCTCTGATTCTCCTTGGTCTTGGAATCGTAGGACCGCTAATCATGCGACTTAAGAATAACGTTGAAGTAAGTCCAGAGAAGCCAAAAACCTCTCTTCTTAGAGTTGGGTGACAATGAACGAGGAACACAATTTGCGATAATCCGGATGATCTCGGACTATAGAGTGAGCACTCTCTATTGAGATACCCCAACTCTTGTGCATCTTCTGTGCCTGACGTTGGCCTTCCTTACCGATTAGCTGTCAGTCACGTTCAAACTGGTGGGCATGCTTACACTATGACTAGATGCGATATTGCATTAGATCCATATACCGCCGAAATTTCGCGACGAATCTTCATGCAATTGGGACACTATGTCCACAAGAATGTATAGTAATCTTTCTAGTTGACGAGCCATTTGCATTCGTGCTTCTACGCATCTCTTATCGCTACTACAATGTAAGTGGACCTGTAGCATTGTCTCAAAAGAGCCAGATACGGTTTATTTCGTTCTACTATTGCATATTAGTTAATTGGTGCTTTCTGGGCTAAACGTAATTAACCATTTTACTTAACCAACATCTTTCGTAACATTATTTGCCGATATGGTCTACTCTCACCTAATAATTTCTGCGGTTTTATGTAGTTATGTGATGAAAATGCTCGTAGTGTTACTAGCGGAATTTCATCGCAGTGCAGTGAGCACATGCTTTCCTCTAATAATTTACTACAACGGAAAGAGAACACTAAGGTGAAATTCACTCATATTAGCAAGAGTTACAACACTACAACCGTTTGGCTTAGCATGGACTGCTGCATATTGCATACCTGTCTATACCATCTACAGTATATCCGGAGCCAAGAAAACCACAGTAACAACCGTAGCCCTTGAAGGCCAGGGGATCACAACCTGTGGCGCACACCACCATATTATACAAATGAACCACTCCTCGCTTGGTCCTCTTGGAGTTCTGGAGCATATAATGTGCTCCCAATAACTCGCTGGATGAACCCCAAGGATCGTTGCTGTAGCCAACATACACTATAGACTTTTCTTCTTCTATGGAATTGTTTTCTTCTGTTACATTGCCATCTCCATTAATTCCTGGAACATAATTTTACAATTTTAATTGTTTTGTTTTTGCACAATTTATTGTGTTGCATTTAGTGAATACTTTGATATTGATTTAGATTTTCAGTCTTGATTTTTTATTTTAAGCATAGGGCACATATAGATAGGCTATTCCGCTCGAATTCGCAATAAATTAGTGCGTAACAGCTTGTGCAAGCTGCTTCTCTTGAAGTAGGAATTATGCTGGTGTATGTGTGTGTGTGATTCCAGTAATAAATAATACCCCTTTCAGCTAACTGAGAATAAGTCGCTAGTGTAGCTGTTGAAAAGAAAAGGCAAGTGATTGTGGTAAGCAAGACGAGAGGCGGAATGTTATAAACATGGGCAAAACGGCGCCCGGCGGTTCATAATTCATGGAATCGTTCTGTATACTGGTACTACAATTGATGTTCTCCATCTATAGGGAACATTTCTTCCTTCAATTGTTACACTCAACATCTTAGTTAATAAAAACGATATGTTTTTTTTTATCCCAAATGTAATTTCTTCAGAATTCCCCGAAGATACGAGTACTATCTATAACACAGTTTTATTTTGAGTTTCCTAATCTTATCTTTTACTTCATTTCCCCAATGAACCTGTCTAATTCATGCATTTATTTTCCATAAATCACATTTTTCGACTATTCCGCTACCCTACTCCTGTTTAACCTTTAGCACACTTACATCATTCCTCAGAACTTTTACACTTTTCTCTTCCTTTCCCCTTACACTTTTTTTCACTTTTGACCATATTATCATTTACCCTTACTGCCTCACAAACTTTCTTACTCATTTTCCCCGCTTGAATTTAATAAAGCCATTTATACCTCCATCTTTCAATAAAATTGTTCTTCTGTTTTTCTCCATTTTCTTAACCCTTCCCCCCTTCACTCATCAACATACCATTTTTCCTTTTCGTTATCCCAGTTACTTTTACTCTCGTCTTATTTCCTGCCATTTTACCATCTCCTCTATCTTTTACTGCTTCTTCAATTATTCCCTCTTTCATATTTCTACAACTTTCATAAATTAGAATGTAATTCACTGAGATATGAATCAGATTTTTCATTCCTTCAGTTTTAATACAACTATTTTGTCAATTCTGGTGGTCCAGTGATAACAGTTTGCCTCATAGACCCAAGACCGTGGATTCAATCCCACCCATGGCCGATGGATTTTTTTAGGGCGTCGAACCTCAAGCCTAAAAGAAGAGACCTCCGAGAAAAATTTATCGCGGCCATTGCACGCCCTGAGTTGAATGGGGCGCTAGCGATATGAGATGTTAAAACGCATCTGTAAATAAACCAAATAAATAAATGATCAATGTGTTACCGAATTCTCATTCTTTTGAATGTATACTTTGAAATCAGGCTCTTATTGGAAAATGATTACTTGAACAACCTTGCCCTAGGACCTCAAAATCAACAAGACATGCATCTAATTCTACCGTATATAGCATGTAATCAACAACACTTTGCCATTTTTTATTTACACACGTAAATTCCCCTGGAATGTCTTTTTCTCTTGCCCCGTTGCACGCACATCATTAAATTAAATTCTACACAGAACCTTTATCTGCATTACTTCGCATTTCTAAATATTTTTCTTTCCTCTCTTCCTCCTCCGTAAAGGTTACTTGCACAACTACCCCTTGCATTAAAATTCTCCATAATTATAAACTCTACACCACACACACACACACACACACACACACACACACACACACACACACACACACACACACACATAAATTTCGTAACAGTTCTAAATTCTCTCATAGCTTATAACAAGAATATGTATCTCTCAAGACAAACGTGAACAATATATTTACTGAAATGTATAAATTTAAATTAAACTGCTGGGTTCTAAGTTTTTTCTTCATTGTGAAAAATTCCTTGGTAGAAAACTGTATTTCAAAGGAATAAAAAATAATTTGCGATATACAGGTATAACTAAAAGGCATGTCAAAACTTTCGGGAAACATTCTTCACATATGCAGGATAAACAAAATATAACATGATCATGGGTCCGGAAATGCTTTATTTCCTTATCATAGCCCCTTTTCTACACCTGTATCATATAGCATAGTATTAAAAACAGAACTTATGTAAACAGAAAAATCATACATTAATGTTCATAATACACTCCGTTAGCACGGATACATTCATCAATCCTCCATCACATGGACTCCCTGATGCGCTGATGTATCCCTGGAGTATATCGCATTGTCTGGAAGCCTTGCAGAATACGAGCACGAAAACACTCTACATCCATAAGTCATAGCTCTTATGAGCTTCTGCCAACTACGCGTTTGAGTATCTCATTTTAGTGTATCTGAATCGAGGTCCGTAAACACACAGAACAGATACTACGTGCTCGGTACTACATCAATAAATGAAGTGAGAAGCATAACAAAGTGGACTACATAGTACAGAATGATTGCAACAACGGTGAACCTTGGAACTAAGAAAGTTACAACACCTTCCCTATTTAACTAGAGGTAAACGCCAATGTTTACCTACTGTACGTATTAAAGAACTGTTCTGTGAGGTGATTTATGTTTCAGCTGTTTTGTTCTTGCTCTTGTACGGGAGGAGGATTGGAGAGGAGTAATCGCAAATTAATAAGCGAGGGTTCGTGGACTTTTTAATGGTTTTATTTGGTCGATGCTCTCTGTCATACTCTTCGTTGTGTGTCTGCCTGGACCGCGAAGCGCGAACTGCACCGGAAAACTGATTAATTCACTGAGAACGAATGCCGAATGCTGAAGTGTTGAATCACCAACGCCTCAACTAAGCGAAGACAGAACAAGAATCTCAAGCCAGAGCTGTACTAAGAATCTCAAGCAAGAATTGAACCAAGAATGCCGGCGGTACTAAGAAGAGCCGAATGTGGCTGCATCGCACCGCATAGCTGCCAACTACGGAGAACCGCCTCACCGCGCAGTGACACTTAAGAAGAGAATGCCTAACTGCGAAGGATGTCTCCCCTTTTATATTAATTTTAAACCGTGGTGGTTTGGCTTCCCTAGCTCACGAGGGGTCTTCAGCACAGGGAAGTTTAGTTCTCAAAATCTTCGTTTCATTTTAAACTAACTTTTCAGCCCTACTCTTAAACTTTCGAACATAAACTCGTGATATTGACTTCCGAAGAATCGTAAATTTAGAGAATTGCAAAGTTCATTGTCTTGTTAACGGCAGCTTTTGGAATGTTTATCGGAGCAATAGATCGTCGTTCGACTGGAAAATAGAAAACATCTTTTGTCCTGGGCAGTCGACACCTGTGCTAATTGTTTCTTTTGTGAGGGACAGATAGGTAGCTGCAGGTTATACAGAGAAGCAATCTTTAATAATGTTCCTTCGTTCTGCGTACAAAACTATTTTACAAAGTAGCACATATACGCTATTATCGATTAAATTTAGGTAGAAAATCATGTATCTATGTCCTGGTGGGGGAGCGGGATCCGACTCGTGAGCGGGAGGTCTGAGGTTCGAATCCCACCAGGACCGTCCTCTGTGATTGAGGTTTTTTCCAGGTTTTCCTCAGTCCTCATAAATGGTAAACGCCGCGAGGTACCCTAAACTTAGTTCTGCAACGTTTCCTTCCTTTAAAAAAAATATCCTTTTGCAAATTATCATTTCATCTCATGAATCATCAGTGTGTGGTGCCTGAATAGTAAAAACGGGCGCTAAACACTAATTAAAAAAAACACGCACAGGACAGATATGCATGCATTTTACACCGTGTAAGCGGAGTTGTGAGCAAAGGACTCTATCAAGGAAATAAAGAATTTCCGGACTCATGTTCATTTAACATATTTGCCCCCTCTGTATACAAGAAAAGTTTTCCCCAAAGTTTTGACGTACCTTTTTGTTATATTCTGTACAGTGCAAAACATGTCATTCTGTGTAGCATCGCCACAAACATTTCAGCTTGGGCATTAGTATTCACAACTAAGTCATTTAATTAAGACAATAACATTTAAAGAACCATATTCATATCCCGCGTTTTATATGTTGTATTATTAGTTCACGGAAACTGGTCTGCATCCAGTCAGATAAGACAGACACATTTAAACCGTAGTTAAGAAAGTTATGTGATTATTGAAAAGAATGTACTGAATTCAAAAGTAAGGGGCTAAGACGAGTATGTAATTTTTTGTACGTGGGTCAGACAGTAACCCCTGATACTCTCATTCTGGAGGTCCGAGTTCAATTCCCGTTGAGCCCACTACCCTAATCTTGTATTTTTTCATGGTTTCCCCTGGTCACTTAGGCGAATTATGGGACAGATATTTACATTCCACGAGTTTTCCGCTCACATATTTCCTTTCACTTCATTCCGATAATGTTCAACGTCAGTTTTTACTGCTGATGTATCACAGTTAGTGGAAACTGCTGATGCATGATATATTTGGAAAGAGTTTTTTTTTATTAAGGAAGGATGCATTTCAGCTCTGTCTAGGGTACCTCCCCGATATTTGTATTTATGAGGACAGCAAAACCTGGGGGAAAAAACTCAGTCAGGGAGGACGGCCTGGTAGGAATCGAACCTCAGACCTCTGCCACTCGTAGCGGTCTCGTTATTTCTGTTACAGGATCAAAAGTGGCAGGATGAGGTGGGCTTGGGTGGTGTGATAGTGACTTATGCTTTGGAAAGGTTTCTGACCCATCGTCTGGGATAAAAGCGGCTCTTCTGAGGGACTCGCACAACTCAGCATCGGAGTGTTCTATCTGGAAATTATGTATTGCATCTGCGTCCGCGCAGTCACCACTTGTAGTGTCTCCCTTATCTCATTCCTCTTCCGAAGATGCTTCCATTGGAGGTGTCTAGGTAGAAAGGGCCGGCCGTGAACAACGCTCAAGCATTGAAAGTATATTCCCCCGTCCCAGATCATCCATACGTATGACAATAGAAAGCATTCTAAGTTTATTGTATTCCATACAGTTTGTTTTTAAAAGCTTTCATGGCACCTAGGTAGCGCAATTAAATAAAAAGGAAAGTCCCAGCAGATAGTGTTTTGTCTGTCACCTGAATGTGTGGTCGAAAGTGTTCTGTAAACGTGAGATGAAACTTGGGAGTTTATCTTGCACACTATATTTCCTGCCCTATGCATCTTCAGTATTAGGCTTTGAATTGTTTGTGTTCGTTTTGAATAGCAGTTGGTTACAATTCCATTATATTTTCTCAAATTATGCGTTAGGAATTATTGTACTTATTTATATAAAACTAATCCTGGTCTTCCTTTATTTGATTTGTTAATATTTACTGAAACTATTGAAAAACACCATTACTTAAAACATTTCCGCGAGAAACAAACCTCAAAATGAAGCATCTTAAGGCATGGGATATACCACTAAAATTGCAATAAATGTAAATGTCAGTTTAAGAGGCCCAGCATAAAAAGGTCCGTTTCTGGAGTCAGATGAACTTTGGGTTACATCGGCGGCGCTCAGTAAAGTTGGATTCAAATTAGGGTGTATTCATTTCCACTAGTCATCGTGCTTGCCAGACCGACCGAATAAGGTGGAGATGAATGTATAGATTTTGTCATGCTAAATTAATAATAGTAAACGATGAAATGATCATGATGAGATGAAACATAACACGGACATAGGTGAAAATGTTGCACTCCTAATAATGGAATATTTCAGGAGGTGTTGTATAGTAAAATATACTGCTGGTCATTAAAGTTTCAACACATTGAGCATGTTAATATTATCCACGAGAAAATGAACTCTGTCTTCTCGTTCGGTTATTTGACGGGGCCATTAGGATCCTTCATGTCCTACTTCGAACCACCAATCTCGCTGAGGACGCATTTCTTTCAACTCGAGCATTAATTTCTGGGAATGACATCCCACACTTTCGGTATACCGCAATTCTCCCCCAATCAAATTCAGACACCTGTTGATATTGCTGTCGTATTTTCGACGAGTAATACTCCTGTATATAATGGCCGATTGTCATTCAGCACCGAGCACATAGTTATGCACAGATTATTAACGATTAATGTACAACTCAAATTAGTACAGTGAATTTTTATATTCAAGTTGGCAGCATCTCTACACCTTATAGGTTGTTAACCGCATTTCTATAGCTCATTTATTTATGTGTTTGTTTTACTGCTAACGAGCGTCCTTTGAAATTTGCAAAGCTGGCAACGAAATCGTGCCAGGGCTTTATACACAGTCGTGCATGGGAACAAAATGCCATTTAAGTTTTTGAAAAGAGCAACAGTGTTCAGAAATCTCTACCACAAAATCCGGGAAATGTATTCCTCCCTTCGCTCGACAGTAATCTTGGTTTGATTAAGGGCTTTATGAGAGAGGCGAGGAAAATAAATTTAAAAGGATTCTAGGATATGCATGCACTGCATTCAACATCGTAGCTGGGAAATAGACGAAACTTGAGAGTGGGATATCAGTCAAAGAGCTTCTTCGGCGTGGAGTTTTTAGAAAAGCTTGCAGTATTCAATTCATAAAGAAATTTCGAGAATAAAAAAGCATACAGTCCAGCATTGTTAGAACCTGCAACAAATAACCAAGAGCATTTAAAAGTGTTAGGCAAAATGGTAGTTGGGATTTTATCCTGATCACAATTCTTGAAATCATATCTTTCAATTGCACACGAAAAGTCATTTTTTTGAGTTGTTGGAAATTTGTCTTTTTAAGTCTATTTATCGGTCCTTTATTCCAACAAGGAGTTAAAATTCTTCATGCAGGTACCTTTCCTATAATAAAGTGAGGTTATTTGAATTAAGGGACGGCAGAGCGATTGTATAATGGGAAAAACCAATCGTCTAGGTCGTATTATGCATGCACAAGTAACAGATTGCAGTTAGTTTGAGGGAGGCTTTTTAAGCGAGTAGTTGTGTATTTGTGTGTTACTCGGGGATTTCATTATGTGTAAATTGTATCTTCTGCATAAATATCATCCTAAAGAACAGGTTTTTTATGAACGATATATACTCGTATGTGAAAATGGTAAGGCGATTCGTACAAAAATATACTTACATTCGTCTTACGAAATATAAGTTAAATAAAATACAGGCATTTCTTGTCTTGATGACAACAATGTATTGCCGCCGAGGGACATCATTTACAACATCTCTTATAACAGAGACTAGTGTTATTATTATGAGATTTGAGTACAGTTTCAGTGCAGTAAAACAAAAATACTAACTTTACGCGCGGTAATTTTCCGATACTTCCTCAGTAAACAGCACGTTCACGAGATCTCACTGTATTAATTCATAAAGAATTTAACAATTAAATATACAATAATGAATCCACTTATTTAATTTGGGGATGGGTCATTAAGTTCAATGAAGGATATTTTTTATATATACTTTTCCAATACTAGCTTTTTAATTTATTTTTTGAACCTTTGCGCAGTGATCTAGAAGAGAATAATATGCGGGCAAAATTCATGGATTAAATGTTTCTAATAAAAGCATACAGATAATGTTATACGTAAATATTTAAATGAATTTAGAGCTAATTGAGAGGAAAGTACTTGCTTTTTTTCCTCACCTATAGCTAAAATAGCTAAGATTATGTATAGATTCATTCGGAAATGTAAAGTTTAATAATAGTTTATATGTATGTTTTAATTATGAATAATGTTATTAAATACATTAGCACACTTTACAAGCTCGTGTGAGGCAAGGCTGTATTCTATCACCCCTCCTTTTCAATTTGTTTGTAGATGACATACCAGAGAAAATGTGTGTTGCAGAATCTGATGTCCCGATTATACGAGGCATATCCATACCAGCTCTTCTTTATGCGGATGATCTAATATTGATATCCATAACAATTGACGATTTGCAAAGGGAACTAGACTGCTTAGAGGCGTATTGTCAGGAATTGGGAATGAGAAGACCAAAACGATGACATTCAAGAACGGTGCGATGTACAGCAGGAAAGAGACGTGGGAGTATGCAGGTCAGGCGCAGGAAAATGTTAAGAAATTCACATACTTGGGAGTCACCTTAGCTACGAACGGAAGTTGGGCAAGACACAGAGGCAACACAAAACGCAAGTGCATGATTAAAATATACAGGCATTAAAGATTTCAGTAAAAATACCGGTAACCCCGCTGAGAACAATGAATATGGTGTACAGGGCGGTTGTGAGATGACTATGACACAGGGGCCGAAATTTGGGGGTGGGAAAACACAGAGGAACTGAATCAGGTACAAATGCAGTTTCTAAAACGGATGTTAGAGAGGAGTACAGTGTGGAGTTCTTAAAGAGTTTGGTGTCTTTCACGAAAGTGTGAATTTAAACATAAGAATGATTAAGTGCTGGTTAAGGATAATACGGGGAGATCAAGCTCTTCTTCAAGCAATTTGTCTAAGGGAGAAAATAAGGGAAGGGTGGGATACGGGTTGAGCATCAAAAATAAGGAAAGGCTTAGACAAAATTGGACTGGGGTTAAGGGAAGAGGACATTATGCGAAATAGTTGGAAAATAGTTAACAGATATTTGCGAGATATAGATAGACAAAATGCTGACACTCAATGCGCAGGAAGTATATCGCTTAACCTGCAGGTTCAAATATATCCGGTGTGGGGGAGGGGGGATTATCTAGATATCCGTGGTAGAGAGAGAGAGAGAAGAGTATGGCTCAGATTGGGGGCTTGGAAAGGGGAGAAAAAAAACAGTTAATGTTCTCGGGGAAAGAATTTGCACATTGTGCGGAGAAAGCGATACCTGGAGGCATATTCTGGCAGAGTGCAGGAAACGGAGATTTTAAGAAGCGAGCATTTATCACCGCAATTTTTTAATACTAATAGAAGTTTGAACATTTGCCGGGGAGTGTTGGCGCATGCAAGAAACGCACACTATTTGGGAATTTTCTAGAGAAGACCTGACAAAGAAGGTTAATGGCTATAGTGAAGAGAGGGGAGTTGGGGAGAAGGTGAGTAAAGTGAAGGGGCTCAAGAGCAAGGGTTCTATTCATGTTTATCTATTTGTATATAAAATCACTCATAGAAAACGTGTGATGTAAGTATATCGATGTATTTGTATATTTCTATGTAGATCTGTGTGTATGCATGTATATGTATGCATGTGTGATTGTTACAAAAACGATATTAGCATGGACGGCCGTAAGGCCCATGCGATAGTTGTACTTACTTGAATGTATTTTAAAACTAGGACAATAAAAAATCCATTACTACTACAAGCTCACTCCACATTTCTGTTTTTGCTTTCGTCGTTCTCGTCTGGAAGAATAATCTAGGGAAGTCTCAATTGGCGATTCTTTTAAAAAAATAAAGTACATAGATGGAGCATACCTCTCAAATTTTCTTGATGCTTTCAAAAGTGATCGAGGAATGGATCAGAAATCAACACCCGTCTTAAAAAAGTGTTCACATTTTTTTTTGAATGAGGTTAACGGAAGAATTTAATGTTGTTATTTTATTTTTGGTCTCTAAGGCTTCTTCTGACATTTGTCCAATTAGAAACAGTTCGGCAGAAATGACTAACACCCTATGTAGAATAATCTTGTATATTTTCTACAAAGGTTTTGCTAAGTTATGGCATACTCATTTAAAGATTCGTTCACTTAGGCTCTGCGCACAAGAAAGATACCAAAGTATCTTATCAGTTCTTCATCAACGCCAGTGATAGTAGCAGGAAGTGAAGGATCTGAGAAAAATCGACTTACAGTGTTGCAATTATTAGTAGTTCCATTCTTAAAAATTCTGATAAAAGTAGAAGTGAGCAACGGATCATAAAATTCACCTGCAACAACAGTAGCCGGAAGTAAAGCTGAGCTATAACAACCGATCAGGGTCAGAGCATAACAATATGAACAAACAATGATCTCCAGAATTAATCAAAGCGGTGAAAAAAAAAAACAAAGTGTCAATGATTTTTTTTTTATTAGTGTTTAACGCCCGTTTTTACTACTGAGGCACCACAGGCGGTGGACACTGATGATACAAGAAATGAAATGAAATATTGGGAAAAAAATTTTTTTTAAAGGAAGGAAGTGTTCCAGGCCTAAGTTTAGGTACCTCCCCGGCATTTTCCAGTTATGAAGACTGAGGAAAACCTGGAATAAAACCCAGTCAGGGAGGACGGTCCTGGCGGAATTCGAACCGCAGACCTCCCGCTCACGAGTCCATGCCTTAACGACCTCGACCACCCGTGGCGGTGTGTCAATGATGATGTGAGCACACACAGCGTTAATGGATTAAAGAACCTTCAAATGAAAATGTAAAATAAAGTTTAATGCAGAATTGACAATTGTTCATTGTATTCTAGGTTAGTTAACAGTGCAATGTTCTAATTTTTTTAAAACATACCGTACCAAATGTTGAAGGTTTCTGATAGAACTAAAATAATTCACGACTCCTCTAATTGTTGTTGTCCTATCCTGTATTTTTATGTGTGAAAAGAAGAATATATTGGAAATAATTCCACTAAATTTCAGGAAAATGAAACAAGCTGTTTTAGAGAGGGAGAGAAAAAGCAAGTAAACAAATCTTTCTTTTGCTTTTCATCGTTTTACTGTGTTGTAGTTGACATTATTAAGAAGCGTTTAGATGAGTTTGAAAGGAATTTTTTACTTTTAAATATGGGACGAAAACCGTTTCTCTATGCATATATCTTAAGAGAAATAACTTAAAACGTTTTTATCACGTGAGAATATTTTTTTTGCAAAAATCGGAGTCGATAATATTTCATGGGCATGTTGGTTTTACATGAAGTCTTTCAAAAGTCACCTCAAAGTTTAAAATGTTACAAATGTTATGATAATTGAGACAAGAAAAAAAAATCACCGTGTTGGGCGAAAAATGGGGATTGGTCTTTCATTTTTTTTTTTTTTTTTGCATTCCGTAGTTACTGTTTTGTTTAATAAAACATTATTTTATTAAATGGCTGCAAGAATTTCAGATCGCAAACCTTGATTCTACGATTAAATGTTAGCATGCAGCTGGTTCAATGCTATTACGACAGCAATAAAAGTCCTACTCAAGGATCAGTGAAGTAATTTTGTTCGCCAATGATTGTATAATTACCGGAAAGAGAAGGAAGTGATGTGAACGCACTAATTGTAAAATAGGCTTTAGAAAAAGGGGTGAAAATAAAAACATTACCTTCTGCAAGTCGCATAGCACGTAATATATATTGGAAAAGATAATAGATCACAAGTAAATTGTTTGGGAAGTGAATGTCAGAAAGAATGAGCACTAAATTACTAGGAAACCATACATTTCCTTATTAAATACTAAAGTAGCATGAAATCTAGCGCATTTGTTCACTGTAATGGAATATGAATATGCATTCATACATACTCAATTAAATATACTTCTTGAAACAGTTGCACAGTTGAGCAGGATCCAAGAGTAGTCGAGGTTAAAGCATTAGGGCGAAAATTAAAAAACGCAAAATGACTAGATTGTGTTAATTGTTTAGGAAGCACAGGGACATTAGGAGTGATTAGCTATTAGTGAAGGATTAAACAAACTGTGTATTATAGAAGAAATGAATGTTAATTCAAAATAAAACGCAAGAAACAGCGTACAAAAGCTGCGAAAAGATTGTTTTACAATCACTTAATTGCTGAATGGAATAACCTACATTTCCAGATAGGTTAACATTATGAAAAGTTTTAAGAAATAACCGGCTAGCTGCTTGAACATAGACTGAAAGATCTTGCATAACAGTAACTCGTCATGATCAGCAATTACTGGTTTAGTTAATTAGAGAAATAAATTACTTTTTTATGCTGGCTTTTTATTCATGCCCTTTTGTATTATATCTGATTGCTATTATTTATAGTATTGTATATGCTGTCAGCGGGCCTTGCCAATTGTAAAAAATAAGTATGAATAAAGCGATGATTGGTCTCATATCATCTATTGAATGAGAGAAATACAAAATTATAAACAAATTAAGAGGAACAGAATTCAGTGATGGGCATATATGCGATACATTAGAAGCATTCCTAAGAACACTAAAACAGTCCAACATGAAGCAATTTACTGGAAGCGAAAATAAATGTTGAACTGAATAAACAAGGTTTAAGTGTATTGTATAAACACTTTTACATTTCTGTAATAAGAGCAGGCAAATAGACGATCATCTTAGCCATTTGCACACTTAAAATTAAAATCGTAATGACCTTAGACTTTACAGAGGGTAGGACATTTCAATACCTGCTAGAATCAGAGATAGGTCGATACATATTTTTGTCAATACTCAATTTTTTTATAAGTTTATAAAATAAAATACAGATTTATTATTTTATTGTTTTGATAGTTTTAATACATAGGGTGTATCAGAATAACTGTTTATAACTTTCTGATGCAATAGAGGATGTGAAAATAATTTTTTTTCTTAATAAAGTAATGTTCAAAATGTTTATGTTTTCAAGCTATAGTGATATGAAAGAAAATATGAATGAATCTCAACTTGGAAAGTTACTTTATTTACTTTCTATGATTACACAGTTACTTCATTTATTTTTTTCGTCTAATACCAGCTATTAAGAAAATGACATTGGCAAACTATAGGAACTCTTCAAAATTGCGACCGCCATTGTTGATGCACAAATTATAACTGTATGATTGAATGACGAATCTTTCGAAATATCTGCGGTCAGTTACGAAGATCGTCAAAAGCAGAATAATTCTAGCAACTAACTCTTCTACTGCGTCGATGGTGTTTCATAAACAGTTGATTCAATGTGACCTCAAACACAAAAATGAACTAGAATCGTATCTGGGAACATGCCGACCAAGCAATTGTGTCTGCTCTCTCTGTATACAATGTTTCGGAAAACGTACGTTTAAATAATTGTAATAATTTCGACAATTTAAGCCGAAGTGTGCGGGGCACCATCATGTTGAAAGATGTTTTTTCCGAATATTAACTGGGACATCTTCAAGTAACCTCGGAAGCATTTCCGCGAGAAAAATACCATTAAGCATGTTAATTCAATCGTGCTGGCATAACATATTACTCCAACAGAAAGTTATCAACAAATGCTTTACAGAAAACCTCCATTAATTGCGGAACTTCTCCACAGCTTTAGGATTAGCGTCACTCCAACTGTGACTGTTGTGTGTATTAAAAAAGTCATATATTGAAAAACATGCCTAGCGTTTAGCAAAATCGGGCTCATTGTTAACGGTATGTAAATATCATTCAGAAAATTGTTGTCAGTTAGGATAATCATCTGGGATCATTGTTTGGAGCTATAGGCAATAGCTCAAGTGCTAGCTAGTTCGTGAATTATTTTCAGACCTCTGCAAGGTTTTGCCGATAATAAGTTAGTAATAACAGTTGCCCCTCAAAAAGAATTTGCCCTCAAAACCTCATCTTCAAAGTATAATGTTCTCACAGTTTATTCACTCCTGAATTTACTTTCTTTACTTGAAACTTGCCACTATCTCGAAGACGTTGATCTAATCTTGAAAATGTTGTTTGACAAGGAATATGGCCCTGAGGGTGTTGTTCCTCATAGATTCGCTTTGCCAAATTAGCATTGCCATAAGCTGCTCCAAATGCCTTATGCATGTCTGCAAACGCAATATTTATATACCGATACATTTTAATATCATGAAATTAAATAAATGGATCTCACGGAAGATATTTTGTGACGTAAACTAACTTCAGTTGTTTATTTCCATGTTAATATGAATAGCTGAAACATATGACAAGTATAGCTGAAGCATAAATGCAATCATAAGGTGAGTGATGAGCTTGAAAACGAAGCATTTTCAACACTATTTTATTACGAAAAAATGTTTACTTTCATGTCCTTTATCACATCAGAAAATTAATTCATTCACAGGTACAAATAAAAATAGCTACAGACTTTATTCATATTATTCGATAAAAACTGTATTACCTAAAGCACCGTCTTCTGTCACTTAAAAATAACAACTAGTCGGTAATGTCAAATCAGCTTTCATGCTGAAAACGTTGAAGTAGGTTATTGTTATAATTTGTGATTATATAGTTTAACAGATCATATGATATGTTTACCAAAATTCTCTTTTATCAATGGTCATACTCAGGGCAAGTTATTTTATGGGCATTTTTCCTTATCCACGGAAAGTGAAAAACATTGGAAAGTAATGAAATATCCCGTTCAAATATATCTACGTCAAACTGCAATTTATCACATTTTATTGCCCTGGTACGTGTTTTTAAAGAAATTTGTAGCTCGGGTATAATGTTGCTGACCATCTGCGGAAATGTAAGAAAGGAGGACCGCTTTATCAAGGGCTGTTCAATAAGTCAAAGGTTTGGCAACATAGGGACTGTTGAGGGATGATGACAAAAAAAAAAAAAAGTCACCTCTTGAACGCAAAAGTCCTACTCGTTGCAGCGCGCAGTTCACGAGGTAACCAGCAAGGCTGTGTAGTCACTGCAGTAGTTGTGTTGTATGGCATGCACTGAAGACGCTGTCTAGAGTGTCTGTGTTCTGTTAGCTCTGTGGCAGAGTGTGCAGTGATGCTGTGGTTAAGAGCGTAAGTTCGCCTTCCGACATGAAGCACTTTTTTTAATAAACCTTTGTAACATATTATGACGTTTCTTAATATTGTTTCCCATACACAGTAAGCTTTAACATTAACATGTTATGTATACTGTACTGAATATTATAATATTTCTTTCAGTTTAATTGTTCTATGTAAATGGAATATGCCGCACACGCATTCGCTGCACATGCGCGAAGGACAAAAGATGGCTTATGGGCACAAATTTAAGAGCCTGGGATGTTGTAGCTTCTAGTGTAGAAATCTGATATCATGTATACCCCGGAGATTAAGCAGTTACACATGCTGAAGGTTCATACATCCGATCGATATTTATTTGCGTTTATTTTTGTGTGTTAGAAGATAAAGTTTTCTGTTCGTGCATTTAAGTCTCTAGCGGTGGTAGATTGGGCAAAGCTTCTAATGCCAATATAGGGAAATTCTAAAGGCTGTCGTAATGCAACTGCAATCTTGGAAATTTTTCAAGATCTCCTCATTTAAAGGACATATTCAAGTGTGAAAACTATATAAAAATTAAATAAAAATGTTGGATTCACGTTAAACGTAACATTCGCACATGAAGAGGAGAACTTTTATGTTGGAAACTTACAATTAGAATTGCAGCCCCTTGTGATAGCATTCCTGGCTACTACTCCTGGGGTCCCGGATTCGATTTCCGGATGTCATGGGAAATTTACCTTGATTAGGAAGGTTCCCAAGGCTCCCGTGTCATGATTAGTGTGCCGTACCTGCTCGTCAACTTGCGTGTCATTTTGCATGCACGCCATTACTTAAACATGTCATTGGCTCCTGCGCATTCATTCCCCCTTCGAATGACGTCACGTTTTTATAGATGGGGCCATCGCTTAGCGTTCGGGACTTCGAGCAGGCAGGGAGAAGGCCCTTTGGTGGACAGATTTTTTTCTTTCCTCTCTGCGGTAACCGTGTTTTGACTTTAGAAATGTATTGATGAGTTTACCTTAACTTTGAAATCTATTTTGGTCCTAAATTTCCCGCTATTTGAAGATGTATATAACATATATTGTGTTAATGTTCATATATACCTAAATGAAATGGAGAAAAAGTGCTATATTAACATGTCACTTCTCAAATTGTCTGCCTTTACCCATGTTATTGCCTTTTTGGTTTATCGTACTCCATCATCTGTGGAAGTGCATTACGGCGGAGTTTCTTGTGGCTATACGAAGGCTATGGTGAAAGTTTTGAGAACGAAAATATACATTTTTGAAAAACGCGATTTGAACATTGCGTCTTTTCCAAGTATTTTCTGTTACATTCTATACAACGTCTCAACTTTTCAAATCATTTTGTAAATACTGAATGCCAAGCTTCTTGGACAGGATTCATATGCAGCCCTGCGGCTTCAGGTGATTCAAATCGTTGATCGCGAAAGTTTTATATTTTAGGGAATAGAAATAGGACGCATAGAGCCAGATGTGGGCTAACTCTTCAAAAACTCATTTATATCCAGTGCATTGTGGCAGAGACTTGTTGTGGTTCCACGTAAACCAGTTTTAGGACGCTTCGTTCTCAGTACATTGGATTTGGGGCGGGCATTTTGTGGTGTAAGATCTGGCAGTGACAATGTGGGCACTAGCTGAGAAGAAGGAACAGATCAATTTCTTGCCAACGCTTCTCGCCTATTTCGTTTTTGTTGGGGATTCCTCTTCTGATTTTTTTTTTGACTCGTTTTATTTAAGGACGCTCTTTAATATCTCAGGTCATCAGCTTCCCATTCAAGTCCGGGCGTGAAACGGCCGACAAATTTTGCTCCGAGGCCTCTTCTTTCAGGCATGAGGTTCTTTTTCGTGCCGCAAATGTACGACATGGGACCCACGGCTTTATTTCCCTTCCGAAGGAAGTCATACTTAGGATTTTTTACGCCCGAAAAAATCCATCGATTCAAATCCGGCCAGGATTTGAACCCGCGACCTTGAGTTTATAAGGCAAGTATGGTTACTACTACACCACCAGGACCGATTATTCCTCTTCTGAGAAGGCCCAAATCAATTATTGGTGTTTAGTTTCTGAATCATACTAATATATCCAACTTTCGTCACCTGTTATGCGGGGTGTCCCATTTATCTTATTCACTCAAAATCACGTTTTTCTGATGTGTCAAATAAAATGGTTTGAAACCTTATTCAACATTATAAGTTATTTTAAGGTGTCCCATTTATCTTGCTCACCCAAAAATCACTTTTTTCTGATGTGTCCAAAATGGTTTGAAATGATTTTTAACATTAAGATGTTTTAAGTGAGCAAGATAAAATGGTACATCCTGTATGTGTTTTTGGATCTTCCTCCATAAAATTTTTCCAACATAGTCTGGCAATCCACACCTATATTATTTTCATCATTGAGACTAATGTGGGAACCAGCGACCGCAGAGCTTTCTGACTCGAAGTTTTTCTTCGAGGACTTCACTGCTACCGATTCAGGACTTCTTGAATCTGATATGTGTAGCGATGATCTTCCCGCAATACGCTCTGTTTTCACTACATTTTCATCCGTTGACGCTGTAGTGGGCCGTCCTGCGCGGTCTTCATGCTCTCAAAAATCTGCAAACCATTGATAAATAGTGCATTCCGAAGAGCAAAGATCCCTAAATGTACGATGCAATCTTTCAAGGCATTCTCTTTCGCCCCTAAACCGACTTTAAAGTCTTAGTAAATCGACGCGGAAATGCTTTCGCTTGCGATCCACCTTAGCGTCTGGCGCAGCAACACCCGCATACTCATACACCGCTGTGCTGACAGCACACATTGTTGCAGCGCGCTCGGGCTTGCACATATTGCTATCTAAGCTAGGATAACCTGCACGTCGCCCTCCTTGTTGTCTCTTCTCAAAACGTTCAGAGTGACAGTTATGCACTTACAGTTAGTGTTCGTGCGTCACAGTAGTGCTTTGGATATTTAATTATAAACTTGTCAGCTAAATAAGGAATTTTCACTAATATTATTTCAATAATGCAATTTCTTATCATGCATTCCCCGATCTCTGTTCCCATCTTTGGTAAAAGACAGGTCAACTTGGGTACAAGTTGCACGATAGGGATACCATAATCGCCAGCTTTAGGTGCAATGGAAAAGCTGCCGAAAAAAAAAATGACAAATTAGATAAGATACAAAAGGTTTAAGGACTTCACTCCCTCCCCCCTGAGAATAATCGTCATCCTCATTGGGTCAGAGCCTTGCGGGCAGGGAACAGGGGAAAGTAGATCGATAGTTAGCGGTGTCATCAAACTTTTGTAAGCACATTCTATTCCGATAAGATTAGCAATTAAATTATTATTTTACATAAACATTGTATTCTTTCAGAACATTCTGCTAACATTGTTCACTTTCTACGGAAGCCTTCTTGTAGAAAAATGTTTTCTTCCTTGATAACGGTAACAAACGAAGGAAAAATATTTTATACTTCCAGTGCGATTGTCTTAGTATCAAAACAATGTCTCTGTGTGCTCTAGCAAATCAAATGGACGACTCATCTGAATTCTCTTTGTTCAGAAATGAACTGGACCGTGAAGTGAGAAGAGCATCACTATGATCCAAGCATGTTTAACGAAGCATAACGTATTGCTTTTAATACTTAGTTCGTAAAAGACGCAACCGTATGACTGTAACTATTGCAAATTAAGCGATGGAAGAAGGTCGGTTTTGGGAGAAATTTCACTTTCTATTGTTTTATTGTTTCTATGAGCGTGACATAATCGTTAGCTCATAACACTGCAGCACAAACATCACTTTGAAATACGATGAACTGCGTCATCTTGCTACATTCTATCTATCTATCTATCTATCTATCTATCTATCTATCTATCTATCTATCTATCTATCTATCTATCTATCTATCTATCTATCTATCTATCTATCTATCTATCTATCTATCTATCTATCTATCTATCTATCTATCTATCTATCTATCTATCTATCTATCTATCTATCTATCTATCTGTCTGTCTGTCTGTCTGTCTGTCTGTCTGTCTGTCTGTCTGTCTGTCTGTCTGTCTGTCTGTCTGTCTGTCTGTCTGTCTGTCTGTCTGTCGGTCGGTCGGTCGGTCGGTCGGTCGGTCTGTCTGTCTGTCTGTCTGTCTGTCTGTCTGTCTGTCTGTCTGTCCGTCTGTCTGTCCGTCTGTCCGTCCGTCTGTCCGTCCGTCCGTCCGTCCATCCATCCATCCATCCATCCATCCGCCCGACCGCTCCCCCCGCCCGCCTGCCTGTTCGTCTGTCCGTCCATCCATCTTGTAAAACAAATTATATATTACTTTTGAAAAACTGTACATGAAGTGAGATGCAGAACGTTTTGGATTAGTTCGTTTATTGTTCCTGAAATTCAAACTTGAATAGTTGAAGCTATCTTAGGAGATTATTGAGGCGTTGAGCCAAAAGCAAGAACTACAATTTTCTGTTTAGAAACGCAGTAAATAATTTAATCCAGATACTTTCAAATCTGCATTTCGCATACGAGAGATACCTTTGTGTAATTTCGTTTGGAGATGTGTGGGGCTGTGATTTGAAGCGTCATGAATTTGCAGCATGAGTTATTTTTTAAGACTGCAGTTGTATAATAATTCACAAAATTCTTCAGAATAATGCTTCTTGTCTTCCTATTAGAAGATTAGTACGTACTCGTTTTTCGAAGAATAGATGATTTCAGTATAAAGTGACGTTAGAATGTGAATTACCTACACGTATTTCTTTCCGTACATCTGATAGACGAGAGAAGGTCGACTTAATAGCGGAATGAATGGACGCGATGAATAGAAGTGGCAGAAGCCATGCTGAACAAATTGCTACAGAGGCGAAAAGAAGACGGATGCCCGTGAGATAGCTTATCTGACATTTACCGCACGTTGTTCCATTGCTGTCAGTTAATTGCTGAGAACAGGCCTTCCTTTGCTTTCAAAAACCAACGCTGGTCTTTATTTTCTCGATGCTGCATAGGCTGGTTCTTTTATATCCCATTTGGGTCTTATGGGCATGACTAGCATGTTGCCGGTCCTGGTGGTGTAGCGGTAACCATACTTGCCTCCTAAACGCAAGATCGCGGTTTCTAACAAGACCAGGATCGATGGATTTTTTTCGGGCGTAAAAATCCTAAGTATGGCTTCCTTCGGAAGGGAAGTAAAGCCGTGAGTCCCGTGTGTAGATTTACGGCACGTTAAAGGCCTCAAGCCTGAAAGAAGAGGCTTCTGAGCAAAATTTGTCGGCCGTTTCACGCCCTGATTTGAATGGGACGCTGATAACCTGCGATGTTAAAGAGCTTCCTAAATAAACCAATCAATCTAGTATGTTGCTTTGTGGCCACTTTAAAGGTAACTGTGAAATGTAACCTAGTGATGAAGCAGAGGAACATTCCACCTTATCAATATTTAATTTTACTTTTCATCTTTTTAAATCTGAGAGTGAACAAAAGTAAAAATGTATTCAGGGGAGCATGCAAAATTCGAAAGCTTGCGTTCTTCAAAGGGGCAGTCTTTTTGAATTAACACAATGTGCAATGAACAATTAACATTGTGCTAATATACCTAAAACATGTTGATAAAGAGAATAACGAAAGCTCAGTGAAATTTATGAAAAATTCTACGAGAAAGTGGGCACTTGAAAAGATTATATTTTGAAGAGAAAGAGAGACAAGAGGAATTTATTTCCCAAATGCTTGTAATTATCCCTTGAATAGATGCTCTTTTTAAATGTGTCAAACATTTTATAAACATTGAGTTGAACTCAAAAAAGAAACAGTAGTTAGGAGCTTTAAAAATTAAGCGTTAGTTCTTAATTTACTATTTAGGTGCTCTTAGTTTTCATGTTTCGATTTGTACAACGACCAAGGTCAACGAGGGTTATTCAATAAAGAACGGCCATATCTTTTCTCATTCTCATAACTTTGATGATATTTCTCAAAGTACTTCCTTTTGGATGCAATGCATCTGCCCAAATGTTTCTACCAGTCCTCAAAAACATGCTGGAAACCTTTTTTTGACATATCTTTCAGAATTGCCTCCGAAGCCTTCATCATTGCTTCTGATGATGGAAAATGCCTCCCACGAAGATGTTTCTACAATTTGGGGAAAAGGAAAAAGTTACACGGGGCAAATCTGGACTATAGGAAAAGTGAGGGACACACTTCACGTTGATATTTGTTAAATATTCAGCAGCAACATTTGCGATGTATGGTCGTGCATTATCGTGGTGCAGTATGCAGCTTGCTGCACAGAAGTGGTGACTTTTACGTGTGTTATGGACTTTCAGAATTTTCGGGACATGTCTGTAATATTGCCCAGTTGTGTGTGCTGAGATGTGTACGAGGTGCTGAGATGATCAAAGTTTCCCAGCAGGAGCAACCAGTTTATCTTTTTAGTGATGGGATGATGAATATTTCCAAACAGAGCATTTGTGTTTGTTATCAGAATCGAAATGGTGCACACAATGTTAATCAGCAGTCTTTCAAAGAAACTCCACATGCAAGTCTGAACGCGAATGGGAATCAGCAGTCTTAGAACACATTGTGTAAAACTCTTCTCACATGCAACTTTTCAATTACTAATGTGTGGTTGGCACCTAGTGAAGGCTTCTTAACCCTCAGCAGTGTTATTGCTTCCGTTAGAGCACAAACTAGAGCGGCGGGTCCACCTTCCTTTGAATCTTCTTTAATGAATTTTCAAAGTTCCACATTTTTTGTATGGATTTTTCTGAAACTTTTGCTGTGATTGCATTGCTGTTAAGTTAATATGCATAACATATTTCATTCAATTTTGATAAATACTTTGCGAACTATAAATTATTTCATAATTTTAATGTAAATATAATGCATAATTAAAATGTCCTACGCAGCTCATGAGTTGGGAAAATTGGTAGGTATTTTTTAATTGGAGCTTTGAACCCCGTAAAAAGTGTATAGAAAGATATTTGAAATAAATTTGATGAGTGAACTGCGATAATTTTTAAATATATAAAAATAATTTAATTTCTCTAAATGAATGTTTTTTCCACTGAAAATTTTTAAAATTATTTTTGGTGTTAGCTTGTTTTTTTGTCTATATAATATTACTATGGATACTGCTGCACATTTTGATAAGTTTTAATTGAAGTTAAACAAAAACTTTAACGCGTGGGGCATTTTGAATGTGATAAAATGAAGTTTTGAGAAAAAACGCTGTTTTATAAAACTTATGCAGGGAAACAATGTGATTTAAAAGGACACGCGGAGCTGTTTAAATGACTGTAGAGCCCGAAGGGAGAGGGGGAACGTGCAAATGTTGACTCTCTGTGGACGCTCAAAGGTTTGAGGAACCATTTGCAGCAAAAAACAAATAAATTCTCCTCAGGCCTACTGTACATTGTACCAACTCCTGAAATTTGTTGTAACGAAAGTCGAATTTCAGAGCAGCACACTGTTCGTCGCCTGTAACCACCATTTTGGTATAGACGGAATTGAACATTCTCAACTTGTACATCTCTCAAAGGGGGAATCGGAATTGACGACATTGAAAGTAGGACCACATACACATTACACATTAAGTTAACAAATGAGAGTCAAGTTGAATTTCAGAGCGAGAAACTATGCCTGTAAAATTATTAAAGAGCCATCGTAAGTCTACGAGTATATTGAATGGAATTCAAAAAGCGTGCCAATCCAAAATTTCTGATGCATAGGAGACTACAGGATGCCTCTCTGGTCAAAATAAATGATAAAGCTAAAAGAACTGTACCCTTCCAATGTGACCAATCACAAGTGTAAACTCATATTTTTTACTTTATATTAATGGTAAAGCATGTAAATACTTGGACTGCATCCTCTGCTGTTCTCGTGCTTTTCTTTGCAGGCAGTTTCAGTGTTTTCTTTACCAATGTCGCTGTATCTGAGCTGTAAAGCTGAATGATGTTGTCTCTATGTTTATAGTGACACTATAAAACTTTCACAAACAAGAAAGCAAGAGTAAAGATGAGGGCAATTTTGTAGAATGGGAGATTGTTAATGCCTATTTGCAACATGAAAGTGAAAGGAGAGATTAAATAATGGTTTATGCTGGAAGAAAGCATATTTCCGGAGTACATCATGTATCCCACATGTAGCCGGCATTCGGATGTATACGGAATGTCTGATGAAAACCACAAAATATCTACTAAAACGTACCAAACATTTACATGAACGCATCTAGGTCATGTGAATTTGGATTCTCGACTTTCCAAACGTTTCACCGACTTATTGCTATTTAAGATTTAGTTGTCTGAAAAATACTTCCGTGCCGAAATAGTAAATTCCCAGTAAGAGAAAGTCTAGACAAT
Source organism: Metallyticus violacea (assembly GCA_030762175.1). Lineage (NCBI taxonomy): Eukaryota > Metazoa > Arthropoda > Insecta > Mantodea > Metallyticidae > Metallyticus > Metallyticus violacea. Next base: position 45,037,761 of record CM060835.1, on the reverse strand, counting down.
TACTGGGTTGGTGATCAACATTCCCACAGTTTTTACTTATTATATGTGACTAACTCAGCTAGACGCAGTTGTCGAATAACACTTTTTAAAAATAATGTACATAATATGTGTACAAATATAGGCATAATATATAACTTTTAGAAGTATTCACATTGTATGTCTTTTTTACTGGTGTATTTTGCATTGAAGAAAATGTTCGAATTCTCAGAAGTAAGTTTATGATATTTATTAAATCGAATAACTTTATAAGTAAGGAAGGTCTTTTCTACACTTAAATGAAAATGGACATTTTTTGAAAACACTAGCAAATTTGGAGAATTTCTTCTGAAGATCCTATGAACTTTTCCCTGGAAACAAATTTTTTCTTTGCAAACACAGCTGAAACTTTCATTCGCTTTTTCGACATGTTTAAAACGTTATTCAAAGTTTACGTCGCATATCCTCAAGAACTGCTGCAGGGACCAGATCCCTTTTAACTTGACACAAAAAATTAAAAAATGCCTTGATAATCACCAGAAGCATTTATTTCCAAAATCATAAAAAAAAAAACAAAAAAAAAAAACAAAACACATTTGCATTTAGGCCACCGGCAAGTTCCTTAATTGCACCGGAACTATCTGATTAATTCGAGGAGCGTCTATTCATGTATCCACATTTAGTGCTAGTTTTGAGGATAATGCAATTTTTAAAATAACTTTTTAGGTACTTTTTACTTTTGCCTATATCTCTGATACTTTATTTAATTCATGCAAGTGGAATTAACAAACTAAATGGGCATAAAAATTAGAATCTGAAAGTATACCTCGCAGCACCTAAGGATATAAACAATATTATGTTTTTGTTTACTTCTATTGACCACTTCGATCACAAAGCAGGCACTAATGTAATGGTGCGTTTTCTCTTCGTATTTTAAGTAACAAGTTTGGATTAACAAGTTCGTCGTTTACATACGAGTAAATTCGCTATGTTGCAATTACATCATATCTCATGTGGGAAGAGTTGGTAGCATTTTCTCCTGCAGGTGTTGATTTCCTCTTGCACGTACATGCAAAATCTTTGAATTGCGCATAAAACGTACGGAATACATTGAGTGTGTCCATGCTAGAAGAATCTCATTTTAATGGCTTTGCTACGAAAACGCCAATACTAAAGGCATGAAAAAATCATGCTTATTCCTTGCAAGAAATGTATTCTTAATGTATGCCTAGAAAAATAACAGACACCTGTAACGGCGTAAACAAATTTCATAGTTTATTAACTGCGGCCATTTTAGTATGTACACTGGAGTTTTCTAATAATCACTTAGCTATAAAGTATGATTACATACATTATTTTATTTAAATCATTACAGTCAGTGCTACAGTCGTATAAGAATACTTGATAGTTATATTATTTTATAACAAAATATGGATAAATACAATTGTAGGCCACTTCAGTATTTCCTCATGGAATCTTTAATGTTAATGGGGTGCGTAAGGCATTAGCCTTCTAATATTATTCATTTTTTGTTGTCATTAGGGGTAGTTTACTAGAGTACAATAAGCTTTATTTCTGGAAAATGACAAAATTTAATAAAATTGAATATGTGCTTTACGATGTAATCGATTTCTCTGGAAACTTCAATTGAAAATTGAACTTTGTCATCTCTTAATACATTTCTGGTACCTGGTGAACAATTTGTAAAGCTGCTGCTACCAATTCTAAAAATTTTGTAACTTTGAAGTCTTCACTTTTCTCACAGCAAATTTATTTCATTTTCTTCATGCTATGATTTCTGAGTAGATAGCTCATCTTTTTCTGATAGTTCTAAACTCTTTGTCAGAGGGCAGTATTTTTCACACATTTCTTTCTTCAGCGACTTCCATAATGGCTTCCAACAAGATATCACACAGCTTACCAGCATATAATAATAGTGTCAACACATTGCTGTCTTAGTTGAGGGGAAGCTATAAAAAATATTGTTATAAAAACAAAAACTACCAACTTACTCAATTGATAGCCGTTTCTAATTGTATATGCTTTTTTCAGTTATTGACTGAAGACCTCAAAGGGGACAAAGTGGAAAAAATTGTATTTTATGTCAAAAAAGAAATTTTTATTTTTGAACTTAAAAATTACTCTGGACCCCCCAAAAAACTCTGTTTCATATACCTATATACCTTTTCATTAAGTTAGTGTGTATTTTTCCGTAAAACAAAAGCAAAAATAGATTAACAGAAATATTTTAGTACAGTGAGCTACTAATTTTTCCAAAATTTTAGATTTGAATGCATATTTTAATTTTTAAACTCCAAAAATCGTACTTAAACCCCACATTAACCTTTAATTAAAACAATATTTAGAATACATTTATAAAATTTTGCAGAAAAATTTCAGCTTTTATGGGAGAACAACATATGCAACAAATTTGAATCGCCCCGCTCCGAAAAAAATGGAAAAAATATTAATAATAGTGAAAAGTTTACAAATTAAGCGGAAAGTTTGTACAGGTATTACTAAAAACCTGAAAAATATGATTGCAAAGTCTAAAATATATAGGTTTAATAATTAAAAATTTCAAAATTTCAATTCAGTGTTCATTCTAAGCATTGAACACCCATATCTCCCATATCTTTACCTCTGTTCAAATTTTACATCATGCTTAACTTCATTTTGCTAATTTTTTATAACGAGGTTTCTTTATCATGGACCGATTCAGTTAGTGTGTGTGCAATTGCATTGTAAAACTACGGAGGAATTTTTGACTAACCTTGTAAACAGGACTTATAATCGTGCCTAATACAGGATCGTTTGAAAATTTATAAAAAAAAAGGCAAACTAACATTTTTTTCTCTCGCAAATTTGAAGTTTTATTCCTTAGTATGTTGTATCAAGGATTATACTGTTCGTTCAGAGTTTCCAGTTTTTCATCCCAGGGGAGGGGGAAGTCAAATACTACAAATTTAGTCATTGATGATGCGGTGACATTCTCTTTCGATATGTTTTTTCTTTTAACTCGTTTTTCAAACGAACCAGCAATAGTTGATAATAATTTTCCCTTTTCCAAATAACCTACTAGCAGAGAAGGCTGAAGGGGATTCGCAGGGTCTTGCGCCTTGATATAGTTCCGAGCCCTTTATTAAAACAGCTTGGAAAGAAAAATCAATAAAATTAGCACATTTTCCTGTTCTATATACTTCTAAAGTGGTTAGTTGAAAATGTAATATTTTGCGGCATTTGTACTGATTGTTGCACGTATACTTAATGTTGGCAGCTACTGTCATTTTTTCGAGCTCGCATTCATTTCAATAGCCAGGTTTATGAAATTACGATTAATGCTTGTATGAATTTTTCGGTATGATAATTAAAATGTAAGTTTTATATGAAATGCTATTAGCTTCTTAGATAAAATGAAACGTAATTTTAACGCAAAGGAGCAAAGTACGACAATACCTTTTTTAACAGAAAAACCACAGAAAAAGACAGCGATTTTATAGTGGCTATTTCACTTATGTGATATCATCTTAAAATCGACCAATGAAACTAAATAAAACTTTGAATTTTGACCAATCACAGCCGTATATTGCAATGAAGTTATCGAAAAGAATATCAAATCCGTTTTATCATGCCATTTTGTGGTCACTGGTCAGCCAACTCTATACCTCCACTATATAATTTCTGAGCACGCATCACTGACCACTTTTCTGTGTTTTCAGTTACTGTAAATGTAACTAAATGTGTATTCACTCAAGCAATTGTTTTTACCTATTCAACCAAACAGTCTGAAATCATTTTGTAAATTTTGTAACAATATCTGCCTAACCAATCATAAATCTTAATAAACACGTTATTCAGAATAATAAAATGCTTTCTTTGTTTTGTTTTTCTCGGTTGGTATTAGTAAATGGAACAGTAGCGATTGTAATAGTCGACTTTCGTCTATTTTATTCTCACGGTTTCTGAATAGGTAGGTAGGTAGGTAGGTAGGTAGGTATCCATAAGTAAGTGTAATATGTGGTAGAGCAATTATAAATATGGCAAAGAAATGAGAAAAACGCTTTTTAACGGCTATTGTCACGTATTGTATTGAAATAACTGACTTTTATTAAGAAGAAAAAATATTGTCATTAAAGACAAAGTCTTGCGTTAGAAATACTTTAATGTAAGAGCTCACTGTATGCTTTCGGCTTCCGCCTATGACTCAATAAGCTTAATAGTGAAAGCACAGAATGCAGTAATAAATGTGTAATATTTGATAACAGCGGTCTTGTCATGCGGGAAAGAAATTGCCCGCATGACGTTTATCTGAATATTTGGAAACTTAGTGAATATTACACGAGTTGAAATTTAGTATCACCTATATTCAAACCTCTACTACGATATCAAGGATTCTACTCAAACATTTTATTTGTATCATCACAATAAAACAGTTATTTTAGATATGCATATATCGTTTTGAAACATTATGAATATGGGAATTGTCCCTTGATACTCCTACGCCAGAGGTTTTCAAAATTTCTTTGACTGCAGACAACCATTAAAAATCTCTTGTTGTCCCCTTAAATTCAACTCAAAGTTTAAAATCCTAAATTTGTTTATATAAGGCTTTAAAGCTGTTCGTCACTGTTTTACAACATTTAAAGATGTAAACAAACAAATTAATGCACATTTATGTAGTATTTGCCTATTCGTACACAATAATAATAACAACAACAATTATAATATTGCATCCTAAAGGTGTATAACTGCATAAAACGTTAATATTAATAATAGCATATTACGAGGGGCATTGGGAAATGATTTACAATAGCAGTGTTTTACGAATACCGCTCAATTACAGGTCCATTCGTAGAACGATGGAGTATTACTAGTAAGCCATGCAGACGCTAGATCCTGGTTGTAAGCAGAGGGTGTAGCGAAAGGACAATGTTCGTTAGTTATCAAGTAGAGAAAGATGTGGGCAAGATGGAAGTGATTATCATAGACATAGATGGACTGCGTGGTTTTTGTGGAAGGAAAGCTGCAGAAATTCATAGATGTTTAACTGTGGATGTGATCAAGAAGCTCCGGCGCACAGAATGCATTTACAGCTGGGTCAGTGGGTTCACCAGCACACAAGAATATGAGTACTGGTCGTCCATCAACATCGCAGTCTCCCAGAAATACTGAGATGCGTCTAGATTTATTAATGCTGATAGGCACGTAATGTATGGTGGAGTGGAATGTTACACAGTCCTGCTGCTGCCTGGTGTTGCTGTCACACGTCAGAGAAGAAAGTGCATTCCATGCAATGGAATTCAGGGAGTCCCCAGCCCAAGAAATGTTGTGCTGCTCCAGCTGCTAATGGACTGACTTCCTCAAGTAATGATTGTCAACAGCGAGTTGTTCTGCGAGACCCTACACGGCTTAGATACAGGAGTGATCGGCAGTAGTGTTTCTCTAATATGACAGTGTTCGACTCAAAGCGGCACACTAAAGTTGGCACCACTGGGGTTCATTGTTGTGCCGCACCAACACATTCACCGAACCTCGCTCCGTCTGTTTCTGTCTTATTCGACAACATAAAGGACTCGCTGCGAGGTAAAACATTCGCCAACAACGAGGAAATTGAGGCATCCGTCCACGAGTGAAAACAGCACTCCAAAACAATGGTTTAGTAACCCAAGATGAAATTGCCAGGAAGACGGCAGCGGTGAGAAGTATATTAAGAGATGACATCTGCATTGAGCCACACTGCATAATAATTACTATTTTAAATCATTTCCGAACGCCTAAGGAGATGGATGATGGTGTATTTCTGCCATAAGCCGATATGTATTGGACTGAATAGGATAATTTGTAATTGTGATTCTAGCATTTCTTAATGTTTCTATGCTTGTTTTGTTAAATAAACGAATGCAAAAAATAGGCATTAAGCTAAACAAGAGGCATAAATACTTTTATGATCTTTGATAGGCTGGGAAAAGCTGCCAGCCTATGCAGTTTGCTATCATGTTGTGTGGGGCCAAGGAAAATGTGACGACACATAATTATTCTGTTGGCTGACCTACATGAAAGCTCCATCCGGAACAATTTGATTACAATTCACTAGTCCAACAAACACACGTCGTTAATTTGTATACATTTTCTTGTAATTCTTTTTGCTGTATATTCAAGAGTAACTGCTGTTAACATCATCCTCGGGGTGGGATCTCCGGACAGTTGAAGAATCGCTGCTCTGTACTACGAATCTCAGTTTGTCATAATAATGCACATTCTATTAAAAGTGATACGATTTTTTTTTTTTTTTCGTTCTTTCACGTTTTAGTTTTGGTAACCTTTTCTCTCTGGCACAAAGTTCTACCCAGTTCAAGACCTTTTTTCACTCTCCTATTACTTTCTCATGCATTCCTATTAACACAGAATAAAGAAAAACCTTTTGGAAAGCAGGAAGAGAAAGGATGTAATTCATGTGACAGAACACTACAACGTGTCTGGCATTTGCACCTGCGCAATCTATTTTTCATTTGTTTTTTTAAAGGGTCTACTTGACGAACAATGGCATAACAGATTCAGGACAAGATTAAAGAGACCGAGGAAAATATCCGCTTAAAATTATTGCTTTTTTGTATCCTTTATTTGTTCATACAATTTAGTTGCCTTGCTACATAGCGCGCATTTAAAGGCCAGTTTGCACTTTATCTTGTGTTGCTTGTGCGTTAACTTTTGTCTAAAGGAATTTTTAGTACAAATTATTTAGTCAAGATGAACATTTCTCTATGTGCTCCCGAATATAAACACGAAGACAGTAAACATTTGTGAAAAAGTGTACGGTTGTAAGAGTTATTTTTGGGTATCCACTTTCAGAACATTTACATGCAGGGAATGTTCTTACATTTCAATGACCTTGTAACAAACAATCGTGTTTAAACCATTTCTGACATTAATAAAGATTAACTGATGCACTGTTCAGGAATAGTTCTTGGGTGAAACATAGAGCGTAATATAGATCGCAAACTTATAGATTTTTAATAACATAAATTAACACGCATAGGTACATGGCTAAATGTAGCACACGAAAAGAGAGAAAAATAAAAATATAGTCGTAGTAACTGACCTATTAAAAAAAACAATTCTGATGGTTTTCATGACAACAATTTGTCGATAGCTCTTTGATTAAAGTGTGGAATCTGCAGAATGAAGTTTATCTCTACAGAAGGCATTGTGAGGTTTAAAAACACAGTTTGACTCAAATTGATTCTTGGAGTTGATCTACCGCGTTTTTAATTTCAGGTTTCTCTTCCAGTGATCGTAAAGAAAAAGGCTCAGAATGTAAACTTTCATGGTGTTCATTTTCTTTACACTTAACACAAAACGAAATAAAGCAACTACATCTCTAATTCATATGAAGTTTCATTAGTAACAGCTGTGTACATGTCTGCACCAAGTATGTGATACTGTTTACTGTTGAAATAACAGCAAGTTTTCCCATATTCAATTAACATGACGATGTATGCTTTTTCACTATAAGTATCTAATGTTCTATGGCCTTCAGCGGCTTTCGATTCTCACTAGGCTGGGTGCACCCTGTTCCAGAACTTCTTGACACTAACCACTAGATCAAGGAGGCGGTCATAGGTATATAATAATCTTTTAAAATAGTTTATTCAGCTTTGTAATGCAAAAACATTAAGTCTATTTAAAATTCGAGACAAACTTTCCTGGGAACGAACGTAATGAGAGGTGAGGTTTCGTATATAACTCCTGTAATGTGCAAATGGCTCCTCCTATCGCCTCCTCTCACTAACAAATAACGCTATAAGCTTACAGAGACACTGGTTTTCTCTGCAACTGCAAGCCAAATCACCTATCGCAAATACAAACTTCAGGCGCAATTTCCCAGAGTATCTTGACATATTGACCTGGATATTATTTGTATTGTATTTTAGAATTTTCTTTATAATTTATTAAAATGTTTATAAGTCACATATTTGATGAAACATGGTGGTTGGGAGTACGGGCTCCTTTACTTACCAACAGCGACACTCATTAGCTGTATTATGTCTCTTGTAATAGCTTTCAGCGTGTTTATTCCTAGCAACCAAAACCTGAGGAATTTATATCCTAAATGATATGGGTATTTTAGAAAACGGTATGGTTTTATATTTATTTATAGATGTGTAAACATGATATTTTTTGTTTCGTTAATTGGTTTAAAAACTGATTTTTGTGCAAAGGCTAGATTTCTAAAAAATATTTCATTATACATGTTCAAATAACATTTTATAAAACTATGATTTATCTATTTTTGTATATGATTTTCCAGAAGTTTGTAATTGTTGCCTTCTATAATCAAATCCTCTTTTGATTTTAACTGATACTGATAAGAGTTTTTATTGAAAATTAAGTGCGCTCGTTTTATTAAGATTAGTCGTAATTTTTAGATTTAAAAAATCTTGAATTTTATTGGGAATTAATTAGAAAATGAATGTAATTTATTGTCACTTTCTGTGCTACAAATTACTGCAGTGTGAGTAACATAGCTAATTTTCTTATATATTTCATTAGTTTTAATTATGGTAAATGCAATATGAAAACTTGACCCCCCTTTTTGGTTTCTTTTTATAACCAGTAAGACTATATATATCAGTTGTTTGATTAAAGAAGTAAAATAAGAAAACTATAATGGCTATTTATTGTTAAAGACTTTGATCCGGAATATCACCAATGTAACGTGCACAGAAAAGTGTTCCCTATCACAAGGAATTATAAAATATAATCTTTTCAGGCTATACTTTTTGTTAAAAATCAACATTTTTATGTTCTCTCTATATTTTTTCTCAATTAGTAGTAATGGTCGTTTTATTGTACCAGTTTTAGAATACATTGAAATAAATACAACTGTCGCATGCGCCTTACATGCTAATATCGTGCTTATAACAATCAAAATGGCCATACACGTACATACGTAATACATATTTATACATACATATATATAAACATTTAAAAAACATAAACATGAATGAAATCATTACTCTTGAGCCCCTCTTCCATTTACTCACACCCCTCTCCAATCCCCCCTCTTCGTTAGTCATGAACCTTCTTTGTCGGGTCTTCTCTAGAAATATTTCCAAATAAATTGTGTATCTCGCATGCACCAACACTTCCCGGCAAATGTTCAAACTTCTATTGGCATTAAAAATTGGGGTGATAAATGCTCATTTCATAAAATCTCCGTTTCCCTGCATTCTGCCAAAATATGCCTCCAGGTGTCGCTTTCTCCACACAATGGACAAATTCTTTCCCCGAGAGAATTAACTGTTTTGTTATCTTTCCAAGCCCCTAATCTGAATCAATGGAGACCACTTCTTTTTTCTGAATTATTTATATCAGGTCTAAAAAGGTAAACGTATAATATTATCAGGACCTCCTAATCCAAACACACACACACACACGCACACACACACATATTTGCAGCACATCCCTCTGTTACCGAAGATACTTTTACAGAAAAGCTGTAAGATGATTGGGCTATTCAATTAGATACCCACATCAAACACACCTAAGCAAGAAACAAGTTGTTCAGTCTTAGAGATATTAGGGTTTCATTTTCTATAACATCTTGTTTGTTAACTGCTAAAACATCAAAAGGTCACTCTATCTTCGAGCCGTTGAGCACATTTAATAATAATAATAATAATAATAATAATAATAATAATAATAATAATGACGATGATGATGATGATGATTATAATATTAAAAAAAACACTTCAAGGAATAGTGAGCAATGAAATCGCAAGATTTTCCAGTGGTATTTCGTTTTTTATGACAGTGTTATTTGGTAATGCAAAAAGAGTCCTTAAGCAATATTGAAATTAGTGCATTCAAACACTTGTGAAAAATTTGAAAAAAAATTCACCGTTTGAAGCAAGTAAAAAAAAAAATTATTAATGTACATTAGGTAGGCATTCCACCGAGATAAAAATCATTGCAAGAATTATAATATATGTAATTACCAAATTGGAAGAGAGCGATATTATTAAATAATGTTTCAGTATCCAATAGAAATGTAAGTAAGTGTAAAGGATCATGGTATCTCAAAGTGCAGGAAATTTTGCAACAGATAGGTTTGAAAAACTAATAGATAAATAGGGAGTATCAAAACAGAGGATTCCGGGAAGAAATAAACCTAAGATTGGAAGATATTGAGACAAGAAATTACAGGGGAGCCAAATATAAGAAACGGTTTTGCAGAAGAGCTGCACCAAATTCCACAGTACAATAGTTAGTAACGTGCAAACTTAAACATTTAATGTATATCCATTTTTTTTGGTTGATTTTTATGTGCTAGTATGAGAACGTAGTTCATTGAGACTTTACAGGGAAATGAAATATTATGGGGTAGGGAAAAATATATAGAACAATGTGATAAAGAGGTCGGGAAGGGTTTGAATGAGCCAGAACTGAGTTATAAATTTAAAACGGAGGGTTAAGATATGATAAAGATGTAGAAAAATCTCCAATGTGTGGAGAAACCGATATGGATTTTCATTGTTTATTATACTGCAAGCAGTGAACAGGCGTGGCAACCCAAATGGACGAATTTAGATGGGGAAATATTATTTAGAAAGATTTTAACTACAAAGGGAGAGAATATAAAATGGCAGGGAACTATGTGGGCAAGTTAGAAAGAAATGGATAAGAATGATTAAGAGGAAGATAGAGGGAAACATAACCTTAGAAGTAAAATAGATAAGTAGAAACAAAAATAGGATAATACAGCAATAAATATGATAGTCACCAATACATTAATAACCTGCAGTTGTGCGTATTGGAATCAGAATGTAAACAAACAACTCCGGAAAGAAAATATCTACAGGAAATAAGTAAGATTAACATTATTTTATTTATAATGATATTGGCAGAGTTTATATTTTTGAGTGTAGTATATTATGTAGTCTGTTGGAATATATTTTTAATACATTTCAACAACAGTGGAAAAATTCCTAACAGTTTATATCTGATGCTTTTTGGGAAAACGTTCATAAATCTTTATAAATTTGAGGATTTCGCTTATAAAACCCGCTTTGAACAACAGTACTGAAACTTTTGACAGATGAAGAACGAAATTGGTCTGGAAAATTAAAGAAAAGTTATATCCATTATTACGAGCATTTTCTTGCTCTTTACACTTTCTGGGTCCCCTAATAATGTTAGCGATTTTGATAGACTAGAGTGAAAGAGACCAATGATAAAACAAGGTAGCATTTCACCAGTATGTCTAGGAGAAGTACTTCTTTCTGTCTATGTGCTAGAAATACTCCCAAAAATCTACTCCTTATTCTGATCAATGTTGAGGAAGTAAGTTAATTTTCTTTAAATTAAATGTATTTAAACTCCTCGCCAAAGCTGTGTTGCTTGCAACTCCCTTTAATTAAAAATGTGTGGTATATATAGCTATAGCTATTTAACTATACTTTTTCCTGAGATAAGAATAGCAAAACTTACCCGGTGCAAGCCTCAATTGCAGCAACAAGATCCAGCTGTAGAGTACCGTTGTGGTAACGCCACTCATGCTGACTGTGGATGTCAATTGCACTGCATTCTCCTCATTTGCGTAAGAATTCTTTTGTCATGTCTCCATGCTGTAACTTAGTTGCTTGCTAAACAAGAAGAATGCTTTCAGCTGTGTTTCCGGTGCCTTGCCCCAAGGATTTTCGTACTATCACCCGGAATCTGAATAGAGAACATAGCAAGGTACTCACTTAACCTTGAGAAGAGAGAAAGTGCACAAAAACAACTGACTGCAAGTAGAAACAACTGTTCAGGGTGATGTGTGCTTCAGATAGGCTACGTTTCAAGAGCGTAAAACTATATTTTAAGTAACCGTTGATAAATAATTCTTAATTAAAATAAATGAATCTCTTTAAGTCTGAAATATTGTACAACTTACTTCTACCATAGGGCTTCTTCCAGACTAGCCAACCGGTTTCTGATATTAATTACCGCAAGCCAAGAGAAAATATTCACCGAAACTCAACCTTGTGCACTGAGGTTGACCTCTGGCATCCGGAAAACAAGCTGTATTCAAACATCTTCCTAACTTGCTACAAGAATGACTCACGAACATCGGCTGGTATACAAAATATATTTTCTTAAAAAGATGAAATAAAATTTATGAATATTTTATAAAGCGAAAGGATACCAGAATTCTTCTTTATCTGTATGACCGAAACCTGTTTGTCTTCACTCAGAATATGATGGCGAAGAAAAATTCTGTCACGTTTTTCTGGGTCTTCCAGCGTCTCTTTTCCATGCTGTCTTAAATCTCTAAGCAGTTGTAATTAATTAGTATTTTGTGCTTTGTGTGTGATTTCCATTTTCCAATTATTATTCAATAAACTGTTTGTATGCGTTAGGGCACATTTTTGCTTCATTACTCGTTTTTTTTTTATCTAATTCAGCTGGGTTTCCCCTAAAACAGCTCTTTACCCTTTAATTTACACAGGTTCTTGCATACATCGCCATCAATTAATTTTTTTAAAATACTTCTAAACTAAAATGTGCAATAATTATGACTTCGTGTATTCACCTATTTTATTCAACGCTTTTCATAGATTAAGTGCACCTGTGTTTATTTCTAATCATTTTTATTATTTATTAGGTTTATTAAAGGACATTGTTTAACATATTTGCTCATTAGCGTCCCATTCAATTCAAGGCGTGAAACGGCCGATACATTTTGCTCAAAGGCTCCTTCTTTTAAGTGCTGTAAATCTGTGACATAGGGCAAACGGCTTTACTTCCATTCCGAAAGAAGCTATATTTAGGATTTTTTACGACAGAAAAAATCCATCGGCCCTGGCCAATTTTGAACGTGTTACCTGGGTCTACAAGAAAAGTAATATAATCTTTGGAATGCATTTATGTTTGTTTCGCTCTTCTTGCCTTTACTTACATTCTTTTTATTTAAATTGTTTTACATTTTGAAATGTGTTTATTTCATGTTGGGTCAATGTAAAATCTCCTTTGCTGCATCTGTTTAATTTTAAAGCCCAATGAGAGGAGGTTTACATGATTTTTCGAATAAGTGGCCTTATTTGAAGAGAAAATACGTTCTTATATTTTAAGCTTGGTTTCAGATGACCTAGAACTGAATAAAATATATATGTTTACAGTCTGGTATTTGAAGTACTTTGTAAGTTTATTTGTGGTTCTAACCATACATTTACGAATGTCTAGTGCTTTGTTAGGAGAGGTTCTATAATTTTATAATAAAAATATTTATAAAGAATGCTTAATATTGTTATAGTGTTAACAACAAACAGAGGGGTGCCAAAATTTTGTGATAAATATTTCAATGTTCTCTTATGTGCAAGCAATTTCATGATCTTATCTATTAATAATCACAGTTTACTGTTGTGTTTTTATTGAAACTGGTAATTGCCGGGCTATTTTAAGTGATCATTGTTTTCAATCAATTTAAAAACCAAAGCTTTTGCCGAAGCTACGATTGGCATTTTCAATGGTCTGAAAATATCTGCAACGTACAGCCGTTAGAAATGGAAGGGGGTGGGAGAGTTGCGGCGCAGACGTTGTTTGTTCACCAGTAGCGCATTCCAGTCATTCTTATTTCAAAACTGTCTTTGTTTGTGTGTCTGGATGCTGCTCTATTTCTAAAGCCTCTCTTCTAGCCAGATTAAAATATCTTGTTATTGTTGCATTTCGGAACATGCCATTCAGAATTACCATGAAATTTAGGGGGGAAAAAAATGAAATTGCAACAACAGAATATTTTAATCTGGCTAGAAGAGATGTCTTAGAAATAGGGCAGCATACAAACAAAGACAAAGATTTTAAAATCAGCAAGACTTGAAATGCATTACTGGTAAATAAGCAACGTCTGCGGCATAACTCTCCCAGCACTCCTGCCCCTCCTACCTCTAACGCTCTGTACCTCTGTCTCTCCAGACACTTCTAGACACTGATGATGCTGACCACAGTGGCGGCGAAACTCTGGTTTTTAAATTATGTAAACCAACGACCATGGTAAAATAGCCGATAATGATCAATTTCAATAATAGCAACGCATCCGTAAAAGTTGTTTTCATTGGTTTACTGCTTAAACTTATGAATAAAATTCAATGACAGTAGCAATAATTTTGAACAGAAAATGGGCATTTCTTATATTAGAGTTCACAAGGATTCCCAAATACAGAATATGTTATTGTAGGTTTAAAGGTACGTATCTGCAGTTCTCATTAACGGTTTAGTTTATTTCTTTTTAATTTTTTTCTTGCAAAAACGCATTATTAAAGAGTAAGAATAATTATTTACTTAAATGTACAAATTTTCCTTACAGATTACGTTTTCAGAATTTGGATATTTACATATTATCTGCAGATAGTGGTAGCCTATGGCTGACAGCTGAATTTTGCATACCATAAAATGGAAGTACTGCTAGAGGAGCTATGTGGAACATTAAGTTTTCCTTTCAGAGACATACAGCCGCAGAAGTTTTGCGATCTAAAACGTTTATTTTTATCTCGCTTTTCAACATACTTTCGTTGAAAGCAGATGCACTTCTCCCAGCTATGCGTTATATTTCTGCAGCTTTCTGGAAGTTTGCAAACCATTGGTCTACCGCCTCCATGACTTCATTATCTAAGGAAGGTTTTGTTTTACTTCTGGGAACAGTCTTGAGAGTAAGCAGATCGTCAGAACAGAGCATTACGACACAAGATTTGTGGCTTTATCCGTGCACCATAAAAACTTGACCTTTACCTCCTGCAACCTTAATTTCGTAGAGGGTTTTGAATAGTGTTTAACGCCCGTTTTAACTACCGAGGCATCTCAGGCGGTAAGCACTGATGATACATGAGATGAAATAATAAACCGGGATAAAATTTTTTTTATTTAAACGAAGGAAACGTTCCAGGCCTAAGTTTAGGGTACCTTCCCGGCATTTTCCTTTAATGAGGACTGAGGAAAACCTGAAAAAAACCTCAGTCAGGGAGAACGGTCCCGGCGAGAATCGAACCCCAGACGTCTTGCTCACGACCTGGGGCTACCTGGGCCACCCGTGACGGTCGTAGGGGACGAAGACCCTTTATATTTCTATTCCGATTTTGCACTTTGGTTTCAGGATAACAGTGATGGTCTCATAACCCATCCATAATCGCAAATTTGTCAAGAATGTTTGTTTTCCTCCCGGAAATATCCTAAATGTTAACAAATATTGATTCTCACCATTTGTGAATAGTTCGCGTCTCTCATTCTTGAATTGAAACATTATATGCGATAAGGTATGAAATGTCTGTTTTCTCCACTATGTCTTACATAATAACTTGTCGATGTTGCACTTTATGTGTTCTTTAAAGCGACACTTCCAAGTACTACGGTCAGGTTCATCTTCACAGAATGTTCTGTCTACCGCATTTGAACTCACTTTATCACAAGGTAGTGCATTCCCTCAATGTTGTACTTCAGACATCAATTAAAGACATTTAATCACAGCTCCTTGCTCGACACACTCCATTTTTCTAGTGAGTGAGTTGCTATGCTGGTATGAAGTTGAAAATCTGTGCACGGCGTTTATGCATGTCAGGTATGTGGCATTAAATAAAAAATGTTGTGTAGCATAGAAGTTACTTCAATATATCAGCTGTATTTGCAACGTCCACATCTTGACCAATTCTCACACTGTTGTTGCGTCATTACCTGGGCGCCCAAAAAATCAAAAAGTGTGCTTCAGAAACTCTGTGACACACTTTTCAATGTATTGTAGGTTTCATCCTTTGGTTTTGTTTCGTTTAACCATTATAAGTGTTCAAAACTGCACCATGACTTTATGGACACCGTGCTTTTTTTGAGCCTAAAATATTAATACTGGCATCTCAATTAGTATTACCGGTGAAAGTGTGCACCATAAATGACAACACTGCAGGACGAAAGAGCGCATTGAGGAAGGTTAAGAAGCGCTTGAGGGATATGTATGGATAGGCAGCAGGAAATTGCACAATGCAGAGAGATGATTTCCTGGAAGTACACACGGTCTAAAATCGGAATTGGGGACGAAGCAGTACATCAACTCATGAATTTAACTCACTAAACAGGGGCTCGCTTGGGTCAGACTAGGAGAATGGCGAATGATGAATATGAGCGGAGAATTTGTCCCATCTGTGAGGAGGGGAAATCATGGACACGTATTCTGACTGTAAAGATACGAAAGAATGGAGGTAAAAGTATCTACCTCATTCCTTTATAGGATCGAATAGAGGGAGATGGTCATGATGGGCTTTGCTGACAGGTAAGGAAGGGGAGGAGAGAGGAAATTTGTGATGAAAGTGAGATAGTTCAGATCTGAAAAGGCTGATAACCGGGAGGGATTTGGAGCGAAACAAATTGATTGGATCCAGTTGTGTGTCATCCATATTGGGATTTCTTTATTGTTTTATACGTGTTTTTAATATTTTTAAAAACCATTCCTTGGGTATTTCTTATTTTATTCTTTTTATTTCTTATTTATTTTTTCTTTCTTTGTTTTTTATTGCTGATATATCTTATTGTGAATATCTAATGTGAACATTTATCTTGTGCTAAATCAAGCATACCAGGTGTATTATAAAAGCACCCGTGCACTTGTTGAAGTTGTTTTGTGTTGTATTGGCACCTCTGTAATAAATAAACTCTTACTACGACTACTACTAAATAGCCTCCAGCATACTCCGCCTACACATGCCGCCTCTGTTGTTGGAGATCTTGTTTTGAACCTTGCGACCCCTAGGGAAAACGAGTCAGCATTGTGTAGATACTCCGACATCAAAAAAAGCGAAAGCTGTTCCATCTGCAGTGAAGGTAATGTTGATAACTTCCTTTGACTGTCAGGGAAAGATTTATAAACGTACAGTACCGCACACTATAGGTAGACGTCATTGCTGAAGGTTCCGAGGAGGCACATAGCAAAGAAACGAGTAGAATTTCACCGGAAAACCTCATATGACAGATTCTCTAATGGAATATTTTATCAAATTTAACATTATGTATGCACCATATCACGCTTAAGAATTCAAAAGAGAAATGAGAGGATTCTAAAGAACTTAACGAAGTATACGTTTGAGGAATTGAAAAACGCGAATTTAAAGCATTTTACAAGCATAATACAAAGCATTATGTGAAAAATTAGCAAGCCTCTAGCCCTAATAGCTCCAAAAAGTTCATTGTACCTCATCTATGTATGTGTATGATACAACTGAAAATTAAATTATTTCTAATGTTAAAAGGCTAAAAAAAATATGGCTCCTGATATAGATGATATTAAAAGACTTAAAAAAATAACCGAGTGTCTATCAAAACCACAGACTCATGCATTCAATTTATCTATACTCAAGGGGCATTCGCATCGTTGTTAAAATGTGCCATTTAGTGCCTTTATATAAATGTATATATTTATTCAACCTGCAATTGGGTTCACTCCAGGTGGCAGTGGGAAAATAATGAAATAATAACATTTACAACCTCTACTTTCAAATTTACACCTAATTAAGTAAATTTTCTGCCTGATTATATATATTATATATAATATATACGTGTATACAATTAAATTAACATACATTTAATTCGGTTAAAACGTATTCAGTTATTTTGACATGTATATAATTAGGTTGATATGTGTTTAATTAGAATGATGTCATTTAATTGTTGAGTAATTTTATATATTTCAATGTAATTAAACATATTACATTCTTTTTAAATGTATACAAATATAATTAAATTCATGTCAATATAATTAAATATTTGTCAACCCATTTAAATACATGTCTGACTAATTAAATATATGTCAACGTAATTAAATACATGTAATATAATTTAATACATGCCAAACTAATTAATACATTTCAATGTAATTAAATACAAATTCAACCTATTTATTTGGCATGTATTTATAAATAAATACATGCCAACTTAATTATATTCATGTCGATCTAATGAAATATATTTCAACCTAATTAAGCACATGTAAAATAATTAAATATGTGTCAGTTTAATCTAATACGTTTCAATCTTATTGAACACAATTCGAAATATTTAAATGCATTTAAATAATTATACGCATTTCAACCAATTAATTAATGTCATTTCAATCTTATTAAACACAATTCAAAATATTTAAATGCATTTAAATAATTATACACATTACAGTCAATTAAATTAATGTAAACATAATTAAATACACATGTAAATATAATTTAACATATTTCTACCTAATTTCATACATTTGAACTTAAAAATATAAACCTAATTAAATTAATGTCAACACAATTAAATAAATACCTAAATATAAATCAATACATTTTTTTACCTGATTTGATACATTTCAATCTAATCAAAAACATTTTAATCTATTTAAATAAATGTCAACTTATATATTTCAAATCAGTCTAATTAAATACACGTTAATCTAATTAAATACATCTTAACCTAATTTAATACATTGCATCCTAATTAATGTCAACCTAGTTATGCAGTTCAATATAATTTAATACCTTTAAATTTAATTAATTATTTATCAATTGCAATATCTAATCTATCATATGAATGTGGTACTTTTTCTAAGTTTCTCTTAAATAATTAAATTATAAATACCTTATAATAAATATTAATTGTAACTATAGTTTTAATAAGATTTTTAACTAGACTACATCCGTACATAAACTCTTACTCATTTCTGTGGTTTTGCTGAGTTTATAATATTTGTAAGAATAAATTGAGTTGAATTGATTTTTTTTTAAAAAAATAGTATTTTAGTGGCAGTAAGAAAACATTTTATTACTAAAATCGCGTAATAAATAGCTGAGAAAAATTGTCTAGTCTTTGTTGTTTGTTGAGTCCGTTTGAGTATATGAGTACAGATCTCAATGCGTTATAAATCTTATTATCAGTATTTAACAACTATTACTTCATATGATATCTCGCAAGTGGCCTCGGGTTCTTAAACAATTTCGAAAATAATTCCTCTTCTAATTTGAATGACTTAGTTTATTTGTACTCAGATATTTGCTTTCTCGATGTTTTTATTTTTTATTTATGAATTATATCTTACTCATAGGTTCTTTATACATTTATATTCTTCATTTCTGTATAAATAGGAGGAGCGCTCTAAAATTCTCGGCCTGACCAAGAAAACAGAAAATTTAAGAGATTTATTTTTTTTTCCATATAGTCATATCATAAATCAACACATTTTTTCCAGTGACTTTTCAACTGTTTAATAGCCTTGAGTAAAATAAGATTTGTGCAATTGTGAAAAACAAGCGCCTGTCCCAGGTTCAACCTTATCATTTGATGTGAATCTTCTTCCACCCACCCATTTCTTCAAGTTTTGAAAAAAAGTAATCGCTGGGAGTCAAATCCGGCGAATATGGGATGTGGAAGCACTTGGAAGCGAAGGTCAGAAAATCCCAAACGGTGTGAAGGCGCATTATCGTGAATAAAGAGAACTTTCTTTTTCGCAAGTTGTGCAGTTTTAGCCTGAATAGCATCCTTCAGTTGGTCCAGTAGTGAAGCGTAATACTCCCCGGTGATAGTTTTGCCCTTCTGGATGTAGTCTATGAGTACCAAACTATGAGAATCTCAAAAAACCATAGCCGCGTTCCCTGTAGATGGAACTGTTTTTGCCTTCTTAGGTGCACTTTCACCTATGACTACCCACTTTTTGGACTGCTCCTTCGTCTCTGGCGTGTAGTGATGAATCCATGTTTCATCTACTGTTATGAAACGTCGGAAAAATCACTGAAATTGAATGTTCATTCAATTGCGAAATGTTCATTCGAATGTGTTTTTGGTCCATTGTTAACAAACGCTTTCTGTTCGATGTATGCCGCTTTCTCCTACCCAAAACTTTGCGTAAAATGTACTGGACGTGGCCTATCAAAGTCTTTGCAATGTCAGCCAACTCATGCACCTTCAATCTGCGATCATTAAGTACGGCATTGTGAATTTGTTTCAGTTCTCGTAGATCGTAGCAGTTTTGGGACGCTCATAGTCTTGAATGGATAAACGACCATGCTTAAATTCAGCAGTCCGTCAAAAACGAAGGGGAAGAATCTTTTAAACTGCAATCTACCTCCTTCAAAACCCTTCAAAAAGGATAAACCCTTCGAAACGAAGTACTTTATCACAGCTTATATTTCAATTTTATCCATTTTGTAGAAAGTTTTAACACCAGTTTGTTTACAAGATGATCACAAACAAGTGAGAACACTTATGCGTCTTATGAAACTTTCCAGCGCGTCATCTAAAGGATGATACCTATCAACTATCTTAGTAATTTGGCCATTGTCACCAAATCTCTGAGGAGGCTGAAAACTTTTAGAACTCCCCTAGTACATTCATATTAAGCGTTCTATGATTGTTGCATACAAATATAATAAACGTTGAAGTTTTGCCTATAAAAAGAAAGAAGAAGCATTATCTGCATAATGAGCGAGTAGAGGATATGATATGACACTATAACAACACAAGCATCAGGTGTCTGGCAAGTAAAGGAATAAATGCGTCTGCAGCTTTGTGTGCAAATGTTTTGTAGTAAAATCGGCGGACACGAAGGTTTCTGATGTAAATTACGGGCGATTTCTTCGAACACTCCATTCAAACGGAGCATCTATATTTTTCATTTGCATTTATTTACATATTGGACGAGGCCTATACTATGGATCATATAAGCTTTACTTTACCTGAATGATTGGAACAATCATTTTGAAGGCTGAATGTCTAGCGGAAAGAAAATCCCAAGATTACACCTACTAAAGACTAGGAGTCTATTGCTAAATGCTCTGCGGAAAACTTTCTCACTAAAGTAATTAACGTTTTATTGTTCGACTCGCAGGCATATATGAAGTGAAAAAGATAAATATGCAGTCATAACTTTGAGCGCTAAAGGTAAATGTCTCACTCTAATAGTGCTTTAATTTGTACCTCTTCGTTTTCACTTCCTTTGTGTGCACCTGAATCACAACGAACTGTGATGATTATATCGTGTAAACAATGTCCTTGTGACTTGCGTCATCCTTTCGTTCCTCTCTCATCCACTAGGTTGTCATTAAAGGTGAGAGGCGAAATCGTGACACTAAGGATATTCATACGTAAAATGCGAAAGTTTCGCGTTCTTTTCTTACTTCATTTCTTAGACAAATGCAAAAGTTGAGACAGGTGTTATACTTTTCACTTTCAATTTGGGGAACAACAGCTAAAATAACACATTAGGCTCATATGAAAGAAGGTAAATTTAATGGTAGTATTCTATGCAATCCAAGTTCTGTTAGAAAATGGTATCTCGAGTGCAAAATACTTGAGAGTAAAATTGTTCGTATTCTTCTAATTCCTGCTCGAGCACATACTATAAATCGGTATTTACGAGGGTTATCTGGAAAGTTTTCGGCCTTGCAATGAAAGCATGCTTTTTTAACTTGAATATTATTTTTATTTTTCAACATAATACCCCTTCACGTTAATACATTTATTCCAGCGGTGTCCCGATGCCAAATCCCGTCTCTGAAGTGATTTTCTGGACAGTCTGCAAAAATATTTGTCTAAAGCTGCAATCACTTCTTTATTTGATGGAAAATACTGAACTGAAAAGAAGAGCTTGCTGAAAGTTACAGGGAGTCAAATTGAAATTTAGAGTGGATGCTCCAATCCATACTTTAAATCTCTCAATTTTCTCATTGCTAAAACACTTGTGAGGAAGTCATTTGTGTTGCTGAAAAACATTTTTTTCTGTAAACCATGTATTTTCTCATTCACGGTTATGTCCAGTTTGTTTAAAATATTGGAACGATACTTTTAAGGTTATAGTTTAACCCTTTTGAAGATATTCAATTAACAAAACTCCTTTAGCCTCCCAAAAGACTGGTGACTTAACCTTTCCTTCTGGCGAAACTGACTTATGTCCTCTGTTTTGACTGCTGTTGCCGTTTTAGCTTGTGATAATGGATTCTAGTCTGATCCACGGTTGTAATTCAACGCAAAAAATAGCTCTGTTACTTTTTAAAGGCTTCAGTCCAAACACAATGGAAATATTCATAGGAATGCGTTGTTGACCTGATGATAGCAGGCAGGACATCTTGCGCAAATCTTTTTATATGAAAGTTTTCATGTAAACTAGAATCTACACGATACTCTGAAATGTCTGCACTCTCAGTACTTTCACTTGCCGGTTGTCTTCTAATAAAATATCATGTGTCTGTTCGATTGTGCTGTTGCTCCCTTTATGAATGTTTTTGACTGGATCGTTTTTAAGGCTGGTACCGACATCTTTGAAATCGGCAGCTCAATTTTTAATAGTTAAAATCTAACAAATAGGGTTTTCACAAACTTATCTTTTTCAAACAACTGAACACTGGACGATCCATTTTATGGAATACCCATACCATGCCTGTTTTAGAACTGTATTAAATAAGATGTTTGAAACAGTTGTTTGAAATGACTGCTTAAGACAAGATGTGCAAACGTAATATATTATCTTGCCAGTCGAAACCAAAAACTATTTAAACCACCATCGAGTTACTTACAGTCCATGACCAATTATTGCATCATTTAGAATCATAATTACAATAATTGGTTTCATTGAAATATGTAATCAATTCATTGAAAATTTAATATTTATAGGAGCTACAATTTTAATATTATAAATATTAATTATTATAAATAAAAACACTAGTTTTATGCAGTACAACTTTACACCACTAATTTTGCAGAGATGATACAAAATTACATTGCATATCTCAACTATGTCTATGGCCAAGGGGTGTGTGTGTGTGTGTTTTCTGAGCAAAAGAGATAGTAAATTCAAATATACTTTGCAGCATTTTTGAAAAATACAATTACTATAATTATCTTCAGTACACCTTCATGCTCGTTAGTGGGAAGTCAGGAGTTCGATTCCCTCCAGTACCACCCTATCTGACTGAGAATTTTTCCAGAATTTTCTAAGTTCTCATAAATGACAGATGCGGGGTAGGTACCCCATATTTAAATTTTTTTTTCCAAATTTATAATTTCATCCCTTGTATCATCAGTGTCCACCCCTATGATGCCTCAGCAGTGGAAATGAGCGTTAAAAGACGTTTAAAAATCGTCAGGCTATATTTCCCCGAAACCTCTAATTATAGGAACATATTTTAAAATGGCTTAAAGTTAAAATATTTTTTGATTTACATTTTTGCTGTATCAATATGGAATGTTTTTAGTTGAAATTTTATGTGAGATTTTACTTCTGTTTTGAAAGGAAATGTACATTGATTGCTTTGATATAGCAATAAAGGTAAATATATGCATAGTGTATATTATAGTTTAATAAAGATATGTGCTCTGAATTATGTTTTAACAAATGTTTGTTTTAAGAGTCTAAAATATCACCAGGGCTACTTTATCAGCTTGATAGCATTTTAGTAAAACAAACGAAAATATTCATGGCGAGAGAAAGAGAGACTGAGAATGGGAGAAAAAGAAAGGAGAAGAAATAGAGGGCAGGAAATGAGGAATATATTCCTCTCCTGTTACCTTTGAGGAACGTGTCATCGCAATAATATTCCGATGGACTAGACAAATTTATGAGAGCAGAAAACGAATTATTATCACGAAAACAGAGAAAACATATCATTAGCTAACTCTTAATTTGCCAGAATACAACAGGTAATTTCTAAAATATTAGGTCCATTGGAAATAAACCACCGTTTTGTAAGAGTACACAGTTTCTTAATCAGTGTACGAGGGGTGTTCTAAAAGTTCTCGGTTTGACTCTTGGATCTCATTAAGATGGCCAAACTGTCTATAATAGTTATTAAGTATCAGCCTTTGGATGGCGCGCCGTAAAGTTTTACACGCGTAAGTGTAGTCATTTGTTTGTGATGATCGTGTAAACAAACTACTTTTAACTTTTCGTTTTCGACGGCCTCTGAATTTAATCATGGTTGTGCATCTATTCAAGAAGACGAGCCCTCAGGACGTCCCAAAACTGTTCCGGTCGACGAGATTGTGACAAAAATTTACAATGCCGTACTCAGTGATCGCAGATTGAAGGTATGTAAGTTGGCTGATTTTGCAAAGACATCGATAGGCCGTGTCCAGCACATTTACACGAAATTTTGTGAATGGGAAAGTTTTCCGTTGGATGGGTGACGCGTTTGTTAACAATGAACCAAAAACGCATTCGAATGAACATTATACAAGAGCGTTTAGACCTGTGTAAACGCAATTCTAGTGAGTTTCTCTGACGTTTCGTAACAGTAGATGAAACACGGATTCGTCGCTACACGCAAGAGACGAAGGAGCAGTCCAAACAGTGGCTGGCAACAAGGGCAAGTGCACCAAAGAAAGCAAAAACGGTTCCATCAGCAGAAAAGGTCATGACTACGGTTTTCTTATGGTGTGTGCTATTTCCAGAAGAGCAGAGCACACTGAAAAGTATTACGCTTCACTACTGGACCAACTGAAAGATACTAAACGTCCAACAACTTGCGAAAAAGAATGTTCTTTAATCACAATAATGCGCTTTCACACAAGTTTGGGATTGTTGCTGAAAAACTGCATGAACTTCGCCTCCAAGTGCTTGCACATCGGCCCATATTTGCCGGATTTGGCTTCCAGTGATGACTTTTTGACCCCAAATCTGAAGAAATGGCTGAGTGGACGAAGATTCACATCAAATGAGGAGGTTGAAGCTGAGACAGATGCTTATATTTCAAGTGGATAAATTTTATTTTACTAAGGGTATTGAAAAGTTGGAAAGTCGCTGGACCAAGTGCATTTATTTACAAGGTGACTGTGTTGGGGGGGGGGGAACTCTTAAATCTTATTGTTTTTTGATCAGGTCGAGACATTTTATAACGCCCGACATGTTAATATTATAGCGAATGAAAACTAAGACAGGAAAAACAAAAAATGTGACTAAGGATAAATTTTGATGTTAAGGCGCTGAACAACGGTTTTAACTGATTTACCGCGTTATGTAGCCGAGTGTGAGGGAGGTAGCCATTTGTTTGGCGTAGATTTAGAATTGGTAGGTTTGATCCCTGTGGCATAGTTTATTATTTTTTATTTTGTGTTGAATCGTGCTCATGCATAAAGTAAAGCAAAAAATAATAAGAAACAACACATATAAACGAAACTCAAACTTGATAACAATGATCCGCTTTCACTTGGTGCTAGTATTATATCCATCTCGTCCGCATCATTTCAAATGAAAACTTCGTTAGGCAATGATGTACTGGCCTTAGATTTTAAATGTGAGCAAGCAGACCATAGATTCCCTGTCTCTAACACACCTCCACAATCTCTATGAAATTATTCTGTATATCCTAAATCGGAAGTAAACTTCCACAAATAGCAATTTAGGAATTGCTGGACTGAAAGTACAAGTAAATATAATGAATCTGAATATTAGTTTGAAACAAAGCAAGTATAAAATTATAGTGGAAACATTTTTAAAAATCTATAAATAATGAAGACTTCAACGGTTGTTAATACGAAATAGTGCACTAGCAACAAACTTTTTAAAACACCACTAATATAAATATTATATTAAAACGAAAAATATTAATGAAATTGGTCATTAAAATGAAACCAAGTTCTGTAAATTTAAATATAATGATAAGAATAAAAATACGGAACTAAAGAATCACGAAGATAGACATAAAACACAAGACAAGCGCAAGCACTATGGTGTGCAGGGGGAAGTTTGTAAAAGCGCTTAGAGAGAGAGAGAGAGAGAGAGAGAGAGAGGGAGGGAGGGAGGGAGGGAGCGGGAGGGCGGATCTTGCAAACAGGGAGGAAGAAAGAGCAAAATCTAAACCTACACGAAGATTTACAACAAAACTACCGTGGGAAAAATGTGAAAAATTAATGAAAATGCAAACAAAATGACAAAAGGTCTATCGTACATTGTTGTATTTCAAAGTATGCTATAAAGAAACAGATAACTCACCTTATTAATATTTATCTTAAGCTATCCCTTTGCTGTGTTAGTGTGCGCCCGATCTATGTTTTCTGGCTGCAATATTTTAATACTTTGATCCGCTGTTGAAAATTAAGTATTTCTAGCACTGTAACAACAGTCTGTCATTGTTCGATGAACATCGTCACTTTCGAGCAATCATCGATAACGAGATTTAATTACAATGGCGTCAATATCAATGCATTTACTATAATTTGATGATTAACGCTGAATATGTCAGTTTGAAATGAGCACACGAGATTTATAAACACATATTTACATATTTAATAGAAGAATTGCAATTAGGCATGTCATTTGCTGCTTGTATATCCTTCAAGGCTTGCTGTTCTGTATACTGTATGATGCTCACATATTTCAAAAAACAGAAATCCGCACACGTGAATGCACATTTTGACACACACATACATACTATGTCACAAGCAGAATTTCGATGTGTTCACGATAAAAAACGGAGGACAACTGTTCCGTTCCTGTGATCCCATGAGAAACAACAGTGCGTGCGTCACCCTTCGTCGCCAAAGAAAGCGAAAACGAAATCTATTTTATTTGTTACGCTTATTATGAAGAGCTGGCTGGAGCTTTCTCCCTCACCTTCCCCTCCTTCTGTCCGGGATGTCTGCCGTCTCGTATCAGCGCACGTAGGGGAACCTTGTGAATTAACGTGCTGTGTGTCAGCATTGTTATTTCTGTGTACAGAAAAGAAAGTCGAGGAAAGACAATAACAACCAATCTCAATTTTGGCATCTTTGATAATAAATGAAGGTTATGGTCGTTTAAGTTCACATGCAAGGGGCACGTATGTAGCGAGCAGTGTTACAAGTTGTACTTTTGTTTCTATTTTGACACAAAGCTGCATTAGCACTTTGATACTGCTCTTACAAAAATGGTGTTTATAAACATTATACAGTAAAATCTGTGAAGTTGGTCACCTCCCTAACTTGACCGTTTGCTTAATTTTATATGCAAGTAACTATTTCCTAAATTTTTGTACATACACAACACCTTGCATATCTGCCACCTGCATTACTTGATACTTGACCATTATTTCATACTTACTGGCAATTTTTTTTTAATGGTGTGTTTAACGCCCGTTTTTACTACTGAGGCACAACAGACGTGATACATGAAACGAAATGATAATTTTTTTTAAAGGGAAGGAAACGTTTCAGACCTAAGTTTAGGGTACGTCCCCGGCATTTGCATTTATGAGAACTGAGGAAAACCTGGAAAAAACCTCAGTCAGGGAGGACGGTCCTAGGGATTCGAACTCCAGACCTCCCGCTCACAAGTCCGCGCCTGAACATCCTCGGCCACCCGTGGCAGTCATTAAAAAAAAATGTTGCTGAACATATATTGTGTTTTGGTTTACAATTAAAATTAATCGATTTATTTTCTTCTGCATTACAAATACATTCTTCATTTCACTTGAATAATTCCATGCAATTATTCTGTAAAAATACACCAATATTAATGTGGCTAAACTTACTAGTAGTTTAACACATATATTTTAAACATACTTTACTGATATTATTTTGTAATAAAGGCTTTTCCATTGCCAGCGATTTTCAATTATAATGCTAAGAAATTTGATTTGTGTTACATACTGTATTGCCAGCTTATTTATTACAGTTAAACATTTTCCTTTGTTATATCACCTATTTTGAAATTATGCAATTCTATTTTCCAGTAACTTGTTTGTCCCCAATCATCCTTAGTGCCTTTCTAGTGTGTCAATCCTTTTTTGAAAATATATATATTACTTTTATCCCTATTCTTAAATATAATACCTAGTAGTATCATCCTCGAAGAAATTTAATTCTGATTCTTTTAAATCTTAATATATACAAGAAATAGTAATAGACGTAGATTACTTTCTTATTGAACGCCAAATTGAACACTGCACATCAGATTTAGCTTACCGAAACATTATTTATAACGCCTGCTTTCTGCCGGTAAGATAAGATTGGAACCATAAATTGGAGACACTCACCTCCTTATATCACAAGAATACAATTTGTTTAGTAATAGTCTATGGTCGACAAGATCAAACGCTGTGCCAAGGTCCTTCAGTCTTTAGATTTAGAGCTTTGGCGAGCTCTGGAATCTTCCCTACGCACTTAAGAATTACATGTATATTATTAAGATGTTCTTTGGCCTCCCATCTTCACACTCTAGTAAGATGTGTTTTGCAGTTCTCATCAGATGTTCATATAGACGGCATTTTGGATTTCCGTTATGAGTCCCACCGTCCGTAGGTGTTTCCGGAATGGCCAAGCCCAGTCATTATTTTAATAACTTTCCTGGTTTGCTTCCTATATCTACTGAGTGCATCTTTAGCCAGAGTCCTAAAGACTAAAATCGAATATTTTAATTAAAGTTTTTGACTGGGAAAGTTCTTCTATCTTAGTCCGATTCTAACAGTTTCCTTGCTATTGTCGGAGAACGATTCTGATCCTTCTTTGATTACTTTATCTGCCGCTTTATTACCTTCTATGCTCTAATGTCTAGGTACACGACAAAGGTTTAATTGATTGTTTCTGGAAATAATAATGAGAGATGGGGGACATTTCCAAACAAGTTTAAAGTTGACATGAGATTTAAGTACACTAAATGTAGCTTGACTGTCTGTGAAGATAAGTATAGGTTGGTTAATGTAATTTATCTTCTCACAGCGTTAAGGCAAGTCAAAAGTGTAAATACTTTTGCCTTAAAAACTATAACAAAGTTCGTAAACTTACAGAGATATTTACATTTGGAAATAATCCATAAACTCCAGCACATAGAGAGTTTCCTACTCTTGAACTATCTGGAAAGAAGACAAGATGACCATTAGGTGAATGTTTTCCCATCCAGTCAGATCGTTCTCCAGCTCAGATTCTCAATAGTTGTGTAAACTTTTGTTTTACAGACCCGTCAATGGCATGTAGAACACAATGTTAAGTAGTATTGTGTTTCTTATTGAAAAGTGTTCAATGATTACTTTCTTTTCAGTTGCCCATGGTATTAATTCTACTAACTACAACTCCGGCTTCTATTTTAATATTGACAGAATTTCTTATGCAGCTGTTGTAGTGTAAAATGCACCGGTTTTGAAAAAAAAATGTCAGTATTTTTAGGCTGGCAGTTATTTGTTGCGTCTTTTATAAGGGGTTAGTTGTAGATTTGTTTTCATGAAATCCACGAATGACCAAAGACGGATTTCGTAAATGATAAAGTTCTATAAAACTAAAGAAAAATGAGTTTAAGAGACCAAAGATGAGATGGATAAAGCAGTTTTAGAGTTCGGAACAAAACTTCAGGTTTAAAACTTAGTAGAAGTGGAATACTTGGTACATGTATGAAGAATGATTATACAACGTTAGAACCTAACTTTGACATTTCCAATACAATCTTCATTGCGTATCGCTCTCGCTTTATGTTCTTAAGCGAAATGCTCGTTTTAGTCTTTCAATTCCGTGCCATTACATGTTGATGCAACTTAGCAAGCAAGCGGCTAGATTGCAAGTCATGGGGTCTAAGTAAACCGGAACAGGTTATAGGAGAAAGAGACAGCTGATTAAATTTCACAGCTATAGAGATTGGACAACCATCTCTGGTCCATGCCTTCCGGAAACATTGCAATGCAAAATTTGAAAGCAAACTCCCTCTCACAACCACAGCAGCATAGAGAGTGAGGCTCACAGTTTTGAGGACGCTAGCCAAAGCTGTGACAGTAATTTTGAACAAATAGACCGGAAATGCACTCAGTACCATTATTGGATTTCAGAATAAATGGGATAGAAATTTTAAGAACTAGTTTTGTTAGAATTAAGCGTTGAGAAATACGCAAAAGAAGCATATATAATATTTATAACTGCTACCAAACAGCGTTTGTATATTTAAATTATGTATATACAATATTTTATATCACTGTAGCATTTATTTAATTTTTGTCTACAATACTTGCATAGCTCTAGGACTTCTTGTATGATTTTGACCCTCACTCACCTACTGTTTGGTGCCACTGAGCGTACCAAAGAAAAATCTTAAAGTCCTAGAGAATCTGTGGAAAAACACAAAATTCACCTAAATAAGTTTATATTATTTTACTATAGTAATTTTGTAAAATATTGAAACATGAACAAGAACTATTTGAAATTACTCTTTCAATACTTTCAGCAGTAGGTTTCCACTCAACTAAGAAATTGTCTAAAATGGGAAACAAATAAACATATCTGAATGAACTAACAAAATTTAAATTCACCTCATAGCAGGAAAAATTACACAATACCATTAAACAGATAAAAATAACTTCATAAAATACCAATATTTGTGTGAAACAAATTCTTTACAACAGAAAAAGCGGAATGGTAAGATTTCTCCCCATAAACTTGTACTAAATGTTTACTAATACATTATAAGCACGCACAGTAATCCTGAAAGAGTTCATAAAATACCTGGATCACAAAAGTAACCAAGGAGTTCCGTTAAATTTCTAAAGAAACCAGAAACGAATACCAAGTTCCCGGGAACTTCTTGAGTAATTCCTTTCAGAAAAAAAAAAAAAAAAAAAAAAAAAAAAAAAAAACATTTTGCACTGTCACGGAGCGAGGTTCTAATCCCGGACCGTTGAGGGCAAGAAATACATTGGCCAATGAAATTAAACTTGAAAGTCACTCAACCGCGATCATGTGACAATACCAAAGAAAGAGATGAGCACTGAAATATGCAAGACGGGCCGTCTTTTATGCAACAAAAGCACCAACTTTATAATGCTTTTATTAAACTGTATTTGAACTGAAGTCCTAATTGAAAAATATATTGACATTATGAACCCCATTTCAAAGTAACTAACAGGTGATTCTTGGGATACATGTATTAGCTATAGTTTGTTGCAGTACTCAAATCCTTTTTCCCAAAGAACGAAAAACGTGAAACTGCTACACATTTACATGAATTTTCTGCATAACACATTTAAGTCAGTTCTTGCCTGTAGGTGACATGAAAACAATTTTACCGTATATAAAAAAATTCAGGAATTATACGAGAGTTTTTCAATAATGAATGGTCATACTTTTTACACAGGTGAATTTCACGCGCTAAAATTTAACTTTACAATATTTTGTTAGCTTAATGCGTAATGTACATGTTGTCTCGTAGTTTCATAGTTGCCACTTCTACCTATTGTATGTGCTAAGAATTCCATCTGCTGGTTACTTGCCTATAGGACATTAAAATCTCCTGCAAAGAGTACCGTATTCTTTTATATTTTATTTATTCTATATTGTTTCTTTATGTGCTTATTCCTCCGGAGGCACATATTGTAACATTTAAGAAAAATAACGTGAGTTTAATTTATTTAAAAGTGAACATCATAGTCTTATTTTTCAATATATTCTCATCACTAACCATCTGCTTTATTAAAATCTGTACCACCATAATTTTGTAAAAACGTTGCTTCTGATATCATACAATGCTATTATCCTAGAATTGCATACAACTCGTCAAATCAACTGGCATCTTGAGATTGTATTAGTGGGATGAGTTACCAAATAAGCCTGGTACCTGCGGCTTTCCAATCCCAGTATCCTCTCCCGGCATGCGAGTTTTTAGGCGCCAACCGCTCCTTCCACTTTCTTTTTTTCAGCTTGCGATATTCAAAAATAAAGTAAAAGGACTGACGTTTTCGTGAACGTGGGAGTATTGTCGGCACAGCTGACAGATGATGAGTCAGATAGTGCTCATCACCCTTTTCTTAATTTTCTGGTTTTGTAAAAGTAGCTTTTGTTCATAATGTTTTGTCATTAGTTATAGACACGTTTTATATTATTATGTTTGCATCTTTTCGGACATGTTCATGATTGTTTTACTTATTAATCTTATTCAAGTGTTCTTTTGCTGATTAGATTAATAATAGATATCATTTATTGGACTTTTAAAACAAGCAACAGGCTTACTTAAATTTCTCGGACTAAACATGCTAAAAAATAAGTCGTTTTGTATATATCGTAGAATAGTTGTCTAATACGTATACTAGTGCACTTGACAATTCTTTTCTAATTATTGAATATGAACGCCAGTAATGATAAATGACAAAATACTTAAATTAATAAGCAACCAAAAGCGTACAATGAATTAAGTTATTTTTCAAAATAGAATAAAGACACCAGTCGTGGATCGACTTAGGCATAAATTCTATTATGAACATATATTAGGAGCATTTATTTTATTTTTCTATTTATATATCTTTAATACTCTCATATGTGTCAATTTACCTTTTGCTCATTTAAAAAAATTAAGTGTATTCTTGTGTTTGTTATGCTTGATCAACAAATGGATCAGGAAGCTCCGCTTTGAACGTAGTATTTTCATTTAAGCTTTGTAATATTTGAACTAAGGACAGTGTAAAGAAAGCTTGCTTACATGTATGATATGAGAAAGTAAGTTACTACGGTCAATGCAAACTGGTACTGAGAACCGAAGAACAAGGACTAACATTTTGAATAAAATAAAATTAAAATTGTACTTATTTAGAAACATTAGAACTTCTTTAATTTATATAATGATCAATTCATTTTCTTACGTTTAGGCATATAAATATCTTCGGCTTTGTGCTGTTAGAAAGTCTTCAGTACGTTTGGTATTACCACAATTTTGAGCTGCAACACTGTATCCAAACTCCCTAAGGCAGTCATTGTTATAATAACCACCACAATGAGCACGGGCATCAGCATTTTTATGGTTATCAGCACCGACTGGTAGCTGAGCTAGGACCCTCTGATACTTCCTTATTTGACAACAAACTTTGCTTCCCTTCTCTTCCTGCTTCCTGCTTCCTTTGGGAATTCTTCAGAAGCAATGCAACCTTATAGTTGTGACATGTCTAGTTGCACTTCAGGTTTCTTCAACGAGCTTCATAAGTTCCTTATTGTTTCAACAACTGGTGATTCCTTCAGTTCACTAGTTTCATCAGATGTTCCAGAAGATGAATTAGAGGAGAAGTCCGTACTGAACTTGTCTGGATGGATTACGCCCAGAATTTATGGATGAAATCCCACTTCTTTGAAATCCTGCAAGAATGCATTCTTGCTCCATGGCGCCGTTTCTTGCTGCGGTCCTTAATTTTGCAGAAAGCATAGCGATTAATACATTTTCGGTTGTTTTCCCACATTCTAGAGAAAAGGACGTTCTAAGAAGCCCCCCAAACTCCAACATCCAGTGGCTGGGAAGAAATGAGTAGTGTAAAAATAAAATCAACAAGTAAACTTCATTTTGCACATGATTAAATTCGCCCAGATAATATGAGAAGCTAGAAGGAGGAAAAGGGGCTCTTTCACAAGAATCTTGCTCGCCAACCAAAGAAATCACTTATAGAACAGTAAAGAATCAATGTTCCCTTGGTAAAATAGTGAAAAGTATATCTTCAGGTGCTCCTTGCGTAAGGCTCTCTTGTAACCTCGCCCCCTTAAAAATAACCACGAGTGGTAGTGTGACTGTGCCACTAGCGTTATATGTAAAAATGACTTCCTGGTATATACTGTGTAGCTGTCCTTCGATGGTATAATTTACTACTTATTTTTTGTGTCTGACGTGTGATCTTCAAATTTTGTTCGCTTAGGGAAGAATGTTTGCCTTATCTTTTCAGTGCCGTTATTTCCCCGGACTTTAGATTCGTTTCCAGATTGTCTGAGAACCAAGATTGTCATCTCTTTGCTCAGCAAGCTTGACTGCTTCTTTCCTGCTGAGCCAATATCTACATTTTTTCAGTTCAATTACTGCATCACATAGTTCCGTTTCCATGTCTTTACCCACTGCTGGCTTTTGACCTGGTCTTCAACAGCTCAGGTCTATAGATACATACTCCTCAGTATTGTTTTAAAGATGGTTTCTCTGTTACTGAGACCAATCCAAAGCTTCCTTGCTATACTTCTTGGACATCTAAAGAAGGAGATTTATTCGTGATTGTTTTTAAGTTTTGTTGCTAATTCTTCATAGAAGTATTGATTTCTTCAGATATAAAACAATCCTATACGTAACAAACTAATAAATCAACAATTAAATTGAGGGTTTGTTCAAACATTTAGTGAAAACCGCATGTTTACTGTTTTAAATTTCTCTAGTTATCGAGATATTTCATTGTTTTAAAAATACCCATATATACATTTTTATGCCAAATCATACATTTTTGGACTAATCTATGTAGCTCATAATTTTGTAAAATTTGACGTGGAAAAAGTAAAATAGCAACGGAAAAAATAACGATTACGAATCATGAAAACAAAAGAGCGTAATCCGAAACAGAAAATTTGTTATAATGTAATTTAAGATCCTCATAAACAATAGAGCGAAGTTTCATAGATGACTGATATTTTTTAAAGTACAGGAAGACAATAAAAGGTTCTATGATCAGATTTTATAGAGGGTCTCTAAATTCTGAAGAAAAGCCTACGCTATATCATGCTGCACATTGAAACGATAATTAGACGATAATGGTAGAGGTACTCGCAAATTGCCATGTTTTCAGAAAGGTGAAAATATTTTGTATACATTTTTTCTGTCCTTCAAAGACATTAAATTTAGACTACAAAGTCAGCTTAAACATCATGTTAAATGTAATTGATAAATGAAAAAAAAAAAAAAAAATGAAAAAAAAAAAAACTATGCTAAACATGTCAATTTCATTAAATTTAATGGATTGTTTTAGTTTTAAATCTTGAATTCCTTTACTTTAGTAGATAAGATATTAATTATGGATCTATGCAGGTAATAGTATAATGGTTTACACTTTAAGGAACATTTTGTAGTATCAGTAAATTAAGTGTAGTTAAAGGATGGAAACTTGGCCACATTAAGATTCAACGTAATGAAGACAAAACAAACGTCTATACGTAAATGTCCAAATGAATATTTTGTACGATTAATCAGAATATTTATTTACAGATTTCATCAAGAATGATTATATATGCTGTTCAAGTATACAAACTACTGGCTACTGTACAAATACATTCTGATAAGAATTCTGTTTGACAGGATATTCATTTCCACAGCTATTTTTTCACAGTGTATTGATCAAAATGTGCAAGTTACTGAATATCGAAGCTGTTAGCATGCTGCTTCGATCTAAGTAAAAATATAAGGAATTTAACTATTTCCCCCCAATTAGATGAAATAATAATAGCACATACCTAACAATCCACAGTAAATAAGCTAAGTTGGGACACGCGTCGTGAGTAATTAATAATAAATATATTTATGTTTATCTGGTAAAGTTAAAACCGTAAGTCCTCTCTTCTGTAATGTCAGAGGATTATATAGATACGTCTCCCCTGTTTCTCTATGGACGTGATAGCCCAATAGTGGCCCTTGGCCTGCCGCAGCAATCGCTACGTGCTCTGCTTCAATGTTGTGACGTTATTGATAAGAGGATAATGTTGCAGGCGGGCATTTGACCAGTTTTTTTTTTATTGATTTATTTATGAACGCTCTTTAACATCTCAGGTCATCAGCGTCCCATTCAACTCAGGGCGTGAAACGACCGACAAATTTTGCTCAGAGGCCTCTCTTTCAGGCTTGAGGTTCTTTTTAGTGCCGTAAATGTACGACACGGGACCCACGGCTTTACTTCCCTTCCGAAGGAAGTCATACTAAGGATTTTTACGCCCGAAAAAATCCATCGATCCTGGCCGGGTTCGAACCCGCGTTTTGGGCGTAGGAAGCAAGTATGGTAACCACTACACCACCAGAACCGACATATTTGACCAGTAAGGTGGCACTCCGCCAGTAGCGTATCATGCTGTTTTCGAGATCTAATAACGCCATCTCATTATTATGCCCAAGAGAGTGAGTGAATGCATTTCCTAAGCAAGAAACTGAGGATCGAACCAGTGACCTCCCAGCCAGTAGTCAGTAATACTAATCGCTAGACCAAGAGGGCGTTGATATATACACTTCAGTTAATAGTATTTACAATTTGAATCTAATGCTTATTAATCACTGCATTCTACAAATAAAAAAATCATTGAGCAATATTCCAAACCTGGATCTCAAGGCCAGTTCTGTCAAACTAGAAACATAGCTTAGCCGAATGACGGGATACACTGGTTGTCATGAAATATATCTGCGTCGAAAGCAGGGTCAGTCAATCTGTTCTGCAGTGTGGACTTATTGCCGATATTGTGTCTTAAGAGCACTCTCTTCTGACCAGGTAAAATCTAAACTGGTATGTGAATGCCTAAATGCCCTGACTGTCCTGGCATCTCGCAATAGGCAAAACGGCGGTGGGTATCAGGGCATCGAGGCGTTTATGGAAATGAAAAAGCAGATAAGCTGGCAAAAATACTCTCTATGTTGGCTCTATAACCGTGGTTGGAATAGGTACACGCACTGCTAAGAACGCGGCAATAACACGGATTGGGAAAAACACCAACTTAGGTGGCAAACCTATCCTGGATGAAAACAAGCTAGGGAACTGTTCCTAGGACGGAAATGTCGTAACGCTCTCTCCTCGCCTCTCCTAAAATTGGATAAAAGAGGAACAAGGAAAATAGTTGCATTAATTACTGAACATAGTCACTTCAGAAAAATCTGTGTAAAGTAGGACTTCATAGGCGAATCCTTTGTAGAATGCGTAAACAGGACGCGGAGATTGCCTCGCATATCCTGTTTGATTACCCATTCCTGGTAAGATAAAGCCATACTCTTTCTGTAACCAGGGAAGATTTAGGAACGGATGCTGACATTGCAGCTAAGATGCTACAACTTGTTCTTTTGGAAAGCAATGAACAGCCTCTTCCATTGGGGTTGCACAATAAACCTTTTAGGATGACGTGCGGTAGGTCAATAAAACCTGTCGTTTTCTTATCTAATCAGAAAGTTCCATATTGTAGTTTAATAATCAGAACAAAAATTTACAATACACGTATATAACGAAAACAAATGTAGCGGTTAGTGACGTAGCATGGAAATACACGAAGCATATTCCCTGTTCCTCCACCGATCCAATGATACGTAAAAGGAGCAAACATTAGTGGGCAAGTTTGACTCGTATCTGGCCCATTTGTGACCGCCAATGATTGAGACAGTAAAGAGCTCCAGAGACCAGTAGCGACGACTGTGAAGAATGAAGAAAAATTAGATATTCCATCTAAGGTATAGCGGGAATGGAATTATTTTTCTTCGACGGGTTGAAAGATGGAGCTGAGCTGAGTTGAGTGCATATAATTCGACGCAGAAGACGAGGGAGTGCATCTCCCTTCTAGCATCAATCGATACCAAGATAACAATTCAAAAGCTAAAGTGATGTGATCTTATTTACGAAGGTTGCATACATAGAGAACACATAGGAACAAGTTTAATACATAGGCTCTATCGAAAATTGGGTATATATTGCATATATACAATAAACACGATAATCACATATAGTGAATATTCTGCTACCCAGTTAAAAATGACACACATTGGACGATTATGATGACATCGACTGTCAGCACTGCAACTTAAATAAACCTCTAAAAGTGTATGAAAATGTGCAGAGAAAAAGGGGAAAACTTTAAATGCACGGAGCAAGTGTGCCCTTTTAAGTTTGCGTTTCTTTTGGGGGGTACACACTTTTTAGTCTGTTTGCTTTATATTTTAAGACAAAATTTTCGTACTAAATTTTTTGAAAATACAGTAAGCCCGTATTCATATAGTATTTAGGGCTTTTTATTTGTAATATTTCCTTTCATTTATGAAATTTTAAAATTATGATCTGAAAATATCTCGATCATGCACCTTTCTAAAGCAGACGTAGATAAAATTGAATATCGTGTTGTGATAAAATATAGATGATGTAACGTCAAAGGAAATTCATACAAAATTTATAATAGTTTATGCGGACAATTCTGTTTCATTTTATACGGTTAAAAATGGGCTGTTGAATTTAAACATGGTTATACTATCCTTGAAAATAACCCACCGAAGAATGTCCAAAAAGTGTAACAATATCTTTGAGTAAATAACTACATGACATTGTATTGGATGACCGCCGAATTAAGGTGAATAAAATTGATGAAGTCAAAGACTCTTCAAAATAATGTTAAGTGTTATATTTTTACATGAAGAATTGCATATGAAACATTTGTATATGATGCATTGCGTACCAAAATCGAAACAGCAGTTCAAAACTTTGAACAGAAGTCGGTTGGTCAGGGCCAAAAAAGACAAAGTTGGTTCCTGAACCAGGAAAGGCATCAATCTTTTGGGGCGCTAAATAAAATTTAATATTTGATTATGTTCGCAAATGTAAAACCATAACCCACATTTAAATCAACTAGACGAAACATTTTGTGAGAAAGGACCTGGCTTGCAGAAGAAGAATATAATTTTTTCATCAATGATTACGAAAGTTCTTTAGCAATGGAAAAATTGAGAGATTTGAATTATAGATTGTTGTAGCATCCATCTTACTCCAAAATATTTTTCCCCTCCCCCAACTTCCATCTGTTCTTAAAGTTCAAACCAACTCTTTCTCGATTTCAGTTGTAGTGGAGTATTTTGGAGATTTTGTGGGGGAGGGGCACTTCAGAGACGGGATGAAGACACTGTAGCTTTGTTGGAATAAATGTATCGAATAGAAATTTAACACAATTACAGACCTAATGCACAATCCTCCGCCCACGTAATTTTGGTGCAAATTGTGCATTTTCCCCATAGTTTTGTCATGTGTTCTGCTCCTGGTGAATTATTAATATGATCTGTTAAGGGAATGTTGTTGTTACTCCAGGAACACAAAGATTAATGCTGTTATTTGCATATCTTCCCTCACGTTTCCGTGCGCAATGTGAGAACTGTCACACTATGGCTGCCTTGTTTTCCATTGTGAGACTGCAGAGGATATTACGAGGTCTTGCAAACAGGCGTTGCATGTGAACTGTACTTTGATTCTCAAGATTGTTCCACTTTCCCTTTCAGGCTTCACTCTCAACCTTCACTAGTTGAAGTACCGTAAAGTTTCCTTAAAGTGAATGTTGGGGTGGCCACCCACAAGGGTATTCTGACCCTTATAGTATTAACAGCTTGGAACGAAGTCTTTCCCGAACAATGTTTGCAGTCACTATTCACACCTACCAGCTGCCTGGCTGACCAGCCTTAACAAGACCTTCACGGCTACTAGCACGCTAATCACTATCTCTGACTCACTGACTGACTGACCCGCTGACGGCTATGTACCTCCTTCTACTTTCCATTTGCCTTTTTAGCGTGAGAAGAAACTCCAGATAAGCCCCACACACGGAATCAAATCCGCCCGCACCTGTTGGTAAGCGATACTTTTGTGCCTAGCTCACAGAGGTTACACGGCAGCCCATTACTTCGTTGTAATCCCTGACTTTCTAAAACTACAACATTTGTAGCTCGCCTTTTTTTAAGTCTCAGAAGAATTTGTTGTAATCAGAGCCCGGAAGTTCCGGCCTATATTTTGGTTAATATAGAAAGGCAAAAAACACTTAAAACAATGAAAATAGGCTGTAATATAATTAAAATAGGTATTTATTAAAAGTGAAAACACAGAGTAATATCAATCATTATTAATGAAAATAAGTATTTAAGTATTTAATAATTTCTTTACCACATAATTATATTTAAGCTTACTTCTCTTGGTTACAAGTAACAACAAGCTGTGTTTTCACGGTATCAACTGTCATAGTCAGTCGCTTGCAGACACAACATTTTTCATCATGGAACAAGGACGTTCTACTTCCACGGAAGTGGTTGGATCACATTTAAAACACGCGAATTCGGAAGTACTCATTCCAGTTACAACAGACATGGAAATGCTGATCAAGAGAAAGTAAAGTAGTTTTGAATAGTCCTGGCGAACGAGCAAAAGATGTCCAATGATTTCTGATCAAGTTCATTTTCTATTTATGCATTTATACTCAGGTTAGTATTTCTCATACCTACATATTGAAAGCATTGTATGGACGGTTTATTGCACAGCTCTATCGCTCTCATCTTTCTCCTTGGAAAATGTTTGTTACATTTATGTAGCTGAGAAGTTGTCTCTATCACACATTTCCTAGAATTGTCTCGCGCAGATCGATACAAATTCATCCGCCAGGACTATTCAAAACTACAGTACTTCCTAATCCTCTCTATTTCCTGGTATTCCTATGCCCAAGGTAGCCATGCCTTACTTTCACTAATGAAGGTTCAGCAATTTAAAGAGCTTAAGTAAATGGGTTAAGGGGAAAGTTTTAGACTGCTTGAAAAGAAATAAATGCATTACAAGATTCTGAATAAGATATTTTTGTGAGGTGAACATGGCAATTAATTTGTATAACTTTTTTCACTTCGATATATTGAAATTCTTTAGTGGTTTTTTTTTAAATGCGTAAATAATTGGAAAAAAATCCATTACAGGAAAAAAAGATTTTCAACCTTAAAATGAGCAACAGCTGCCAAAAGAGGCAAAAAAAGGCAAAATAAAAACAGGCCTTTCCGACCTCAAATGTACGGAAACATGTTCATTTCTATCTTACTCTTAAATATCTCTACCAGATAGAAAAGACATTTTGCCTAACTTCCGGGTTCTGGTGATAATGACATTTAAAATAAGAAATTTGACATGGGTGCTGATCATAACTACTTAGCTGTGACACGTACAGGACAAAAGAAATGAATGTGTGTGTGTGTGTGTGTGTGTGTGTGTGTGAAGAAGAGACAGAGAGAGAGAGAGGTAAGAATAAGAATTAGAAATAACAAAGGCAACACTAACACAAATATAAATACTAGTCACAAACTAATAAATTGCACATTACATGACCTTGAATAACATAGTAAATCCAATTGGTGTGATATGCAAACATTTGCCAGTATGCCACACTGACCTTGTTTAAAAAAAAAAAAGAAAACATTTTTTTAGAAGCCTTCCCAACAGAATATTTACAGATATTCTCCAATTTTCCGAACCTTTAGTTTGAAACAAACCACTAGTTTTTACCTCTGTCTTTCATAGTATCAAACTTCATCATATTTATAGCATTAGAATTTCCAAAAGAGCCAAAATGAGTAGAAAGCTATTTTACTGGCATTGAAAAGTAAGGTTATTTGAGTTATAGGGCAGCAGAATGGGACTACATTCTGGGAGAGGTCAGTTGTCAAGACTACAGGTAACAGTAGTACTTTTGAGGAAGGCTTATATGATCGTGTGTTACTCGAAACTTTCAATATGTGTAAATT
The DNA here is from genome assembly GCA_030762175.1 of Metallyticus violacea. Taxonomy (NCBI): domain Eukaryota; kingdom Metazoa; phylum Arthropoda; class Insecta; order Mantodea; family Metallyticidae; genus Metallyticus; species Metallyticus violacea. The sequence goes on along the minus strand of CM060835.1, from coordinate 44,996,591 downwards.
GTGTGCTACTATATTATACACATTTCTTGCAAATAGCAGCGCTCTACAACATAGCCATACAGTTGACTCGTGCGAGAAAGAGACAGCGTAAATGAACGGAACGAGTGCAACATATCGTCGATTGCGGTACCGAATACGTTGTAAATCATCCAGTTACAGAACAAAAGTGACCCGTTTTCTTCTCAAATAAATTGCGATAACCTTAGCTACCTATAAACACTAAATATTGTTTAAGCAAATATGCTTTTCGACGTTCCAGGCAAATGCCTCTTTATAAAAAGGAAACGGTTTAAGTTAAAACTATAAAAGTTTATACATAGTGAAACGAAACTCAAAGCTACATTTCATTAAATTGATGATGTGATTATAATTAATATTGATAGTTCATGAATCTGGTCCGATGTATCTATGTGACTTGTATTGAACCCGACATCTGTTTAGGTCATAGTATTCATTATCAAGTTTGTCTCATGTTTTGACAGGTTACACTGGTACGAGAGCCTTTTAGGGAATTGTTTTTATATATTTTTATCATGGTAAGGAAACCAGACATTTCAGGACTGACCGAGACAAGAAAACAGACCATCATAAAGACAAAAAGGATCACTTTGAACGCAAAGGTTCCTTTCGTTAAAAGTGTAAATGTAACATAAGTCATAAACTGACCTTAGCAACTTTATAGAAATCGCAAACAGAGTAATTAAGTTACAGAATCGCGTCAAGTAAGAGATGAGGGGAGTGAGTCCAAGTGTGCATTAACCAATGAAAATTCTTGCATCGGATAGGGAATTGGAAATCTATTGAAGAAAGTCAAAAAATAAAAGATTATATTACGTAAGGACCGAGAGACCTTATAGCGATAAAGTGACCAGATTTTAATGCTACGGGGACAGTCAGTGTTTGAAAGGTAAGATACACGAGCAGTCTGTGTTTGAAAGGGAGATACACGAGCAGTCAGTGTTTGAAAGGGAGATACACGAGCAGTCAGTGTTTAAAAGGTAAGATACACGAGCAGTCAGTGTTTGAAAGGGAGATACACGAGCAGTCAGTGTTTGAAAGGGAGATACACGAGCAGTCTGTGTTTGAAAGGTAAGATACACGAGCAGTCAGTGTTTGAAAGGGAGATACACGAGCAGTCAGTGTTTGAAAGGGAGATACACGAGCAGTCAGTGTTTGAAAGGGAGATACACGAGCAGTCAGTGTTTGAAAGGGAGGTATACGAGCAGTCAGTGTTTGAAAGGGAGATACACGAGCAGTCAGTGTTTGAAAGGGAGATACACGAGCAGTCGGTGTTTGAAAGGGAGTTACACGAGCAGTCAGTGTTTGAAAGGGAGATACACGAGCAGTAGGGAGGTACGCGAGCAGTCAGTGTTTGAAAGGGAGATACGCGAGCAGTCAGTGTTTGAAAGGGAGATACACGAGCAGTCAGTGTTTGAAAGGGAGATACACGAGCAGTCAGTGTTTGAAAGGGAGATACACGAGCAGTCAGTGTTTGAAAGGGAGATACACGAGCAGTCAGTGTTTGAAAGGGAGGTATACGAGCAGTCAGTGTTTGAAAGGGAGATACACGAGCAGTCAGTGTTTGAAAGGGAGATACACGAGCAGTCGGTGTTTGAAAGGGAGTTACACGAGCAGTCAGTGTTTGAAAGGGAGATACACGAGCAGTAGGGAGGTACACGAGCAGTCAGTGTTTGAAAGGGAGATACGCGAGCAGTCAGTGTTTGAAAGGGAGATACACGAGCAGTCAGTGTTTGAAAGGGAGATACACGAGCAGTCAGTGTTTGAAGGGGAGATACACGAGCAGTCAGTGTTTGAAAGGGAGATACACGAGCAGTCAGTGTTTGAAAGGGAGATACACGAGCAGTCAGTGTTTGAAAGGGAGATACACGAGCAGTCAGTGTTTGAAAGGGAGTACACGAGCAGTCAGTGTTTGAAAGGAAGATACACGAGCAGTCAGTGTTTGAAGGGGAGATACACGAGCAGTCAGTGTTTGAAGGGGAGATACACGAGCAGTCAGTGTTGGAAAGGAGTTAACGCGAACACTTGCTAGGCGATTAAATACGGGAGCAGCTACTGGGCATTCAAATACGCGAGCAGTGATTTGGAAATGAGCTTAGTTTCAACTGTGCAAGAGTGAACTAGAGAAATCTTGAAACAGTCCTCAAGACACTACGGACAGCCTAACATAGGGAAAGACATTAAATATCCATTTAATAAACAGTGTCAAGTGCAACGTGACTCATGAAACTGCAGACATCCAATCCTGTCGCAAATTGCCGCCCAAATATGGGGGCTATCAATTAATCAACGAATTAACACGAATTAATTATTCCTTCCCCTTCGCACATATTAAATACGGCCGCATAAGTTACAAATCCATTTTCATTTCATCTAAGGAGCGGTTGAAGCTATATGAATTTAGTTGATGGAGCAACTACTATTATGCATCGATGCACGCCTATGATTCGCTAGGTCATATGTAGGAAGTTTGACCCGGATAATAAACGTTCTTTGTTTTTATGCCACTACGGAAATGTCAAAAAGTTCTAAGTGTAGTTTTTAAAATTAGTCGTTTTATTTCAAAAGTACGTTCTATGTGCTCAGGTGCATATTTATACCCGTGTTCTGTGCCTATACACGGATGAAGTATTGAAATACTCGTTAACAGATTGCGCACTTATAAACTTCATCTGGTGTTGTAAGTGCCATGCCATCATGATATTAGACTTTAAGAGAAAATATTTAGTAAGTGGCAATACCTTACTGAGTTGCGATATTATAAAGAAAAGAAGAAGCGTAAGTAAGGTGTTCGTTTATATAGGATTGTAGATTAAGCTAAAGGTATAACTCCTTTTCAAGTAGTTTCAATAAAGTCAAGTGATTTCTTTAATTTTAGGAATGTTGCTGATTCACTGTTAGCATTAAATAAGTGCAACATTTCAAAATGCACAATGCTTAAAATATTTTGATCTCACCCATCTCAATTAGCTATTAAAAGAAATTCTCCTCCATTAGAAGGGTGGAGAGTTTTTGAAGTTTTAAAGCAAGGAAACTCAGTGCTTGATATACAGAAATCTGTGCTTCGTCTGAAAGATCAACCCCGTTTATCGGCTGAAAAAAGAAAGGCATCTTGTCCATGTTGCCATTCCTTCCTGAAGAGCACAGAGAGTTTATCAGACATCTCTTTCAACCGCTATGTAAGAATAGAAAAACTAAACTCTTCCTGTTAATTGTGAGGAGAAAATATGAATACTGGTATTCTTGTACATGTTTAATAATAAATTTTGTATTTTTACCCTAAATAACATATTTTGTACTTAATAACATTATAATATATATATTCCTGCTAATCATTAATGTTATTGTTGTAGTTATTCCCCTCTAAAACCTGAAATAAAATGTAACAAAATTTGAATGACCCTTGTAACCAATTTTTCCATCTAAGACACATAGGATATTTTTTTTTCGCTTCCTGACCATTATATTTAGGCAACGATTTGTTATACTAAATACTTTTATAGTAAAAAATCTCTTGGTAATTATTTTGGGTGTAATAAGTTAAATACTAGAGATGTGTAGTTTTCCCCCCTTATGCTGTAAAATTTACAAGATGGCAGCTAAAACGTTTGACAATTTCACAAGTGCCATTCAAACTTTTGTTACATTTTATTTTAGGTTATAGAGGAAAATAACTATTATAACATTAATGATTAGCAGGAACATATATTATTAAGTACAGACTTGAAGAATGGATGTTTTTTAAAACTTTATTTAAGATACACACATGAAAAGGGGTTATTGCAGAGAAACGGCAAGGCGATTCGCAGAAGAATATCTTAGAATTATGTTCCAGGTGGAGAAACTGTTCGCCAACTTACGAGACACAGGATCCCTCAATAAACGCGTTCAACTGCTCTGTTCTTACAGGGGAAAAGTAATATAAATTACAAGAATTTCCTAGTAGATGCTGTTGAGGGGCATCATGTTTAACATCTCTTATAACACAGTTTAATGCTTATTACTTATATTATAAAAATAGCATTTCTTACTTACGCGCGTCGGTCCTGGCGGTGTAGTGGTTACCATACTAGCCTCCTAAACCCAAGATCACGGGTTCGAACCCAGCCAGGACCGATGGATTTTTTTCGGGGCGTAAAAATCCTAAGTATGGCTTCCTTCGGAAGGGAAGTAAAGCCGTGGGTCCCGTATCGTACATTTACGGCACGAAAAAGAACCTCAAGCCTGAAAGAGAGGCCTCTTAGCAAAATTTGTCGGCCGTTTCACGCCCTGAGTTGAGTGGAACGCTGATGACCTGAGCTGTTAAAGAGCGTCCATAAATAAATCATTCATTATTATTATTATTATTATTACTTACGCGCGGCAACTCCTCCCTTTTATCCTCTGTCGCTGTTGCAGTAAGTTGCAGACAGCCGCACTTAAGTGACTCCGCAACTCAAACCCAGTGCCTCACATGCAAAACTACCTTGGAACTCCTATGTAATTTAAGCTAATGATAGGTGAAATAGTTATCAAAACATGAAACATTGCATTTTAAAGTAATTGTGGACTTGGAGAATTCTGAAACTTGTGTATAACCCAGAATAGTTTCAGAATTTGTTAAACCTCACTGTTATGGACCGTCGAAAGGCTATTGCAAAGGAATATTAGGAAATTATCAAAGACAAAGCATTAAGTATTAAATATCATGAAAAGAATAAGAAGTTGGCAAAATATCCTAAGTTAAACATTATGTATATGGTTTTCTTTATTAATTTTAAAACCCTCTACAATAATAACTTTATTGTCTTCTAAAGGCCATTCATATTTCTGTTGCTGAATGCTGTGGTAATCACGTGCTTGATGATGGCATTTAACTTTATTCTTCTTGCTTTCAAGAAATCTCGCCACAGTAATTTAGCAACACCGGCCACTTTTACTTCCTCAATTACCACCTCAGAGTGCATGACTACCTTTGGTACATATTCTCACTCATGTGAAATAATGCACTCTGAATAGTTTCTGAGATTTGACTTTTTGAGTTTGTCATGGTTAAATCGTGAGTGCCGTCGTGCAGACTTTTGTAAAAGCAAAAGAAATTCTTGATGAAAATAGAATAAACTAAAGTAAAGACGCGTTGTTTCTTTGTTGGATGATGATGATGATGATGATGATAATAATAATAATAATAATAATAATAATAATAATAATAATAATAATAGAACGTGAACAATACTAAAATAGGAAGCTAATGCTATCCTTCTACTGAAGTAAAAGTATGCTGGAAAATATAATAGGGTAAAGTACAGAGTCGTGTTGCCCTATTAACCAATATAATAATAATAATAATAATAATAATAATAATAATAATAATAATAATAATAATAATGGGATTATTACCTATAATAGTTAATTTCTAGATTATATAGGTAATTTTCCACTCTGAATAACTATATCTTCAGTAATACCTCGAGTGCAGTAAATCTTTCGGTAATTTAATTTAAGTTAACGAATGTTTGTTGTCACGATTATCGAGAAATAATTATCTAATGACAACAAGCATGAGTTTGAAAGCTCAATTAAATTGCCTGAGAAAAATTATAAGCTAGAGGGGGATTCAGTAAGATAATTTCAATGCGAGAATGGTACAATTTTTTAAATAATTTTAGTATAATCATTGAAATGATTTGCCTCACCTGTTTAATCTTTCGAAAAACGCACGCCAATTTTGTTAGCTTTTATTCCAAGCAGAACCTCATGGAAATCTAAATGACTTAAAATGCAATTGAAAACTATTACAACAATTACCAGTTGTATTATTTTTCATGTATGTATCAATTATGTCATATTGTGTTGTGAGAGAACTTCTTTTGAGAGGCAATGCGATAATCGGATCGAAGCCGAGGTAATAGAATGCATTATTAATCGTTTTTGTTCCAAGAAGGATATCTGTAATTGAATAAGTAAAACAAATGAATATTTGAGGTTATAATATCATTTCATTAACAGTAAATTTAAAGTTAAATTGCAATTTTTATTTATTATTTCATTTAAATCACCCAGACCGAATGAAGCAGAGATTATAGGAATTAAAAAAAAAATGAATGTGGAAGAAAAAGAAACTGTCGGTTATTAGTTTTTGAGCACATGCTTTAAAACTGCAGATTAAGTTCCAGTCTGATTGGGGAATAAGGTATCAATGACCGTACATTAGCTGAAAGGCGCTCGCTTGCAATTATCTATTTAATGTAAATTTAGTTTAAATAAAGAACTCCTAAATTCAGATATCGAAGGAGAAGTTTAAAACCAAAGGTAGTTATCTTTATGTATCACCTCCTCATCCCAGCCAACACAATTTGAAACCTAAAATGGCGCCCCTACATTTTGATATTTAAATTTTAAAGAGAATGCAGTTGTTATCACATCTTATGTTTTATCGTTGTCTAGGAACCTGAAATATTATTAGAATGTTGACAGAATAATACTATAAAATATTGAGTATTTAATATAATAGTGTATTTTGCTGATAAAATGTTTCAAAATCGTGTACGCATTATTGGAAAAAACAGAATGTAAGTGGATTAGTGGGGAGTTCCGAAATAAGCCATGTTACTATAGTATTAATAATTGTAATTTTACCCAAAATTATTAAACTTTACTCTCAGTATCTACATTAACGTATTTTGTTCTTTAAATTAAATTTAGATTAAATACATAATAATTCAGCGTGGAATGTTTTGATATGGCAGACCTGTTTATTGTGGCAAAGTTGCATGAAATAGTTGAATTTAGAGTATGAGCGGGCACTGGCCCCTAAATACGGAAAACATTACGTATCTCAACATATGTTTCATTTTTAAGCCTATCCACTTAGCACGAGGGTCGTAAGTAATTCTGAGCGTTAAGAAAGTTTGTTGTTTGCAAATTACTCTTCCATGGTATTTTATTTTATGACATATGTCAACTCATTCACTAATGAAAGCATTTTTCTTTCGTGGTTGGAAGCAGAAAGATGCAGAACTTATCTATCTACAGAATGACACGAAAAGAAATGGGAAATTATAGATTTTCTTTTCATTGTTTATTTGTATTATATTTTAAGTAGTGACGCAGATTAAGGCTTTTTGCCGATTATATGTCATGGGGGAAAACACAATATAACAAAATATAGGCATTTATGTTATCGACTTTGAACATTTAATATACTACTTCCTTAATCCCCTTATGCTTTTCATTTCCGATATCCCTTAAGTTCGCGCGGTATTCTTTCCTTATTAGCTCCTAGGGTAAAAGTTCTGATTAGTTCATGCAATACATATGCCGCTTTTGAGCACTAACGAGACCCACCAGAAAGGTGGGAGTTTTTGGGTGGGGACTAACTAAGAAAATTATTTGATTTTGGGTCATCTCTTTCTCAACTTAAATCTCTTTTTTCATTAATAACCATCTGTAGTACATTTTCCTTATAGTGTAAAAAAATAATGCAATATCTAACAAGAAGTATATATTGTTATCAGTTCGTGCGAAAATCAGTGAGCAACACAAGCAACGTTTGTTGGTTCTTAATGTAATAAATATAAAAACTTCATTTAACCTAACCTAACCTAACCTAACCTAACCTAACGCATAAAGATTTTGCAGGGTTATAAATTCGTGCAAAATCAGTGAGAGATGTTGGTATTGCTAGCATCGTTGTCGTAATGTACTATGTCATATAAAGTATGTATAATTAACAACCAGTCATGAGAAGGGAAATAAGTGCGTGCAACGAGCACCTAAGTTATGGATGAACTAATCGAAATAATTATTGCTGCTAGTACACTGATCCTATGCTTCTCATTACATCTTCTACATACCTTGTAAATGTTTGTTTCTTATCTGCTAATTTAAATTGCTTCATTTTTCTACATATTCCATTATTCACTTCACTTTCTTACATTAATCCTGTTTTTCAGTCTCCAACTGTTATATAATATTACTATACAAGAGCATTCCTATGCGTCAGCCTATACAAGCGAGGTCTGCAAATGAAACTTATTAACTTAAATCGAAACTAAACGTACGAACTCGACAGTCTTAAAGTTTAATCCCTAGGTTGGGTTCCATTAATAACGAGAATCTCCTTACGTTAGGTTAGGTTAGGTGTTCGCTAAGTTTGCTGTAGCAAAACTGCCTTAAATCTATACTTGAGACTTATCCGACACAGTCAGTCTTTTCGCACTATTTCACTGCGCTGCAGTCTAGTGCATTTCTTGCTGTTGGACACAACAGTGACGTCATCACCATCTTCGCCACTCAGACGCAATTTTTTCTTCCTGCTGCCAAAATCTGGTATATTTTTTTTTTTTTTTTTTGTTTGGGTCGGTGGGTTAATAGCTTCCGATGAACCTAAATATTTTCCTAATGACTTCTTCTACTGCATGTAAGTTTTGTAACCTTCCGTCCACTTGGGTGACTTCGGGTGTTTTATGCAACATTTTTATTTGGGTATATTGCTCATCATGTAAGCACAACATAAAACATTTAGTTCTATTTCTATTTTGATTATGGCAATTGCTTGCGCCACACTTCACGTCTGATTCAGCGTCCCATTTTTCTGCAGTTCTGACCACGACTTTCCCATGGTTGCGAGAATAACAGCGGTGGCATTTGATGTCACACTCCCATCTAATTACAGGAAGTGTTAACCTCATCTTTTGGAACATGACAAGTTAACAACGAATAGCTTTCTTAAGTTTGTAACATTTCCTCAAGCTTGATCTAGCCATGGGATTACGCCTCCATTTTAAAATACGAATCTGTATTAAAGATTAAGAACTTTAATTGCATATGACTTAACGTATGGTAGAGAATTTGAATTACACTTGCAGTTTATAAACTAAAATTAACTTTAGTAGACATTGAATGTTTTTGCAAGATTCGTTTTGTGTGTAGGCTTATCTCATCATCCTATTACATACAGCTGGGCGAATGAGGACTGTCAGTCATGTTAACACCATAAGGTACTATTTTAGAAATTATAGATAGTTGGGAAAGTATGGATACGAGGGAAAAGATAACGACAATGCTCAAAGCGAAATTGGAAAGATTTAAATCAATGACAAGTTCGAGTTCAAGGTGAGGAAGTAGTGGGATCAAAAAGACAATTTTATGATTAAGAATTAATAAAATAAAGGGTGTGGAAGTATGTTATGCTTTGGGGTTATAGATCCCGAAGTATCAGCTTTTTATGATGGAAGGTTATTCATAAATTTGGGAGAGGATATGGAGAAGCTAAAGAGAACATATCCAAGTACAGAATTTATATTAACGAGAAATTTGAATGCGAAAATAGGGGAAGAGGAAATTAAGTGGGTAGAATTGAAGAGTGGAGGTGAATGGGATATTTCAACCGTGAGGAAAAGTAGAGATAAAATTTGTAATAAGGAAGGTAAAAAGCTACTAGAGTTCAGTGAAGTTAATATTTCGATAATATGCAATGAGACAAGAAAAGACATGGAGTTGAATTTACATTTGTGAATGCAAATGGGCAAAGGGGTCATTGATTTCATTTCATGTAGTGAAGGAATAGACGAGAACATGAATTTCAAAGTACTAAATGAAGTAGTTAGTAGTAGTAATTTTCCTTTAATGATGAGATTGCTTACAAATAAACATATAATAAATCAAGAGATACCAATGTAATTACAAAAAATAAATATTTTCAAATGGAAAGAGAAATTGGATGGAGATTTTTAGCAAGACATAAATTCGGAGGCAGGGAAAATCGCAGTAGATAAACACTGTCTATTAGGGAAATAAGGTGGAAGAATGAATGAAAATGTTCAGAGTTTTTAGTAAAGCGAGCAAGTGAAAATATGAAAGTGAGACAAGTGCAAGATACACGGGAGTGAGATGATATGATGAAGAAGAGAGAAGGTTTAAGTAGCTGTCGAGATGGAACAGGACAGAAGAGGATTGTGATAGGCAGAATTTCCTGTAAGTAAATGGGGGGATATGTATATTGGAAGCAAAAAGGAAAGAATGGCATGATAAAAATAGGAAAACAAATTAAACAAGCAATGAGGGAGAAGAATAGTAAACAAATTGGGAAACTGTAAGTATATATGTAAAAAGAAAGTGTGATTGCTCCAAATGAGTGGCTGGAATATTTTGGGAAGTTGATTGGGAGTGAACGTGTCGCAGAGTACGGTGAAATGGGTAAGCGGTAAATAGATAATGAAACTACTGGTGAGGAGGTAGAACGGCAAAAGAATAAGGAGTTGGGATAAATGGAATACCAAGGGTTTTATGGAAAATTTTCAGCCAAAGAGAAAAGGGTATTGAATAATGGTTGATTTTTTAAACAAATGAAAGTAATACGATATCAGAACATTGGAAGATAAGCATGGTGGTCCTGCACAAAGGAAAGGGAGATAGGAATAAACCAGGTAACTATAAAGACATTAGTCTCGTGTCTATTTAAAGGAAAATATTTACGGAAATAATGGCAGCAAGGTTAGGGGAGTGGGCGGAAGAGGATATCTGAGTTTCAAGCAGGATTTGGAAAATGGAGAAGCACAATAGAAAATGCAATGATTATAGGAATAGTAGTGGATAAATATTTGTTAGAAGTTCTTTGCTGATTTTGGAAAAAAAAAAAGGCATTTGATACCCATAATAGAGAGGCTAGCATTGAAATTACGGGAAAAGGGAGCAAGTAATGCGTTTGTCATGGGGCTTAAGAGAATATAGGAAGTACTCATATTTGTGTGAGATGTGATAAAAGTGAAATTACAGACGTAGTGTGAAAAGCCAGGGATAAGACAGGATGTAAGCTGAGTTCTATTTCATCAAACTTATTTATAGACAATATCTTGGAATTAATTGCGAACAGTACAGCACACTTCAGTGACAGGTAGCAAAGAGGTACCAGGATTGTTTAGTGAGAAGATTTAATAATGAGTAGTGTGGTTACAGAAGAGAATCGATGAAGACAGTAAATTCGTAGGGAGTGGGGCATAAGAATAAAAGTTATGAAATCCAAAATACGAGCAATTGTGTTTAAAAAAGGAAGTACGTTAAGAAAGGATGAAAAAATTATACGTAGAGCAGCTGGAGGTAGTGAAAGAATTTGATTATTTGAAAGTTTTTTTTTGGGGTGGTATTTAACGCCCATTTTTACTGCTGGGGCCCAGGCGGTGGACACTGATGATATATGAGTTTTTTTTGAATGGTGTTTAACGCTCGTTTTAACTACTGAGGCACCACAGGCGGTGAACACTGGTGATTCATGAGATGAAATGATATATTGGGAAAGGATTTTTTTAAGGAAGGAAGTGTTCCAGGCCTAAGTTTAGGGTACCTTCCCGGCATTTGCCATTTATGAGGACTCAGAAAGGAAAAGGAAAAGGAAAAGCTAGAAAAAACCTCAGTCAGGGAGGACGGTCCTGGTGGAATTCGAACCCCAGACCTCTCGCTCAGGAGTCTGTGTCTTAACGACCTCGGCCATCCGTGGCGGTTTTGGGAGTGAGATTAAGTAGTAATACAAATTGGGAATCACTTGGAAAGAAGATGATGGCTGAAGGAAAATGGCGATGAAAGGGGTAGAATATGCCTAAATATGATACCAGAAACATCTCAGAGGTTGCCGAAAGAATTAAGCTAAGTCATAGGATGTTTTATAAAGAGTTATTAGGTTTACCAAAAGCATCGCCAAGAGGAGCAGAATTAATAGAATGAGATAGAACAGGAAAAAAAGGAATGGTAGTGGATAGAGTTTTGAAATATTGTAATGGGAATTTGTATCTAAACGAGGATAATACAATAAGAATTTGTATGAACTGTAATCAGAGCTATGCATCATGATAATTGGGAAAACTATTGAAAAAACATTGCATGAGATTAATATGGGAGATGTATGGAAGAGGGAAGAAAATAATTTAATAGGATTTTGGAAGAAATTAAGCAGAAGGAAAGAAGATATAGGGAGCAAGATATTTGATCAAAATTTAAGAATTGAGGTTGTATACGAGAATACATAAAGTTTGGGGTAGAGAAAATTATATAGATAGTTGTGATACAGTAGGACTGGAGGGACATGCAGGGGCATTATATCTTAATGGATTCAGGAATAACAAGGCAGCATGTGTTATGTGTGGGGAAACAGAAATCGCATACCTTCCGCAGTGTAGGAAAACTAATAAGTGGAGAGAGACCATCTGTGCTCCAAAATGGGATAAAATGGAAAGAAATATTGTAGCTATAAAAATGCTAACAGTTGATATATTGGGGGTTGCAGAGCAAATTTTGTCAGTCTCAATTGAAGAGTCGCACATAATTTGTAACACTTTTGTATATCGTTTGATTAATTCTAGTTAACAATGTTTTTATATTAGTGATTTTTTATTATTTGGAAATAGCTGTTGATTATAGAAGGAGCTGAGCCGAAGTCTTGTGAGGAAACTAGTGATGAACTGAAGATTGGGATGCAGTCACTATTATTGTGACTATGTATTGATTTGGGGATAAAAAGCTATATGTTAATTATTAGTATATTACTATATATATTGTAGTTGCATTTCAATTTTAGTTTCAATATACTTATACGTTGTGTAAGAAATACTTTCACTAAACGAAATGTGTCGCACTCACCGTATTATTTTCAGTTGCTCTAGAAGGCGATCGTAAGATCACACAGCAGGGTACGGTCGATACACAAGAGGAATGTGAAAACATCTGAATGTCGTCTTGTCCACCTGAGGTGCCTTTGACTTGGTCGGCAGAATGTCAGTATCTAAATTATTCTAACTTTTAGATCCAAAGAAATTTTTAATCGTATAATGCCATTAATACACTTCGTGCTAAGTGTCTTGAATACAAACTTTAAAACCTTCTGCTATTTTTAAATAAAGAAGAACATGTCTCCTATTAACATTATTGTTGTATAAAAGTGTTAATAGCTACACTGTGCATCATTTCCTCCTGTAATTTCTAGTAGATAGTAGTTAGTATAAAATATGTACAATTCATATTCTTCTGTGGAATAGTTTTAAAGCCTATATAGAGCTTATACAGAGTGGACAAACTCTGAGAGCCTGTACAAATCAAAAAATTTTGTCATACAATGAGGTATTGTTTTTCGAAGATACTATATTTAAATAACGTAAACACTTTTATTGCCTTTACAGATTTACAGACTTTGTTTTAGAAAAGAGGACGGGAATGTAGGAGGCATTTGACACTGTTCCAGATACCAATGAGATAATTGTACACGTAGAAGATAATTGAGCGGTTGCAGCCATGTACTTGTTTCCTGTGAAATGAATGCCACCGCTGCACATGTAGAACGTTCAAAACGTTCCCACGTTTATGTGCAATTGCACGAGTGCTAATGAGGATATTTTGCTCCGCTTGCAGCCATACATACTTTGTTCGAAGTGCACAGTTCTCAAAGTATCTTCTGAATAACGTGATCTTACGCAGATGATAAACAAAGTTGAATGCTGCGGAAATGGCGATTCGAATATCGTTGTTGACAAAGATGCTTTACTACTAGCTCCTTGTACTGCGTACACATCATGTATGCTCATCTGTATATTTTTATGCAGAATTTCCCACATTTACTTATATGACTTGTTAAAAAAGAGGACCAGTATAGCTATGTGATAATTGTTAAGCGATAAAAGTTTTGTGAAACAAAGGTTTAAGGACTCTCTTGGTGCATATCACCTTCACCACAATCCTACTGGAACAATGTACCGCCGCCCTATGGGCGTTCCGGCCCCAGAAGTCCGCTATGATCCCTCTACGTCAGGTAGGAATGTCCACCAGTTCGTGAGAACAGCTGGATAGAATTGATAAATAAAAGAAAATATATTTTTATATAGATTTAATCATTTTTACAGAATTGTCCTCATTTACTTATGTGATTTGTTACTAGATTGAAAACTCATCATTTATTAGCGTTTTTCAGTCATAAAGCATTCAGACTTTTGGAGCGTACAGCTCAATAAAGATACTAATTGCACTGAAACTTCATATTTGTAATTGAAGATAATAGAAACGAATTGCTTGTTTGGAAGGAAAGGTATGGATAATTAATTTCTTTGTGATAATCCAAAAGAGGTAGGCATTTATCATGTTAGGTTGCAGTTATGCTTTTTATTCTTTTGAATACTTTTTAAATGCTTAATTTATTGTCACTTTAACTGCATTGGTCTTTTCGCGGCCTCTGTAGAATGTGGACTGAATACTATAAATGTAAGTCAGTAGGGATGAATGAAATGAAATGAATTAATTATGACGCAAATGAGCTCTGAGTAATTGGCACCTTAAAGACATTTGGCAATCATCTTCTCGCGGTAAGGAAAAACTCCAAAGAAAACAACCCCAGGACCACGTAAATCGCAATACTAGCAGTAGATCACGAAGACTGTATGGTTCAATACAGTGCGGTAGGTCAGGTCTCCTGTAGAATGAACAACATGAATCACTTGGCGAAGAGCAATATTTTAACGCCAATTTTTTTCTTCTGTGGTATCACAGGTAGTGAACTTTGATAATACACGAGGTGATAATTTGAAAAAATATATTTATTTTTCTAAAGCGTTTCAGGCCTAAGTATAATGTACCATCGGAATTTGCCATTGAGGGAAACAAAGGAAAACCTGGAAAATCCTGTCAGGGTGATATTCCAGGCTGGATTTGACTCGTCCAACCCGTATAGGCTTAGTGGCTATATCCCGATATATCTGGATGTTTCAACCATTTTTTTTTTTGAATACGGTTCTTCTATTTTTCATTGCCTTGAGTGCCTCTTTAGAAACTTAATATAAATGTTGTAAGTAATTATCTGGCACTTGTAAGTTTTTCATGTTACGTTCAGTTATTAAACTCAAAATTAAAGCAGAGACGGCATTTATTAAGAACTATTATTTCTTAAACGCAATGGACTATATCTTTTAGTGAAGACTATAAGACTTAATACTTATTTGGGTTGGATTTGTAGGGACAGAGGAGCATATTTATATACTTCAGCCTTGCCAAAGGGCTGGTCGCCCTCAGTGAGCACCTCCTGAGCTGGGGCAGACACTGGGCGGCAAGACATGAATATAGACCGGTTCCCTAACATTGTTTCCTGTTAGAGAACTCGGAGACTCCATCCAAAAGGTCGGGCTGCTCAGAAATGCCGGTTCAGAAATCTTTCCAAAGCAAAAACATACAACATGACCTCCCTCACCTGGCACTTTCCACTTTGCAACAGAAGTTTTGAATGAAATAAACTGAAAGCGGAAAAGATCCATCCCGACATTCGCCTAAGTGACCAAGATTACGATGACCGACCCAAAGGGATATGAACTCGAGACCTCCTGAAAGCGAGTTCCTAGCCTTACTACCTGAGCCACCCTGTTCGGTTCGGTACTTAAAATTAATTGCTACATATCAGTTCTCATTTATGCAGATGATATCATATTGATATTCTTGACCGTCTGCAAAGAGAACTAGACTGCTTAGAGGCGTATGCAATGGGGAGTGGCTGTTAATGAGAAGACCAAAACTATGACCTCAAGAATGGCGCGGTGTACAGCAGGAAAGAGAGGAGAAGTATACAGGTCAGGCATTAGAAAATGTGGAGAAAATCACATACTTGGGAGTCACTTTAGCTATGAAGGGAGATGGGCAAAACACATAGGTATCACAAAACGCAAGTGAATGTTAAAAATATAGAAGCATTACAATTTTTGGTAAAATACCGGAAACACCGTTAAGAAAAAGCGACTGTTAGGTCAACTATGACGAATGCCGAAATTTGAGGCTGGAAACACACCGAGGAACTGAATAAGGTACAAACGCAGCTTCTAAAACGGTTGCTACAAGTAGGGAGAGGTACAGCAAATTGTGGGGGTTTTAAAGAGTTTGGTATTTGTAAATTTAAAAATAAGAATGATTAGGTACTGCTTAAGAATAATACGGGAAGATTAAACTGTTCTTTGAGTAGTTTGTCTGTGAAGGATCAAATAAGGGAAGGGTGGAGTCGGGTTAGGTTGGGCATCAAAAATAAGGAAAGGCTTAGACAAAATTAAACTGGAGTATATTTGGTTAAGGGGAGAGGACATTATGCGAAATATTTGGAAAATAGTTAACAGATATTTGCGAGATATAGATAGACAAAATGCTGACACTAAATGCGCAGGAAGTATATCGCTTAACCTGCAGGTTCAAATATATCCGGTGTAGGGGAGGGGGGATTATCTAGATATCCGCGGTAGAGAGAAAGAAGTATATTTTTATTTGTTTATTTACGGACGCTCTTTAACGTCTCAGGTCATCAGCGTCCCATTCTATTCAGGGAGTGAAACGGCCGACAAATTTTGCTCAGAGGCCTCTTCTTTCAGGCTTGGGGGTCTTTTTCGTGCCGTAAATGTACGACACGGGACCCACGGCTTTACTTCCCTTCCGAAGGAAGCCATACTTAGGATTTTTACGCCCGAAAAAATCCATCGACTCTGGCCGGGTTCGAACCCGCGACCTTGGGTTTATAAGACAAGTATGGTTACCACTACATTACCAAGATTGACGTTGGGAAGGGCCTCAGGGGTATAGATGTATATAA